>OZ023218.1:31059867-31349867 GCA_963995525.1 Escarpia spicata
TAGCATTTAGGACTGCTGAGCTGTGAGGATATAAAACATGACTAGCAGCAAGTAGAGCCATCTGAAGAATGCCATTCCGCTGCCTCTAGCAGCTGCAATTATCTCCCATCATGCATTTCCTCGTATAAATAACGCTCAAGTTGCAAATGAGTGTTAGAATGCCAACGTTTAACAGCTGATGCAAAAAACTGGCTCCAATATAAAGATTTGGCAATTATTCTGCTGTGGAGATAATTTCTACTGCGGTAGATGTAGCCATGTGAATTTTGGTCTTAATCACATAAAACTTTGTATCAATAGCTTTCAATGCTGTCTTTTCTTGTTACTGCTTTCAATAACAGTTATCAGAAGAATTTCCACTGAACATAAAGTTTGATCAGATGGAAATAGTTGTTATGTATAAATAGCATTGTATTTAGTAAGTTGCGCTGACAAAAAATAACTTATATCTTGGGGAAAATGTGTATAAAATCAATAACCAAAATTACTATAAAACTAAGAAATACCATTAAAAGACAGGTAGTCATTTCACTGAATAACCTCCAAAAATTAATATTGCAATAATCATACAAAACATATGTGTGCATGCATGCGTGTTTGTGTGTTCATGATTTGTGAAATCCACATTGCTAAAAAACTCCGTCTAATTTTTTTATAATTGATTTATTTTTTATTTTTACCAAATTTGCTGTGGCAAGTAACACATTATCTGAAGTGTCACTGAAGCCATGACAATGTCAGACTCACAACGTGTTCCTGAAGCTACAAGTAATTGTCACTGACCTGTTTGCATAGAGTTCTAGCCGCGAGTGCATCTCGAGGGTGGACGAGTGGTGCTGCGGTTGGTGGTGTGTCTGGGGGGAGGCTGGTGAGGAGGCAGGGGCCGTCGGTCTGAAAAACAGGTGAACCAACTGGTTGAGGAGCGATGTACGCGACATGGTGACTGACACTGACAGACGTGACACTAGTGACGTCTCCCTGTCACTGTCCAGGTGGTGACACTGTCTCACACACTGAAATCTTTAGCATCGGGTCGACTTGGTAGAGGTAAACAAGTCAACATGTCAACAAGTAAACAAGCTGGTCACATCGGGGACACTGCAGGTGTAAATATCTTGCGTGAAACTCATCGAACACCGCTATAGTCCCAGGTTGGCATCACGCGCGGAACACACTGCACAACCGTGTCAACACACCAACTAACACATCGTTGAAGCTACATTCCTCACAGTGGATGACCAGTAACACCTGACATGTGTTTCTGACCTCAGGGTCACTCAGATCACAGAGATAATCCACATCTCCACTGAGATCATCCAACAGATTATCCACCCTCTGTCTATCCACACTACTTATCAGCTTGAGATGATTCGGTGCCACGGCCGACTCTTGATTGTTGCTATTGCACCTGGCATAGCTAGAGAATGACCAGTGGATTATCCATAGCGATCGCTGAAGTTTGAAACACTGATGCCAAAATGCTGGTGCAAGTGGAGCAATTCGTCGTGAATCAGAGGAATCTGTCTCTCTATTACCACCGACTCCAGTCGCGGACTAGAGTGGCTCCACCCTCTCCATGGAGCCTCAGACTGCGATGTCCATGTGGCAATAATGTAGAGTTCTCCAGCCAGGTGAGGCAGAATGTACCTGTGTGCTCCGTCGATGTGTTTCCAGCATTGGCACAGACATGGCCTGGGAGAATATCACACTTTGTTCCGCGCACACTTCCCAGAACTAATACTTCAAGTCGTCAGCAGGTAATGAGAAAATGCCTAGCAACCGACTGAGGCATATAACTGAATCACTTGGGCACATGGCAAGTGCCATTACCTGGCCAAGAGTTATGCATTAATGATGAAGACATTTGGGCTCGTTTCCGCCGCCGGTTTGTTTTTATATCTACTCGGCTCTTTCAGTGCGGCAAACGAAAGCAGCTGATCGACCATTTAGAACTTGTGTCAAAGAGATGAGCCAAATCTCATTGCTGCAATATAAGTCATGTGATCAAAGAAGATAATCTGCAGCGTGCAGCTGGCACTGTATGTCTCCCTGGGGACAGTTATATGTCATAGTCCATGGAATAAAACATACAAGAGCAGCATCTAAGCCTGACTGACTGACTACAAAGTCCACTTACATTTCTACTCTAACAACTGGGCTACAACATAAACACTTAAATCTATCCTCATGGAATTAAAAAATACAATTTATGACACCCATCTTGCCTTAAATGTCCATCTCTTGTCACTTGTTAAGTCAATCTGACAGAAATAGAATTTCTATGGGCCTGTAAAACAATTCATAGGAACAGTTCTAGAGTGGAACAGTTTTTGTATAGCATGCACATGTCTTTTGATTAAGAACATTTATTAAACTATTGAGAATTCATGTACTATGATGCAAGACCATTAGTAATAATTTTTATAGTGCCACATAATTGATGCTTTAGAAGGTTTCATATAATCTAAAAATAACTCAAACTATTTAAAATAACTGTTTAACAATGTAAATATTAAAAACTGATAAATTAAATGCATAAATCAATTAAAAAAAAAATTAAAAAATTAACTACGATTACACAAATGATAGATTTTTTAAAATCACAACGTTAAATTAGCTAAATGGTATATTTAGAAGAAATATTTAGTGAAAAGACGTGTTGTATGTAATATGAGTTAAACCAGACATAAAATGGTATTAGAAACTATAAAGTGGTTTTGAAGGGGTAGTCGGTTGATGCATTCACCCTCAAGATCAATAAGAAACATCCAAAGCAACAAAAATACTACAGCTGGGTCATGTGTAATGCCAAACAGAATTTAATCAACACCTGAACGGGAGAGGACTAAAAATGCATCACTCGGTGCACCAGGTATTAAAAGGTGGCTGAAGTCAACACGATCAATACCATTGTACCTTGGGAATAGCATAAATCAAAACAGCTGCAAAATTAGGCATCAAGGCACGTTTATGCACTTTATATTTATTATAAACGTTGGAAGGTTGGAAAATGCATTTACACTGCAGTGGCTTGGTTAATGCCCTATGTTTAGTTGTTCCGGTAGTTGCCATGACAACACAAACGCTCTGGTTGCACAATTCTTTCAGGCTGTCTTCCTGCAATTCATTACGGAAACAATTTGTCATATGATGGAATTAAAAAACGCTCAATCAATCAGCTCCACTGTGGAGCAGATGACTGGAATTGCGGAAACTAGCAGCATCCATGAACACATTGTTCCAGGAAACTTTGGTCCCATGAACACATGTAATTCTAGGAATCTTCAAACCATGATGATCACCTTATTCCAGGAACTGTCAGACCCTGTGAACACCTTATTCCAAAAACCTTCAGGCTCCAATGAACACTTTATTCCTGGAACCTTCAGGCCCCCATGAACACCTTATTCCAGGAATAGTCAGGTCCCCATGAGCATCTTATTCTATGAACCTTCAGGTTCCCATGAACACCTTATTCCAGGAACCTTCAAGCCCTTATGAACACCTAGTTCCAGGAACCTTCAGGCCCCTGCAAACACCTAGTTCTAGGAATGTTTAGGCCACCACGAACACCTAAATATTTTCAAAAACACGTTTTACTTGCAGTAAGAAAACATATACAGTCATGCTCAATAGATCCCATACTGCGGTATGGGTATGAATCGTGGCCAATAACTAAAGAATCAGAAAAGACCTTTACAGAAGCAGAGGAAATATGGTCCCTCAGAAGGTGCTTAGAACATCAAAGAAAGGTAATGAAGACATCCTTAAAACAGCAAAGACTGAAAGAAAGAAGATCATGTGCAAAACCAAGAAACCACAGGCAGAATGTACAGGCCATGTAATGCTGAAGCGGAAGTTGGAACGTCTTTTGACAGCGGGGAAAATCGACGGGGAAAAGATGCAGGGGTTGAAAGAGAATAACAATCCTTGATAGTCTGGCAACCTGACTTGAAAGGAGTCTATGAGCCTGGCTCGATAGGAGACCAACACGACTGTCGCAAGACACGTGCCAGCGTGGAATTTAGAGGGCAGTGATCGCTCATGCCTGCAACAGACATGACAACTGGACTAGAAGACTGTTGTATATAATGACAATAATTAACTTCTTTTGTACTGAAATCCTGGCAAAACCAAGCTCAAAAGAGTCGTTGAAAGTATTATGAATCATCATCATAACAAGGGACCGCCGAGTATTTAAGGTGGACAAAAATTTGTAATAACAATATTTTATGTATTTTGCAGACGGTGTCTGTAGTTTCATACGATTTTAAAGTGATCTTCCAGAATTTTGGTGCAATGCAGAAGTTTTAAAACCAAATTGTTGTGAGACAGATGATCTGAGCTGTCTAAACATAATAAAAAATTGCAGGAGGATTATCAAACAGGGTAGAAGTAGAGACCAGCCAAATAAGGCAATTAAACCAATACGGCACAATATACAATAGTGGATAATTTATATTTGATAGGTAACAGGAAGCCTGTTTAAATCGGGGTAAATCCAACAATATTTGTACCTGACCGTTACCCCTGGACAGCTGGAAACAAACAGGAAACAAAAGTGATGATGAGAAAAGGACAATGACTGGTAACAAAGACAAACTCTTCATTGATGGAGATACGTATCCACAACAATGGACGCCTACCTCTCTAGGGTGTCGCCCTCTAGGACAGTCTGTACGGGCAGGTAGCCCACTCGTGGATGCTTCTTGAAGTAACGCTTCGAGTGGAACTTGTTTTTGAACACGCGAGTCATGTCTCGAACATCTTCCCCCGATGTCGTCTGTGAGAAGAAACAGAATGCCAGACTCTCTCAACCTCCCCACTTCAACGATAACCTTATTGCTGCACGGATCACTTTCTGGTTGGGAAAATCTGATTTATTTCCGCTTAACAGAATCACTTCGGGCTGCAGTAATTTTATTCAATTAAGCTGTTGATTCATTTAGCGAATTTCTGATGAGATAACGGATATAAAATTGTGTGGAAATGAATATTAGTGTCAAACAATTGAATTTTGTTTTGTTCAAACTGAATTACTGTGCAGTATGTATGAAATATAAAGAAATGGATATTAAAGAAAGGAAGATGTTCTTACACAGATCTTTCTCTTCATATTCATGTGGAGGCCCTAAATTTCGGGTAACAGCTTACAGATGACGGTAGCTACATAGTTATGTAAATCACCAGAACGTTTGTCTACATTGCAAAGACTATGGGTGACAATATTTTTATTTATATAATGTTTTACCATGTTCATTTTTTGCTTCAAAAATATCAAAAGTGTAAACTGGGTAATCAATGGTAATGATTATAAATAAAACACAGGTATACATGTAAGAATTGTTTTATGTTTTGGCATCAATACATTTAGAAGTGTTTTTAAAGTGTTACCGACAGACAATCATTACACACATGAACACGCAGACTTTCCAATATGAAAGGTGCATAACCAGATTAGAAATACAAGAGGGAGACACCTACGGTTGTGCAGTATTCTTGCATAGGGTGCGTGAGTTTATGGCCCTTTGCTTTACGGCCGGAGAAGAAACAGTTTTGGCACATGTCGAAGTTGAAGCAACGGAGACAGCGATACCTGAAGAACAAATAAATGACTGTTAGCACAACTTGAAGCAACGTAGACAGTGATACCTGAAGAACAAATAAATGACTGTTAGCACAACTTGCGTCTTACTTTCCCAACCACAATTCTGTGACAGATTGTTTATAAAGACATCATGCTCTGTGTGACTAACCCAATCAATGCCACGAGCCTGTGACACACCAAAATCCTATTACGTTTACACATCTAGGTTCAATGAAGGAGAAAGGTCACTTATTAACCATTTAGCCTGCCCTTAGACTGACACTTCAAGTCAACCAAACACAGCCCAAAATAACCACGTATTGCTGTATTGTGCAGTGGCACCGTCTAGAGGATAGTTTTGAAAACACATTAGAAACTATATTTGAGCATACAGGGATGTGTACATGTTTCAGGTCAACCAAGTGGGGAACAAGAGACTTTTCAAAAAACGGCCCACGTCTAAAGGGTTAAAGCATGTTTTACCTTTTGTTTTTATTGTACATTTATATTATACAGTATAAAATATATCTATTATAACTATTATAATGATGCCCCAAATGTTTTAATTTAATTTTTTTTTGTTGAAATTTAAGTGTTTCAGTTTGTTTAGATGAGTGTCCTGCTCTCAAAGTCGTGTGTGCCCAGGTTTGAATTTGTTAGTCGTTCGGTAGTGTAGAGTTTACATATAGACTCACCTAAGTCCAACAATGGGGTAGTGTTTACATATAGACTCACCTAAGTCCAACAATGGGGTACTGTTTACATATAGACTCACCTAAGTCCAACAATGGGGTACTGTTTACATATAGACTCACCTAAGTCCAACAATGGGGTACTGTTTACATATAGACTCACCTAAGTCCAACAACGGGGTACTGTTTACATATAGACTCACCTAAGTCCAACAATGGGATAATGTTTACATATAGACTCACCTAAGTCCAACAATGGGGTACTGTTTACATATAGACTCACCTAAGTCCAACAATGGGATAGTGTTTACATATAGACTCACCTAAGTCCAACAATGGGGTACTGTTTACATATAGACTCACCTAAGTCCAACAATGGGGTAGTGTTTACATATAGACTCACCTAAGTCCAACAATGGGGTACTGTTTACATATAGACTCACCTAAGTCCAACAATGGGGTAGTGTTTACATATAGACTCACCTAAGTCCAACAATGGGGTACTGTTTACATATAGACTCACCTAAGTCCAACAATGGGGTAGTGTTTACATATAGACTCACCTAAGTCCAACAATGGGGTAGTGTTTACATATAGACTCACCTAAGTCCAACAATGGGGTACTGTTTACATATAGACTCACCTAAGTCCAACAATGGGGTACTGTTTACATATAGACTCACCTAAGTCCAACAATGGGGTACTGTTTACATATAGACTCACGTAAGTCCAACAATGGGGTAGTGTTTACATATAGACTCACCGAAGTCCAACAATGGGGTAGTGTTTACATATAGACTCACCTAAGTCCAACAATGGGGTACTGTTTACATATAAACTCACCTAAGTCCAACAATGGGGTACTGTTTACATATAGACTCACCTAAGTCCAACAATGGGGTACTGTTTACATATAGACTCACCTAAGTCCAACAATGGGGTACTGTTTACAGATGTTACATTTCGACTGGTGCTTCGCTGTCTCGGCGGCTGCCACTCGGTGCATCACGGGAAGCCACACCATGGATTGTGGCTCCATCTTGAGCCAGTCGAGGAAGTGAGCGGCCTGGATATCAGTCTTGCCCCCCGACTACAATGAGATGCATGGGTTAATAACAGGGCATTACCAAACATTTGGTAGTAACCCTCCATATTTGTGTTGCCAAAAATAACAATTTAGTGGCGTTATAAATGAATCTTATCCCAGGTGCCACAGTCCAGTTGTCTCTCTGTGTTCATTTACTATGTAGGACCATTGGCCTCTGATCTATCAATTGGCGAAGTATCTAAAAACCACAGATGTAATTATCTAGAGCTATTTACCTTTTGTCAGTGGGCAAATTGAATGGTCGGGCATTCCCCAAGTGGCACTATAAGTTCACAATACAGTCATGGTGAAAACTGGCACCTTTGTTTTAGTGCTCCATGGGTGAATGTAACATATTGTAAATTATTACTAGTACTCCTGGGGCAGTTCTGGAAATTTAGAATTCTCTGTGCATGAGTGTAATTAAAAACTAGTATTACCATAGACCTGGCAACATGACGCAGACACAATAAGCTTATGTCTACCTTCATTTTAATAGCATAGCAATATGTTATTTGACAATTCTACACGATAACATCTAGGGCATATCAATGGATGTGAACTTCACATTCTCTCATTATTTTGAACAAACAAAAAATATCCACAAGCGCATTATGGTGTTTATGTAACGATGCTGTGTATATTCTAACATTTGGTAAATATCACTATCACGACTGTCATCTACCAAGGCATCCCGTCAGGTGATGGGCATTTTGCTAGTACAGTACATACAATCAAGCAAAACTTACCTTTTCGAAGCAGCTTCGTACGCTTGGTTCTATGTTGCTGCCTCCAAATGCCGCCACTTCACTGAGTTGTTTGGGAATCTGCAGACAGTCATGCAGCAGCAGCCCCAGCTTCCTCTGGTCCGCAAACCCATTCGCATCCGCAATCAGGCGGAAGATAACTGTCAACAGATGTGTCAACGACGTGTCAACAATGTGTCAATAGATGTGTCGACCAATGTGTTAAATAATATGTCATCCAATATTCAACAAATTGTCAATGAATGTGTCAGCAAATGTGTCAACTGATATGTCAACCAATATGTCAAAGAATGTGTCAAGTAACATGACTGTTCATGGTTGTGTATTTTCAGAACTATGAACGATGAGTGCAATAATCTTACACATTCTGCAGTGTATGTATATTTCCAGTAGCAAGTTCTATACTTTGTAAACCTTGACAGGTGACTATTCTTACATATAACTGTATTTATATCTATACTTGACATATAACTGTACTTACATCTGTACTTGACATATAACTGTACTTACATCTGTACTTGACATATAACTGTACTTCCATCTGTACTTGACATATAACTGTACGTACATCTGTACTTGACATAACTGTACGTACATCTGTACTTGACATAACTGTACGTACATCTGTACTTGACATATAACTGTACTTCCATCTGTACTTGACATATAACTGTACTTCCATCTGTACTTGACATATAACTGTACGTACATCTGTACTTGACATATAACTGTACTTACATCTGTACTTGACATATAACTGTACTTACATCTGTACTTGACATATAACTGTACTTACATCTGTACTTGTCCTCTAGATGAGCCTTGCACATGAGGATGATGCCAACTTTGTAAGACAACACGCGGATATGTCCTCCGCGTACACTGAAATGTCAAACCAAAAATTATTAGTGATACTACTAAGTTGTTTAATAATAATATATTTAATTTGTTATAGCGCCAGATCCACAATTGTTTGTGGCGCATTACAATATATCATGCGTCGTGATCATTAAACTAAAATAAAATATCGTTTAAACTAAAAATTGTGCCATACAATAGTAATAAAAATATTAATAAATAAATTAAGTAAAAGACAACAAAATATTTGAAATATGGTAGTAAGATGTTAACTTAAAATAAACACAGTACAATATAATATAATTAGTACATTACAATGCATAATTTAATCACTAAAATATAGCAGTATAAAATCAAATAAATAAATAGTTCTAAAGTATTACTAATATAAATAAGTCCACTGGATCACTGAGGGCAGTCACAAACAAGCTACTAGTTCGTCTAGAATGATATTCTAAATAAATGTGTTTTTAGTTGACATTTAAAACTGCCAAGAGTGTCCGAAGATTTAATGTAATTAGGTAGAGTTTAACAGTAAATCTAAATTAATTTCTTGATTTAAGAAATACTGAGTTCAACAAATTAAGATATCAGTTATGGATTTCACACCAAGATAGACTGTAAACCTGGAGCAAAGCAATCAAAATGTAAATTTAAAATGTGGCATGGAATATTAAGAACATCCTCGAAATAAAAAGTTGCGGAAAAACAGGGAAATAACTTCAACAAGACAAGACCATTGACAATAAATGCTGCAGGGCCAGACTCCAGTGGTGCCATCTAGTGAATAATGCAGCCTAAACATCAGCAAACATTGCCCATGTTAGAAACCAGATGTCACCACTTGTGCAATCACTCCCATATAATGACTGCCTACGTAGTATATTTTGACACTCAGAGATAGGGTCAGGAGACAAAATAATTACAATAAGCCACATTGAAAATGAACAGATGGCGCCATCTGTTTCTCTGAGTTTGTAATATTATGCTGTGTTTTGGATGAGAATTCCTGTTTTGGAGGCAATGGTCACCTCTCAAACAACACCAAGAAACATGTTTTATTATCAGAATGAATTAGTGAGGTGATGTGACACTATACCGCATCTTAATAGTAATGATACTCAAAATTCAATTCAATTCTAGTTAATGCAACAGATGGCACTACTCTAGCGACCCTGCTTCCTTATTCAAATGCCTTGCATTTCTACAGGGTCAACTACATTTAACTGGGCCTGTCAGGCATCCAGAAACAAATATAATTATGTAAGACTTAATAAGAACCATTAACAAAATGTAGAAGTCACTGAAATGTGGTTCTTAAGAAGAAAGCTGCGAGTATCATGGACGGAGTACCATGGACGGAGTACCATGGACGGAGTACCATGGACGGAGTACCATGGACGGAGTACCATGGACGGAGTACCATGGACGGAGTACCATGGACGGAGTATCATGGACGGAATAGAAAAGTAATGAAGTCATCCTTAGGACAGCCAACTCAAAAAGAAAGATCATTAACAAAATTAGAACACAAAAAGCACGATTTATAGGCCATACAAGAGAGAGAGAAAGTTAGAACATATAGCAACAAGAGAAAAGATTGGAGGGAAAAGATCGAGAAGACACCAGAGGATAACAATAATAGACAGTCTGTCAACATGGTGTGGAAGGAGCACAACAGAACTGGCACAAACTACAAACGACCGGGCAGTTTAGAGGGCCATGATCGCCAAGGCCTGTGACAGACTTGGCATAGAGAAGAAGAATAAGGCGATGGTAAATGAGAGAGAACGTACGGGTCGTAGACGTTGAGGAGCCAATTGAGGACGAGGTCGACACAGAGAGGCACGTTGACGAGGTTGGGGTGATCCTCAGCCACGCCCTCATACATCGTTGTCACACAGTTGATGATCTCTATCACGTCCATCAACTTGTCATTCTGGCCGCGCAGGTTGTGCTGGTCAAAGGCGTCTATTGCATTGTTCATCCCCAGCAAGTCCACTGCAACAGGGAGGGATGAGGGTGAGGGAAAGCTGTGGAGTTGATGTCTGGGAGTGTGACTGATGCAGGGGGAGTTATTAGGTATTGTGAGGATCTAAAGGTCAGAATAATGTGTGTGTGTGTGTGTGTGTGTGTGTGTGTGTGTGTGTGTGTGTGTGTGTGTGTGTGTGTGTGTGTGTGTGTGTGTGTGTGTGTGTGTGTGTGTGTGCGTGTATGTTGAGTGTGTGTGCGTGTATGTTGAGTGTGCGTGCGTGTATGTTGAGTGTGTGTGTGTGTCTACATATAGTATTATGTGTGTGCAAGTGTCCATATGTGCAAGTGTCCATATGTGCATGCATGTGTATTTGTGATTAAGATGAACTCACATATTGACACACAGTAATATATGAGAGGGGTGGAGAGAGAGAGGGGGGGAGAGAGAGGAGGAGAAAGATGGGGGGAGAGAGGAAAAGAGAGACAGAGAGATGCATGTATGTCTGTATGAATCACATTAACACACAGCAGTGATGGTATGTGCCCCAGGAATCACTCACAGCATAGTTTCTTCTGTAGCATCCTCAGTTTCATGCCCGTCCTGTACGCTGAGAACCTCACTTCATTCAAGTCGGCTGTAACAGACCACACACATTAACTCCTGTCAATAACCACCACACAATTTCATCTCAACCTACTCAGTTAGTTGCACTTGACAAACAGGTTTTAATAACAGT
This sequence comes from Escarpia spicata, assembly GCA_963995525.1. Lineage (NCBI taxonomy): Eukaryota > Metazoa > Annelida > Polychaeta > Sabellida > Siboglinidae > Escarpia > Escarpia spicata. The sequence continues at coordinate 31,071,570 of OZ023218.1, forward strand.
GTATATGTCATTCAATATTCAATAAGAACGCTGAATGGTTGTAGTATAACAAGTGCTAACATATGCAAAACTTTGACCACACATCAGATGCTGCCAAATACATCACCGGTCCCTCTGATTTGAAAAACAATCCTCACGCAAGAAATTTCGCAATGTCCTAGAAACCTAATTACCTTTCTCGTAAGACATCTATTTTGGATAAAGTGTGTGTTTTTATTTGGATACGTACCGAGACTCTTCAGTAGCCGTGCCATCTCAGGGTGATCCCAATGGGTCGTCTCCATCGTATGACTGAAAAGTCATGAGTAAAAAGTAAACAAAAGTTCTTATAAAGCACGGTATCCAGTCCTTAGGACTGTTCAAAGCACTTTACACTTGACTCAATGGCAGATCTGTTCAATCGAACACCATCTCGACTTCTCTGGGAAACACTTTAATGCCCTCTCCTCTCACAACAAAAGTCATTCTCATTTTATGACCGGAAAGTCACAAGTCGACACATGGGGCACAATCCATCACTCATTCCACGCTCATTCATTTGCTCTACTCTTTATAATCACAACTCTAATCTCACAGGCATTTTACATAAAACTGCGTAAATTAAATACAACCACTTGTATACCCATACACATAGTCCAAAGAAGAACTCTCGCGGGACCTTATAAATTCCACATTTTTTAAAACTATAAGACAAGCATATATTATGACATCAACTGCCCATGGTAATTATTTCTACTGCCTACTGTTATTACTTAACTTTGTGCTACTGCATAAGGTAGTAACTGTCTCTCCATGATAATCTCTTAGAATATTGACACAGTGAGACATTTATTAAGAATTACAACTTATTAACAATGATATTTGTGAGAGTTAAACAGAGATGGTAACCATGGAAACTTACTTGATATAGTAAGGCACTTTGTTGTTTGATATGGCTCTTTCCCACGGATGCTCAACTGATGCTGGAAAAGGTTTAATGAAAAATGAACATTTCAAAAATGAACATTAGTTTCTCAATTGTTCTCCCTACACATATAAACAAGGAAGTTGAATGGTAACCAATATTAAGGAAAAGTAATTATAACTGCCTAGTTGAAATAAATAACCATAAATAAAATAACACGTTTAATACAATATTGATATATTTACTTATAACCCATGGAAGAATGTGAGAAGATTCCAATTCAAATAATAGTTGATCTACCCGCTATGTTTCAGCATTAGGCTATGGACCTGTGTTGTTGTGTTCCAAATCACTGTAGTGCTCACACAAAATCACCAATATATATAGTTTTTGGCATATTATTTTTTAACTTAGTTACCTAACATTGCAAGTTGTGCTTAATTTAAAGATAATTTAATGTAGCATGAGATAGTGCTAAATACGCTAATCAACTTTTAAAATAAACATGCAAATCTCAATATACGATGTGTCAGGGTGGGCTTGCACAGAACGTTATACAGGTCTACAAACTCTTTATAAGTTGACATTTAAAAACAGCGCTCATTTAAAAACTTCTGACATGAAATCACACAAGAAGTACCCCTATCGCATACAGTAGTATCCAGTGACACATATTACATAATTATCCAGAAGATGACACCACCTCATGCCTTGTAAAAGTTTTCAGACGGATACGGGAGGTTGGGGAAGCAGGCACAATGGCTGTTTGGCTTAGGCAGTTGGGGATCTAATGTTAGCAAATGACATTGAGTGCAACTTGTGTTTGGTTGCCCCGATGTTGTCGTACCTGAGAGCAGATGCTGTGAGTTTGGTCCGAAGTCTCTCAATGCATCCTGTAGCTGCGTCAGTCTCTCCTCCAAAGAGTTCTCCAAAGCCTTCCATCTGAAAATACAAGCACGAAACTTAAAATGGGTATCAACCCCCTCCCCCTGCTACCAACCCCTGCCCCCTCTTTTTATGATAAACCAGTGACAGTAAAACAAAACATTTTCCAAACTAGTTGATTATAGAATTATGTAATTTACTCACAGGAAGATCTATTCATTCTACCACACACACAACTCATCTAGAAAGCATTAAGCCATTCCACAATTACTGCAAAAATACTAATCAGTTGAACACAATTCATTTGAATTAAACTGTCCAACTGAAATAGCGGCAAGATGTTTCAAAACTGTGTTTTCTCAACTGTGAGTCCAATGTTTCACCAACTGTGCTGCTGCCACTCATATAAGTGCATAGACATTGACATAGTGTTAACAAGACTATACGTCAGCTCTGCAGTAGACATCTACCTGTTGTTCAGATCTTCCAGTCTATTCACATTGATATGAGACAATACAACGTTCATCTCCTGGAATTCATTTGCAGCATCGTTCACGTTGTCCACGTGTCCCTGTAGGGGAGCTGACCGCTGCTGCAGACCCTGAAATGACATCATCAATTACCTATCATGCTCTAGTCCTAATACCAACTCTAATAAAAATAATCCCACCAGTAACACAAAATCAATCACGTAACATGTGATGCACCAAACTTAATATCACCTCTAAAAATAACACTAATATTAACACAATATTAATCCCATCAACAACCAATGTGTATAAATCACTAAATGGCGAAGAACTCCAATAACATGTGTTCCATGGTATGTTTGTCGCTTTTGTTTACATGGAAATGAGACACTAGTAAATGGAACATTAGGAGGATGTAGACTGGCAACATTTATTTAAGGAACCATGATATATAGGCAGGAATATCTCCCTAACATCGTTTCTTCTTGTGATGTTTCTTTTAAATTAAGCCCTAATATATTTCCATGAGTTTTTCATTGTTCTATCTCGTGTTTTGGCAAATATAACATTTGAAAGTTACTTGACAAATTCTGCTTAAAAAGCTACACATGAAAGGGAGATAAGAGAAAAATGAGAGGAAGAGGTGAAAGAAGGGCTAGAGGAGGAAAGATGGACAAAATAAAGGAAAATGAGGAAGATGGGAAAAGAGGGAGCGAGAGAGGGAATGAGGGAGAGGCGTTTAGAAACAGGGAGAGAAAGAGAGGAAAAAAAGAAGAAGAAAAGAGATGTAGAAAGGAGATAGGAAATGACGACAACAAGTCTGAAAGTTGGAGAAATGAGGAGAAAGAAGAGGGAGAGGGAGAGGGAGAGACAGAGAGACAGAGAGACAGAGAGAGAGAGAGAGAGAGATAAACATGGGCAGGCAGAATGAGAGAGATAAACATGGGCAGACAGAAACAGAGATGTGTAGATAGACGGCGCCACCCACCTTGACCTTGTCTATCTCGGTCTGTAGGGCCTCGAGTAAGACGTCTCCCACTGGCTGCCACTTCGTCTTCTCTCTCTCCGCCTCTGTCAGTAATTGCTGCATATCGTCCATCGCTGCGTGGAACATCACCATTTTCTGGCGACAAAAACACATTATTTCTAAATATAACCGAGCTGGTGTATACATGTGTCTGTGTTGTGCAGGAGTACGTTAATGTTTTCCTCCTTGACAATTGCATCTCAGACATTCTGGGATTAATCTGCGACCTTCCTGTAATGCCATATTTATAAAAAAAACATTGGTTAATGGTTCTCACTGGTTTTAAGGTTAATGCTGTTCGTTGATGGATGCAAATTTATTATTCATAGTGTTATAATTATTTTCTGTGATTGTTCGGATGGAATAATTTACATAACTTGTGAAAACACGAAACTTTTTCAAATATATGTCACAAACATTTATGAATACTACAGGAAGCCAATTTCTATGACTGTGTGTACGTGGTGTCATTCAGAGAATGGACGTATTTTCCAGCATACCGCACACAGGTTTTAATAACAAAACCATACAACTTTGGAAAAATACAGTTCATCCAACAAAAACAGTTTATATGTCCTTTTTAATTATCAACTGGACAATTCTTTGAAGAGAATAAAAAAATTGAAATTTTGATATCATTTTTAAATAAGTAATTAAGATTATATCATGCATCTAGCCATACATTATAACTAGAAATTGAGCAATTAAAAAATTCACAAATTAGCAAGATTAGTAAAGTAACTATAAGAAAATAAAAATCGATCAAATTAATCTTGCGTAATGGACACTGCTATGGCATGGCTAACCTTGATTGCATTTTGGCATAGCTGGGCAGTGGACAAACAGGAATGTCATCTAGCGGATAAAAATAAAACTAATAATAAATCGCTTGCGCTAAATTATTTAGCATATTTATCGCACGCCTGTTTTTTTTTAAACGTGAAGTACTGCCAAAGAATGGATTTTTTACAGCGTAGATCTTATTTTGGGAGCATGAAGTGCATTAAGCATATCATACCTCAAGTGTTTCGTCGATTTGTTGCTGCCACTCATTGGACGACTGGTTGACCTCGGCCCACTGTTGATTGAGATGGATAACATGGTGGCGGATCTTCTTGATGATGTGTCTCGCTTCCTGCTCTGCTGTCAGCTCCACGTTGCTCGGGTCTGACTCTGGAGCAACAAGAGAACACCTCGTGAGACAGTCAGAAGGACAGACCTCAAATATTTATTTATACAAATGTATACCAGGTCCCCCCACACAGTGGGAAAAATTCTGCTTTTTGGTAAATTTTCAAACATCCTCCTGACCTACCATTTTTACAACATAAAGCTCTGCTTTTGTCATATTCTGATTAATAGGGAGGTGATTTGATCGTTTTTATCATAAAATCATGTTTGCATAAACAATATATATTATTACACAGTTACCATATGAATGAGTGAGTCGGATGTAAAGAAATCTCAGCTTTTCTAAATGTGTAAGTCAGGAAATACACATTCTGTAGGTGATGACATGAACAGAAAAATATACATTAAACTTCCATGAACAAATTCTGGTATGAAATCCCCATTATGGAGGGAGATACACCATCTGCCCGTGAATTATTAATAAACTTGTTTCCCCCGGCCCAACCAATTCTAAGTATGTTGTATTGTAACATCTTCAACTACTAATTATTAACAATGGTGTTGAATTCCAACAATGGAGACTACCGGTACAGACAATGTCTATGGTGAATATAATACATGCTGTTACAAGAACCGAATCAGTCATTTCTATAGATAGACCACCAGATGGCACTGTTTACAGTAATCATCTAAGAATAATGATGCTATGATTGCCTCGATGACTGACTTGGCTAGTGTTATCATGTCACTGTTCTGTGTTTGCTGTTTGCTTTCATAACAAGAAGCAACACGTTTCATCAACAGTGTCAATAAGAGCACTGGTCTAAATGTCAACGACACAGTCAGGCATGATATCAATATTTCTAGTATATTGGGAGAGAGACAATAATAATATGTACATTTATAAATTGCCTTCAATCTAGACAAAGTTCATTTAGAGATACACATAAATAATTCAAAAATTATTAATTAAATAATAATCTGGTAAAACACTGTGCATATATATGTGAAGTATAAAAAGTTAACCAGTTAAATAAATTAGTAAAAAAATGCACATATATGCAAAGAACTACATTAAAATAACTAGTTATCTAATAAATTAGTTATGCAAACAAATAACAAGATTACACACATGACAACTGAGTACTATATACAAATAACTATTAACTAATCAAAAAGATAAATGAGTCAAAAGAGATTGTGCATATAATATTATATGCAGAGTACTATATAAAATAACTACTTGATAGTTAATTAATTAATTAGTTAAAATAAATAAAAGACACTACCTTCATCCACACTGTCTGTGCTGGGTCGTCGGTCCTCCAAGCCTTCCGCCCGCAGGTACATGCGTCCCGTCTCAAGGCTGTGCTCCACCAGGGGGCGCTTCTCCTCCAGCTGGTTGTGGATCACCTGCGACGTACAATCACAGAAATAGTTCTACATGGAATATGTAGACTGGAAGTGGGAAGCCTTGACTGAGATTGCAGGATGGATATAGAGAGACTTGTCAGGATTGAGATCAGAGAATGAGAGGGGGATATTGGTGGCGGAGATGGCAATGAAACAGTCATCAAAGGAAGACGGGAAACAACTGATTTAACAGGTCATTATCCGTCAATCTTCATGATGCAGCCCCTGAATCTCGCTAGATGTCGCAGCTAGATACAGTGCTGTCTCAGTATGACTTACGAGAATTACTGTGCTTTCCAAGGCAGTTAAGTTAATAGACGTCTTTCACTGGTTAATATCCGCCTGGACACAGCTTATTTTAATAGGTCTACAAATTTTGCATGTAAAAATGTCAGACTCGTGGAGAATTACTTATCATCGATGTCAGACACCACTCACCTGGTGATTTTCGTTCTGCTGTCGGACGGAGTTAACATCGCCCCCTACAGGTCGTTCCACCTGTATCTCCTTGCCCTTCTTTGTTATCCAATCAATGAGCTCCGATAACGTCTTCAGCAGCTGACTCCACTGTTCGGCATTCGTCTCCAGGCGACTCCTGGTGGGAGGAAGGTAAACAATATATGAGATTGTTGTTGCACATAGCTGTGTGTCCGGTGAATTGTAAATACAAATATTAATAGTACTTAATAATTTAATTATTAAGCAACATGAGTTACCATAAAGGAAGAAACATGTCTGTTGTACACACCAGCTCTACAAAGAGGCTGTCATGCAATTTTTACACACATAATGTTAATAACTGCTAATACACCTGAAAATAAATACATTTCGCTATAATACTTCTATCAGCTACCAAAACGATACCACGCGACCCAAAATCCCACCTTTTTAACACATGCATGTCAGTGACATCCCACTATTGCCTTGTGCTGCCACCTAGTGACTAACTGACTGCACGCTATCAGGTGACATATCCTGCCTTGTGCTGCCACCTAGAGACTACACAGATGACTAGTGCTGTCTCATGTTCTGGTAAACCGAGGGAACGACGGACACGAAGACACTCTGCCAGGGCATGCAAGCACTAATGGCATCTGTGATCTGATAACAAGAAATGACCAGACCCATAACCCTCGGTGCAATGATCCATTAGTGCAGCATATCAAGATGTAACAACAAATGTCCAAGTGGAAAAGGAAAAATTTGCCTTATTGAGAGACCAACATTTTGTACATATGTGCAACCTACCCTCCCGATATTAATTTTCATGAACCACCTAACGATAACACATAAGGACAGCAACTAAAACTATTCAAGATGTGAGAAATATAAGATATTCTAGCAGAATGTGGCTTAACATCCCTAGACACAAGGAGATTAACAGAAGACAATATAAATTTTTTATTCTATTGATTGGTTGTGAAAATTTACATACAAACTTATATGCTTGCTGTGAACTTGTATTGATGTGTATATGGTGTTGTTTAAACTATGTTAACGAATAAACGTCATTAAGTTGGCCTATTTCAATCTACGTTGGTCTTGTCTCGTTGCTTTACACAGAAAAGTGTATGTGGCAGCATTAATGTTTTAAAACAAAAAATTACAAATATATCAGAAGATACATAAACATAGATGCAATAATGTTAGACTCTTGCTAAGTCAAACGCTTCCTTGTTCAATCGCCATCTGGGATTTTTTTACTGATGTACAATCTTGTTAGTCCCTAAGAACGTGTTTTGCTCATCTGATTCATCAGACACCAAACGTATCTGCTGTATAGCTGTTGTATAGAGATTAATCTGGGGAACTGACAATATTCACAGGTCAATAGCACTTCCGGTAGGTAAATCATTCACACTAATTTTTCTGTTGTTACAATTAATGTCGCTGGTTAGCTGGATTCCGACCCAGCAGCTGCTCATATTCCCAAAGTGGTTACTCTTGCCTCAAGGGACGTTAGACCTGTGATCTAATGGAAGGGTTATGGTGGTCATGGTCACTATTGATCCCTCTGTTCCATTCCATCATTTCTCCTATCACGCACTCAAAGATGGCTTGAGTGCTCTCAATGTATAACCTATGTGTGTGTGTGTGTGCGTGCGTGCGTGAGTGTGTGTGTGCGTGCGTGCGTGCGTGAGTGCATGCGTGCATGTGAGTTCATGCTTGCAATGTATACCAGTTGTGCTTGACGTGTATAAACTCCTTCATTTCCCTCTTCGCAAGCTTCTTCCCTCTATACCTCTCCCGTGTTCTCCCTGCTGCATGTTCATAAGTTCCCTCCCTTGAAACGTACACAACCGCACCACCTTAGCCCATCTCTCTTCCCGTGCCTTACCGCTCACTCCCCATGGCAGCTCTCTAATCCTCTCCTTATCATATCCTTCACATTTCTCTTCTTACACACATTTTTATCCTTTATATAACCTCTCTGTTTCCCTTTCGTGAACACAAACCATAACACCAAAGTGTACCTTCAGGTCTTAACTGTTGTAACCCATCACGTATAAGAAATCCCCGAAAATAATCACCCCAGATCGCTCTGGTTTCCTTTTCCATCTGATGTCTCTCAATACTGCAGTTTCCGTAGCCATATGTTGGACTGAGGGAACCTTACTGTGTCATCTATATACATCATGTTGCTTCACCTTCAGGCTGTTAGTTGTCCCATCACCACTCACAGCTGCTCCATCAAAGGCATCCCATAGAGACATACCTGACACCGCTACCACACAGCTACCACACCGCTACATTGACGCAAGGTCACCGAAGTTATTGTTCCAGTCTACCTTCGTTCGACCCTTTCTTAAAGCTGCTTCCTCAAACTGTTCAATCCATAGCGATTTTTGTTCTTTCATGTCCAAATATGTAATTATTGAACAGTTTGAATAATATCCACATTTATTTTTCATAAGAAATTTATATAAATGGTTGAAAGAACGGACTTTGCACTTGTAACTGGCCAAAGCATATTGCCAGGCCCATATTTAGTCTACAACCTGCTGAATTTATTGGTGATGTCATGGTTTTTCACAGAGCAGGAAAGTCAACAGAGAAAACATGTATAATAGTATCGCACGTTCATGTAAAAATTCAAATTTTGAGAATCACTTCAATTAATTTAACAAGTGTGTATATTGCAATTAAAATCACTGAAATGATTGATTTTGATCATTAAATCGGTAAAAGCATGAGCAGGGCGACCTACCTAACAAAACACTTTCCATGCTACTAGCACCCACACAATCAACAGATAATATGTTCCATTCATTTACAGTTCTTTATGAAAATGAGAACTTTCTTCTATCTAATCTACACTGCTCCCTTGCTAATATAACTTCATGTCCTCTAGTCCTTCTATCTTTCTTAACTGAGAAAAAAATATTTCTATCAATATTTTCATAACCATTTATTATTTTAAACACTTCTATTTGATCTCCTCTCAATCTCCAAGTTACACTGTGTTGACTACAGCTATCAAAGTGCATGAATGGCCAGAAATGCCAAAATGTTTACATCTGTAGATTATGATTACAGAATATCCGTAATGGTAGGCAGACCTGCATGAGTGATATTATCTGATGATACAGTGTATAGAACTGCACCACTTTTCCTTTTTCAACCAGATCCAGTCAAAATAATGCAATAGTTTTTTAGATGATCACATGGAAACTAAATAAGAGATTTACACAAATGAGTGCGCGTGTCATACCAGATACGAGATAGGCTCAATTTTTCAAGAAAGGTCTTCGAAACGAGGTGAGCAAAAAATTGAATTCAGGGTGGACCTTTAACGAAATAAACTAACTCAATTGCTGGCTAATGTGACAATCCATAGCAATTACTGTAGTTTATGTAGCATAACTGTTTAGCTGCACCAGACAGTGAAGTAGAAGGCAGAATCGGTGCTAACAGGGCACACTTGAGACGTCTGGTGGGAGTTGGCAAATGAAATGACACAGACACTGGTAGACATTGTAATGTCAGCCCAAAATTGGAGTTCTGTATGAGTGGCCGGTATAAAGTAAGGTAGAATGGATTGCATAATAAGATATAAAACAATGCTGAGGATGTCTTGTTGGAAGATTAGGAAGAAGCTGGATGACGTAGGCAGGTGACATGATGAGAACGGAGGTGACATGATGAGAATGGAGGTGACATGATGAGAATGGAGGTGACATGATGAGAATGGAGGTGACATGATGAGAATGGTGGTCACATGATGAGAATGGTGGTCACATGATGAGAATGGGGTGGGCAGACTACCAAAGAGAGCAGAGGAAGAGAAACATTATAGCCGCAGTAGGGGTCAGACTACAGTTAACCTTCCTGTTGTGTAAAAGAAAAATATAGTACCTAGAAACGAGAGACATCTGAAATTTGAAAAACACTTATGTCAACTGAGTGCAACAAAGCAGGTACAGTGCCAGTATGTATTGGCAGTGAAATGACACATATTTGGAAAGTGTAGTTGATGGAGTGATTTTGGCTATTTTTATTCACATAACACACGAGAGTGCAGAAAATATTTGGGTACTGTGCTTGCAAAGAGCTAGAGGAATGTGATTTTGATTAAATTTGACCAGCATATCAATAACATGAAGACAGTGGCTGTGAATAAATTTCAAATTTTGTTCAGGTAGTTTTCTCACAATCCAACAAAACATTAGTTAACCACCAGTGGGGCAGTCGACAGTGCTGTCAGAGAGGACTGCTTAACGAGGGATTTGTGAAACACGGAGGAAGATAAAAGATGGATGGCTGTGGATAGGGAGCAAGACGAATGTAACAGTGTGGGAGCTAATCCAGCACAAGGAAACCATGAGGAAGAACAGTAAAGGATCTAGATCTCATCCCAGTACACGGGAACAAGAAGAAAAATAACACACGTACGCCTACAACAGTGCATCATTTTCATCTAATTTATTAAAAATATGACATTTCAAAATTATTAAACTGACTTTTATAAAAAGTACTTCACATGAGAGGTAATCAGAGTGATTTAGTGTCAAACTGACGATCCAATCAAGTAATTGAAACTAGGGCGTCATATTGAAAAAACAAGCCACATTTGATTAATCTCCAAAAATGGCCACATGCGGCATGTGTGCTTATACAGATTAATAACTATCCTAAAATTAGAAGACGCATTTAACAGCCATGTCAGTGGTGAATTCTATAAGTGTTCTATCAGCGTCATAAATCTATACTCATAACTGGCAACAGATGTGCAGAAATTAGTTTTAATGATACCTATTCGGACCAGAAAGCAAAATAATTCACATGTAATAAATTACATGTTTATGAATTTATGGATGATGTAAAGAAATTAATTCAAAACAAATTAAGACACATGTAAAATATTTTTTAGTTAAGATGTTCTGATGTAGAAAGCCTAATCAGGTATTACCAATTATGTTGTGACTATGATTGATCTGCTGCATATTCACAACTGTAGAAGAATTACGACCAGTTGCTCACAAAGACTTCAATGATACTGTCAGATCTACACAGCATGACTGCCTTTACAGAGATCACACAGGGTCTCATAACTAACCTGACATAGGAGAGGTAGCATTACAATTTGGTATCCAATTAGTAGGAACACCATTGAGAGCTGGACCAGCCACATACAAACCAACTATGATCTTTTCACAGACCCGTCTTTGTACCAATCTACATATGTCATATATCTCTGCAAAACTGTTGATCTCATACGTGTATCATCTTTGCACAACTGTATTAGAATAGAATATTGACGTTACCTATGAATGTATGATCTTTGTAAACACCTATTTATCTTATGTATCTTCGAATGGTCTTTGCACAAACTTACCAACCTCTCACGTATCTTTGCTTGATTTTTACCCACTTTTTAAATTTTAATGTCTTCTATCTTTGTATGATCTTTGCAGAAACTTACGTTTTTGCCACCTACTAGTGTACAATCTTTCGTTTCCTTCTTCCAGACAAGTGCACGCACGCACGCACGCACGCACGCACGCACGCACGCACGCACGCACGCACGCACGCACGCACGCACACACACACCTACATTGTTGTCGACTAACAACATCACTGACAAAGCCAAGATACGATTGCAATGTGCTTTCATAAAGCCAACATTCGCACCCACTCCATCTACACATTCTCACCTTCCTGTGGAGCTCTAATTCCACACCATTTGCAAGCAATCGATCATATTGATGGCCAACGTGTCGATGGCCAGTGCCTGGATACTGTCTCATAATCCTCAATAATGCACCACCCAGGAAACTGTGACAACTGATCAGGCATATTAGGTAGGAAACTGGCTTTATAAAGGTCGACACCAGAGAAAATGAGAATAATGGTCCTGCGATATGATGGCTAATTGGAGGCTATGGGCTATGGTTGTCACTAGAAACATTCTGCATTCACTCTACGAAAATTATATTTTTTTAAATGTTGTTTTCGCTTAGCGATTTTGCAATGTGACTGTGTTTTCTGAACCGGTTACAAAATTGTGAAATATAGTTTTGTACTTTCTTGAATTCTACAGCATTCTACAACTCCATGAGCTCTAAAATGTTATATCATTTGTTGAAATATCTTCAGTAGTTTTTCATATATTGCTAAAAATGAAGCAAACTTTTAAGTGACATTTTCAAAAAATTGGGCTACATAAAGATGCAATGCCCACAGCAACCATATTTAGTATTTAATTACTTTTGTGGATATGAGAACAAGACAGTGTAATAGGTATATATAATGTCATCATCTTGTCAGTTGAAACTGGAGGGTATTTAATGTGATTTTTTAATTTGCATTTATATTTTAAAACTAATTTACATTTTACAATTGATTTACACTTTTTAAACTTATTTGTTTTTAATGAATATTTATTATATGTACCCGAATATGGGCTTTATTTTAAATTAAAATTATATTCTAATATAATATCTATACATGTAATTTGTTATAGAATTTGTGTATTAACAATATTCTCTTGTCCAATCGATGTTAGCACATATGAACCTTCAACGCAATCACCCCTTAACTTTTTCCACAGCAATTATCACATCAAATCTATTAGTTAATTATTAGTCGAATGCTGACAGTAGTTTGATGTTAAATTATCCCGACGATCCCCTGTGGATTGCCTGATAATCACCAGGGAATACTCCCCTAATTCCATATCCAAATTCAGACAAGCTGCTACTACGAAATTAAATAATAGCTCAGCTTAAGCGTCGCGACTTCCTAATTTTTTGTCAGTGCCTTTTTAAATATTTAATACCTGGCTTTTATAATGCATTTATAAATAACCATCAATAAAGTTCTGTCCATCAAGCTAAGTCTGTCTGTTTAAAAACTGGACAAAGCCACGTAGATGGGATATGATAATAAGTAAATTGTTAAATCTAGACAGAAATCCATTCAGTTTCTTAAAATACATACATGCTAAAATTGTTAGTTAAATAAATGGTAATAAATTGGTTAAAACATGGCTCACACCCACATGTTATATATATGCTGAGTAGTTGTATAAAATTGCACATATACAGGAGTGTATAAAGTAAACTATCTAAATAAATACAGGTAAATAAAATAAAACATGACATGTGTACATTGTAAAAAAGTTAATTAGTTAAATAAATAATAAGTTACTTAAAACAAAATAGTGTTTGAATCAAAGTGGCTATACACTGAATGCCAAAAAAGATGTGGGTCTCTATGTCAAATACACGTAGCTAAATATATGATTGCCTTTATAAGTTTGATAAGAAATAAAACTTGACAACTGTGGATGGGGAAAAATGAGTGCACTTGACTGACTGGACAGGTAGTCTGATCTACGTCTGACCATAAACATAGCTTTAGCTTCATAAAACATCTGGAGAGGTTTCCACTTACACGAGTTCAAGAATAAAATGCATGGAATCATACAATGTGTTTCCACACATACGGAAATGCTTGAAAACTGCCGGCGTGGCAATGATTGAATATACGATGTATTGATTTTGCATTAATTGCACGTGACGAGAGGTCTTCTAGTTGTAATCCCTTAATGTGGATGATGTCTAGGCGACAGGGTGTTGGGCTAGTGTGTCACAAGTTGCATAATATGGGCTGTAGTTTAATCGGGTTAGTGTCCATTAATTAAGTGCTGCATTGGCTGGCGTGCAGAAACAATGTCACGTCACGCTTTAATACATCACAGATATGACACTGGTGACAGGGGAGAATACTAGAGGCAGTCTGGGACTACAAGAGGAACAATTCACACCTAAGTGCCACCTGAACCATATCCATTTACCTTTCAGCAGCGGATACATCAAGTGTGCAGTGCATTCTGGGAGTTACAATACTATGACTTAAAAATTATGCACACTAGTCTTGTATATGGCATATTTTGTGTAATGAATAAAGGTAATTTACAAGTTATTTTTTATGTGAAGATGTGAATGAATAAAACACATGATATTTTATAAGTGGTAACAATATGACACCAGCAAACAGACCTCAGAGTCTTGCTGTTTTATCCTCACAGATGTCACAAACATGAGATCATGAAAGACATTTAATTCAGCAATGATCCACGAGACACCTATGTGAAACATGACTCAGCAATGATCCATGAGACACCCATGTGAAACATGACTCAGTAATGATCCATGAGACATCCATGTGAAACATGTCTCGGCAATGATCCATGAGACACACATGTGAAACATGACTCAGCAATGATCCATGAGACACCCATGTGAAACATGACTCAGCAATGATCCATGAGACACCCATGTGAAACATGACTCGGCAATGATCTATGAGACACACATGTGAAACATGACTCAACAATGATCCACGAGACACCCATGTGAAACATGACTCAGCAATGATCGATGAGACACCCATGTGAAACATGACTCAGCAATGATCCACGAAACACCCATGTGAAACATGACTCGGCAATAATCTATGAGACACCCATATGAAACATGACTCAGCAATGATCCATGAGACACCCATGTGAAACATGACTCGGCAATGATCTCTATGAAACACCCATATGAATCATGACTCAGCAATGATCCACGAGACACCCATGTGAAACATGACTCAGCAATGATCCATGAGACACCCATGTGAAACATGACCCAGCAATGATCCACGAGACACCCATGTGAAACATGACTCAGCAATGATCCACGAGACACCATGTGAAACATGACTCAGCAATGATCCATGAGACACCCATGTGAAACATGACTCAGCAATGATCCACGAAACACCCATGTGAAACATGACTCGGCAATAATCTATGAGACACCCATATGAAACATGACTCAGCAATGATCCATGAGACACCCATGTGAAACATGACTCGGCAATGATCTATGAAACACCCATATGAATCATGACTCAGCAATGATCCATGAGACACCCATGTGAAACATGACCCAGCAATGATCCATGAGACACCCATGTGAAACATGACTCAGCAATGATCCACAAGACACCCGTGTGAAACATGACTCAACAATGATCCACGAGACACCCATGTGAAACATGACTCGGCAATGATCCACGAGACACCCGTGTGAAACATGACTCAGCAATGATCCACGAGACACCATGTGAAACATGACTCAGCAATGATCCATGAGACACCCGAGTGAAATATGACTCAGCAATGATCCACAAGACACCCATGTGAAACATGACTGACAGTTCATGAGACACACATGTGACATGACTCTGCATGCTCCTGAGTGAACTTGATCGAATCCTGCTCAATTGTTAAAAGTTAGCTAGACATTAGGTACTCATTTAATGCACAAACTACCACATCAATATCATTATGTTATCTTATAGTGATGTCTAGCAATATTGCCTGAGCTCTATATATCACAAAGTATATATAACTACTTAAAAATCTGCAAAAATTGATGAGTGGTGTTGCTAAATGTTCTAACAACGTGCATCATAGCAGAAAAGTTAAACGTAGCACCGATATTTTAGCAGAAATACAAAATAATCAAAAATAATAAGAACCAATGAAGTTTTACATGAGAAAATGGTCACCAATTTAATGAAATTAAACCAACTAA
Source organism: Escarpia spicata (assembly GCA_963995525.1). NCBI lineage: Eukaryota > Metazoa > Annelida > Polychaeta > Sabellida > Siboglinidae > Escarpia > Escarpia spicata. Next base: position 31,087,494 of record OZ023218.1, read on the forward strand.
CATGACTCTAGCGTCACGCTATCCTTCAACCATGTAACGAATGGCTAAAACCATACGTTTGGTTGCATGAAATCAAGTCAGATGAAACAAAATGGATTTTTTGCCGATTTGGCAGGGAAAACAACCCTTAGCGAAATGGCAAACAGAAGAAATGTCTGCATTTTCTGTGGACCGACCTGATTTCAACGGACTTGGTCTTGAGGCGGACCCAGCGCTGGTTCATCTCGTCGAGTCGTTGCTGTAACACAGGACCTTCCTCTTTCGTGTCCGCATTTCGTACCATCTGTCTTCCCGTCGTGTTGAGCGACTCAAACGCACGTTGATGAGCCTCAATCTCGCATTGTAGGTCCTGCGAGACACACCAGGGGAATGATTATTGCATCGAACGACAATAGCATTTGGAGCACGCCGTAAAAACTAATACACAATGACGGTCTACAGGTATTAAGGAGAGATGTTAATCCAGCGATGGTGGCGGGGGTTTAGCATATGAATAACGACAGCTAATGGGTAGTCTGAAAGGGGGCAATGATGGATGGGAGATATTCAGTGCAAATATTATGCCGGTGTTGTGTTTTACATTGCACCCAGTGGAGGATTGTGACGGCAGGAGATCGGGTAATGACACTGTGAAGTCAGTGGGCCGGAGCTCTTTGTATGGGTCTCATTCACGCTAATGGAAATAATCACTTAGAAATGTCATGCCATGTCTTGAGACAGTCTTCACACGAAGGGAGATCGTCCTGTTACCCCATGCCCAGTCTTGAAAGCTTTGACGCTGCCAGACGCCACACACAGCCTTCAAGTAATATTTCATTTTCACGTGTACAGTTTCAAGAGAAATGTAAGCTATAATACTGACCTCTCTATATTTGGATTCCTAGACAGAACACACTAACACCTCTCAGGACAAGACACAACCCAAACTGCATTCTGATAGTCAGTAATCCTTGCAGTAACATTAGACAGCTATCTCTGTCGTTACGCTAACTTTAGGGACAGAATGGTCGTATTTCCTCCCAGGTGCCAAGGTCCACAAGCCACTTTCTATGGTTATGTGGTTCCTTGAACCAATGACCTCTGATCTGATTTAAAAAAAGAACAAAGGCAGTTATTGATTTATATGTACCCGGTTTGCTTTTCACCTGCTGGAGAAAGACGGAAATAGTGGCGGAATTGAGTGTTGAGCTCCCCTCCCACCAGAGGGTACCACTGTGAACAAGTTTAAGATGAAAATACTGCAGTGGTGATAACTGCTGCCTGTGGTTTGTCACTTCACGGAAGGGTATAAGTTAGTGATTATTAATACTTCGTCATCATCATTGTGCAGCCATATTGTCCCGTGGCTGGGCAAAGGCCTCAGCATGTCGTTTTCAAATCTGCCTGTCGTGCGCTATCCTCTGCCTGATGGTGTCCTTCCAATACTCGACTAGTTCGTCTCTCCACTGTATCGCCAGTCTTCCTCTAGATCGTTTCCCTTCGTAAGGTCTCCAGATTGTGATACGCGATATCCATACTTATTAATACTTAATCATAAATAATCAAATTATGATTACAATTCAGATGGGTACAACTGTCATTGATCTGCACAAAAACACAAAAATGTCTTTCTTTAACCAATATAATGATCTATAATATCTTCGTACCTCCTTCTCTCACCTTCAGTCAAACACTGGATGACTAGATGACTGATCAAGTAAGGAAAGTAGTCTTCCAAATATGTGTAGGCAACAGCAACTTTATAATGTGTACAATTGATTCATGCTGAAGCTTGATTAGCATAGATGGCCACTGTAGCCTCCCTTGACCCCAGGAAGCTGACCCAATCAAGTGTGCAACTGGACACTCATCAAAGTCAGAGAATCATCACTAGTTGGCCTACAAGGTCCACTACTTGGGTATCATTGACTGTCAGCTCCAAACAAGCTCAGGTTCCTGATGTCATAGGCCCTATCACAGTCTATTAGTGTTGTCATCATTATAACTCTGTCAGCAGGTGATCAACATCAGTAATATGAACCCTGAGAGTTTACTTGACTGTAGACGAAGGTAGGGCGTGGTACACACAGAGGTAAACACCATCAAATTACTAATAAAAACTACTCAACAAGTCTGTTTAATGCTGTGGTGTGCCACGAGAGGGGTTGGTCAAGAGTGCGGTTTGATGTGTCTTCTTCGGAAGCACACATAGTATTAATGAGTATTCAAAACTATTATCAGTGTGCAACAGTAGTATAAATGTATAGGTGCAAGTCATATCAGTGGATATACACAAATAGTATCAATGAATATGCACGAGTAGTATCCTCTTGGTCCACTCAGTGTCTACTAACAAGTACCTCCCCCGATACCTCCCAGTTTGGCTGGACAACTGGACACTGGTTGACCAGTTGGTTTGTTGATAATAAATTCTTCACTCTGGTACCCTCATTGTTAGCCCTACACTGGGGACTCCTTGTTGGACTGAATGATGCACTGATCAGGTCACTTACTCAATGTCACTGGATGAGGACACCAGTGTCCAAGCTGATGGCCACTTCACATAAATGACACTGCTGGAGAACAAACTTCAACCGTGCACACTGCTGGTGCAGTCACAACAGTGTATCTGTATTTGGGAATCTGTCTCCTTTGATTCCAAGAACTCATCCCACTGCCAGAGAGAGATCCCCTCAGGGTGATGCGGGATCACATTAGCAGGCAGTGCTGCCAAATGATGCCCTCAGAGCAGGCAGGTCATGCAAGTAATTGCAGCACAAATCAACTTGGTGTTGTATTTGCATTGTCAATACCCCGGCATGACATCTTCACTGTCACCCCATGGCTGACTTCCACTTGACACCCTACATTAGATCACTGACACCAGGATACATTCCAGCAAACAGGTCAACACTGAAGATGTTGTTATATTTCCATCTGTCTAGGTCTGGCTTCTTGTGCGGGTGAAAGGGCATGTAAATGTGAGGTTGTGAGAGCAGGGAGTTAATCAACACCAGGTCTGAGCCAGTCAATGTACCAGGCTCTTTGACATTACACATCTAATCCTGAGGCGAATTTAATCACGCCAGTCTGGTAAAGGTAAATTCTTACGCTGGCTAAAATTGCCGTCTTCCAGATGGCGTTACATACAGTAAGACACAGAAGATGGTTTCCTGAAGTATTTATACTTGATCACTATCAAAGATTATGTTAATCTGTAAACGATGTTCAATGAACTGTGGATGGCGTTCGTTGCTCTGAACAATTGCAGAAATCCAGTATATACCCTTAACCAGTAAGAACTCTTAACCTTTCGTGAATTTAAAAATACTAATAGTGCTACCCTACTTTCTAGGGGTCGCGGACAAATCATCGAAGGTTTGGTGCCACAGATGCAAGGCATCTGGGAGGAAAACTTAACATATAAACATAGGATAGCTCGATTATAGGTAGACTGCTTAACATTTCACCTCCTCAAAGACCTGCTCTGTTTATTCCATTCTTCCATTTATATTCACCATTGGCTATAGCCAGGTACTCATTTATATAGGTGAACGAACTGAAGCAATGTGAAACTAACAACATTGCTCAAGCTTTGACACAGCAGAAAGAGGGACTGAGTATGGATTTGTTAGATCGAGTCCGATGTCCTAACAACTAGGTTACTGCACATCACAGATCCAGTAAGTCTGGCTTGATGCACGTATCTTATTGTGGAGCTCTCCGCTGGTGCAAGCCTTCATCGCTATACAAACAAGACAGGAAAATCTCAAATTTGTGCAGCACAATTAACAGAATAACGGATAAACATCTTTGTAATGTTGATTCACACTTCCGTAGGCAATGTGGATGAAGTAACGGGGATTGTCATGCAACATTAGTTAAATTAATTTGGGCCTCAATTGAATCCACCAGGAGCATACCTGACTGCAAACGTACATAAGTTTTGGCTTTCAGAATTTATGTGTGCGAACCGGCTGAACATCCGCCTACCCACACACCTGGGAATGGATGAATTCACACATATGCAGCTACCCAGTGGCAGATATAAAGAATTGACGTGGACATCAGTGTGCATTTCAAGGCTTGCGCCTGAGATGCGTCAGGGAGGCTGGAATGTTTGCATGGACTGTCAGTGATGGCACTACCGGCTGCTACCTGGCCACTCGAAGACAAGCAGTTTACTATCACTGGAGGTGTGTGTGTGTGTTTGTGCATACATATGTGTATCTGTGTGTATGTGCATGTGCACAAAGGGTGTTTGTGAGTGTGTCTGTACGAGGGTGTGTGTACGCGCGTGTGTCATGCGTGCACACCTGCGGGGTGCATATATATATATATACATATATATATATATATATATATATATATATATATCAGTAATGCATGTGTCATCCGTGAAATACAATGTTATCTCCAATGACATAGATCCACCTGGGAAAAGGATTTCCCTACCAACACCAAAACAAGTACAGTTTAGACACCTTATTACCAATCACCAGGCTACTAATTGATGACATAATGCATGAGCACATGTGTGCACATACACCCATGCATGCTAATGTGTGCCTATACACTAATGCCTACTAATGTGTGTACAGTAATGAGAGATGAGGCCACTAGCCCACTCCATGATACATCCCTGCCTTGTGCTGTTTATATCAACAGGGAGTGTTGAGACAACTGATCTGTGTTGGGATTGGGAAGCTTCTCCTTCCAATCAACAGCCTCCCTTCTACTCCATGTCATCTCAGCCAACCTAGACAGTTTCCGGGACACCAGGAAACACACACCGGCACTGGCACCGGCACTGACACACTCACGGAAACCCTTGCATGATAAAACACATCAACAAACTTTCTAGCTCCATTCACATAGATTCACACATGCAAGTTTTTAGGTCAAAATCAACATTTTCTACTTGAAATTTGGTATAGATCTATAACATTCTCCATTGGTTATCCGGGCTATACCATTCCTATTCCAACTGTTTGTCGCCATCTACCAGGGAACGAAATATAACTACATAAAAAAATGGAAATTAGCGATGGCCGATATCTATCAGGCACACCTACGTCAAACCAAAACTGCTCTTGGTTTTGTGGGTAGCATCAAAAGTATTAGTTCTGTGATCATTGACTTTGTTATAACAGTTGTGTGATAAATACATGAAAATTTGTGCATACATAAATATATCCAACAGACCATAATATTATACAGAACAAAATATATGAAAATAAATATTTATATACACTAACTTGATATGGCAGCAATGATTTTGCATTGATTGTAGTTTGTTTTTCAAATATGGCAATAGACCAAGCAAAAAGTATAAAATTGGTACGTTGCCTCAGGACAACAACGTCCAATAAAGAGTTAAGCATAGCAAACAAACAGCAAAATCCCCAACTGGATCATTCAACAGAACAGTGACTAAATCACAAATTAAAGACATGCCAAAACTGAATGTATGGCTAATGTTTTGTTTCACAAATTGTTCTGTGGAAGTCAAGAAACCACAACAAAACAGATTGGATCCTTAGCTTCCTCCTTTGTTCGGAGACTGACTCACCAAACTGTGTATGTCTTACAGGGAAATGTGCTATTAAGTTGGTGCTGAGCACCTCATGACACAACATGTGCAGGGCATTAGTCTACTGGGGTAGCTCTAACTACACCCTACCAACCTACCCCCAACACATGCCCCAATAAATCATCACCACCAGCATTTCATTTACTACATCATTGGATATTTCACAACTAAACGTCTCCTTTCTATCCTCTTTCTTGAAGAGTGCCTCAACATATTGACAGGAAGGAGCCTGAATTGTGAAATCTGCTATTTCGTTGAGCTCATTGACATAACGGCTAGTTCCATTAATTCTATTTCCCATCAGGCCTCCATATGTTATGAGAGAATTGTGACTGAATGGCGGTTCCCAGGGTCATTATCATTACAGTGCCCAGGAGCTGGGGCTGGTAATAAATGACAACAGAAGTGACATGCACCCAGTGACCTGAATACAAGTGAACCAGGAAGGGAGCAGGCTACCATTAATAACATCTAGAATCACAGACAAATTAATGGAAAGACATTTGACTTTTGCCAGTGGTCTTGTTATCATAATGTGGGGGCTATAATATCTCCTGGAAATAAGATCAGCTAATTGTACTTAATGAATGAATGAATGAATGTTTGTTTTCAACAACATCAAACAAAATGAATATAGCGGTATCATTATAAAATGTTGGCAGACAATGTAAGACTATGAAGGATTAATGCATACACAGCTGTACAAAAGCCGTCTTATTAAATTATCGATCTTTGTACCTTATAATGATCCACAAATTACAAATTTAAAATACTGCACAGTTATTGATACGTCTAAAATCTGCAAATTGCAATGAAGACAACTGCGCATCCAAATGTCAAAAATTTACGGCATAGTTCGTGAAAGACTCGTAGTATATGCTGTGTGGAAGTAACAGTGAACACAATCATGGTCTATGCCCATTTACCACTTGATGACCAGGCGGTGGGTGATCTTGTGGAAAATGAACCAGTCCACCAGAGCATCAATTGGATGTAATCATAGAGCAACTTTGCACGCAAACTGTGGTGATTTAGGAAGAAAGGCAATGTTGAATAGAATGATTATTGACTTCACCGCTGGCGCTGTGTTCGACTGGGCAGAGAACACAGTGCGACTTGCTTTGACAGCAACAGAGAAGTTCACGCCAGGGTCATTAGGCAATTGACTATTGATTTAGAACATTTGTCCCCTGTTCTGAATGCAACTCATAACAGCCGCTGAAACTTATTGATATGAATGCACCATATTGTATTGTTTCCAGAGGAACTGATACAACATTAAGTTTAATATATCTTAAGATATATATCTTAATATATCTTAATTATTTTGGTAATATAATAAAATGATAAAAACACATGAAACAAATTAAAAACGACATGTGTTGGTTACAATGTTAAACATGTCTGTCTGTGTGTCACTCTGGAGAGGTCAGAGGTCAACCAATCAACTATCTGTAAGTGCGCTGACAATCGCCACAACTGTCTATCATGACATCACAATTGGATGTGTACAGGTATTTAGTTGTGACAGTGAAACTAATTGTCCCAAACACCATCTTCAATCAGCTGTCAAAGGTTTGATCACTTCAAAAATTGTGTAATTATCTTTACAGCAACAACACTCATTTCCCCCAGAAGGTACCGCAATAATACCACAAATAAATTAAACATAATCAATATCTTTACAGCAACATGTAATTTTCCCAGAAATACTGCAATAATACCACAATTAAATTACTCAATTTTAAGCCATTTATTAAATTAGCGGAGTCATGCGTACTCGTTTGACGACAATTTCCACTCACATTCCGGCTGCTGAATCCTATCAGCCATCTGTGGCAGTGCCACACTGGTAAATGATGGTCACACAGGAAAGCCTTGATGCATAAATGTAGATGGCATTATCATAGCGTAGCATTTAACCACATTCCAGAGTTCCGCTGAAATGAGGCAAGGATATTCCACATAGATGTTTCCCATCGGTAAAATTTTAATGTGGATGTTCCCCTTTTTAGTTTAAGTAATAATTAAGCTTACGTATCGCCACCATGGCATGGAACCAAATGTCTCATGGTAATGTTTTATAGTTTTATACCTCATCACACAGGATTACGTTGTGATCCTGTGCCCAAATAAAGATGATAAAGACATAATATTTCCTATAAAACAGAATGGGGGAAAACATATGTTAGGGGTGAAACGTCTGTATAGGGGATCATCTGGGGATATCGTGGGGGAATGTCCATACCTGGTATGGATGCATGGTGAATAATATTCAAGTGTAGCCTTCAGGGCTAAGGTATGGATATGGCAAACATTCAATTATGGGGCAAACTGATCCATTGTGAGTCCGTCCCTCAGGGCTATTTAGTCTAACATCAAACAAAGGCTCTCCTCTTTCCACTGCCAGAGTTGTTAATTTCATTATCACCTATTTAGTGGGCAGTAGTAATCTAGCTGAACAATAACTCTTTATTTATACATCATTAATCCCCTCCTTGATTATAATCCTAATCCCTTCCTGTGAATCGCTGTTATTTTTATCCCGACATGTGCGTACCTGATTAGATTATGATGTCCAATCAGAAGGTATTTTGTAAATAAAACACACCATTACTGTACAATTCACATGAAACACAATCATTTGTATAGGCAGAAGAAAATGCCTGGTTTATGCGAGTAGTGTAGAAATATAAGCGATTATAATATTGAAGCTTTGGTGGTGACTGCAAAGGTAATAGCCTACTGTAAGTCTACATCAGTTTTTCCTTTCATGCCCTGGCACTATGAAAGTATCATAATAAGCTTAGGCAGAGCCATTAACACCTCCAGCTATTCTGACTCGGCAGAGATCCATAGAGGCTGGGCATTGACAGCCAGCTACATCCTTCAGCTGCCAATGTGAAAGCTGCTGTGGGGACATCAATGATATCACCATCTCCTTGGTGACATAATGTGACAATGCTGTCACTGGCTCCATGACAATGTTGACTTTTAACTGTTGGGTTTGCATAACAGCAATTAAGTCATAACTCACAATAAGACATGAAAGACTTCCACTGTGCCAATATCCTCGGAATCCGGACTTCAGTGGCACATCTCATGATTAAATTTACTATTTTAGCAAACAAACTATGACATTTATTATAGGACATTTCATTCCATTAAAATTCGCATCTAATTGTCAAAGTATTTAAAATAATATCTGCACACTAAATGTAAATGAATTTTCTAAAGCAAATAAACTATCCTATAAAAAATAAATGCATGTTCTTATACATACAATGTCAGAGTTGTTAATTTAAGAGTGTTCACTATAGCAATTAAGACTTCACCTCTGCAGACCTGTTCATTCGGACACCATCTCAACTTCTCTGGGAAGCATTCAGCTATGCTGCAATTACAGTACAACAACTATTTGTTCACATATACCTACCACTATATATAGCTATTTATACAGCTGAGTGAACTGAAGCAATGTGGAATGAACAAAACTGCAAACTTCAAAATGTCAGCAAGGCAATTCGAACCGGGATTCTCTTGATTGAGACTACATTACCACAGTATAACCTCCAACACAACAGATATTTAATCAGACCAACACTTGTGAAAGAATACGTAATAGTTGCAAATGTCAACCAAAAGATGTGCTGCCACTTCTTAGCACAAGCAGTATACCTGGAGGTTATCAATGTCAATCAGGGAGGCTAATGACTAACATGCCCGCCTAATGAATTCCCAGGGAAAGTGGTTAGTGCAGTGAGTACCGGTAGATCAATGCGTGGATTACCACCAGGCACCCATTCACACTCTGTAGGCTACCTGGTGTATCTATGCACTCGACAGGCGCATTGTGAGACAGGCGAACAGGTGGACTAACTGCTTTGTCATTAAACTGATGCTGTCTGGTCCTCATTGTTGATATTATAATCATCTTAATTCTTTCAGTTTGATTGTTGCATCAGTGAAATGTTTAAATTGTAAACAAAACATTCTCCTCCTCTCTCTCTCTCCTTCCATCCCTCTCTCCTTCTCTCTCTCACATACACTCTCTCTCTCTCTCTCTCTCTCTCTCTCTCTCTCTCTCTCTCTCTCTCTCTCTCTCTCTCTCTCTCTCTCTCTCTCTCTCTCTCTCTCTCTCTCTCTCTCTCTCTCTCTCTCTCTCTCTCTCTCTCTCTCTCTCTCTCTCTCTCTCTCTCTCTCTCTCTCTCTCTCTCTCTCTCTCTCTCTCTCTCTCTCTCTCTCTCTCTCTCTCTCTCTCTCTCTCTCTCTCTCTCTCTCTCTCCTCTCTCTCTCTATCTCCACCCACATCCCTCTCTCTCCTTCCACCCCGGCCCTCTCTCTCCCTCCACCCCCACCCCTCTCTCCCCCTCCACCCTGGCCCTCTCTCTATCTCCACCCCACCCCTCTCTCTCTCTCCACTCTCGCCCCCTCTCCCCATCATTCTCATACCCCAATCTCACCGAATCATTCTTCACTCAATCCTCCCATCTCTGTTGAAGATGTCTAACAATTTAGATATTAGAATACTAGTTTGCCTTACTTAATGTTTTACACCGTCCACGATGACCACAGTAATGACAGCAAAACATACTTCATTCATTTCAGTAATTTCTGGTGAACAGGTCAGTAATCTTGGGAGAATAAGGTAATGATTATCCACTAAGCTCACTGCAGTACTTCCTTCATTGGCAATGGTTATAGATGAGGGCAAGATCTTGTGTAGATCTCTGCTTACTTCTGGCTATCACAGGGCTTACTGTAGCACAATGTAAACAGACTAACTTAGTCACTAGCTAATGGCTGTTGCCTTTACAGGTCTTGGCTTCTGTTGAGTGACTAACTTCGACTGCCTCTTTGGGGCCAGATAAATAAACCTATATGTAAGGCAGGGCATGAATGCTGTATCACACAGCTCATCCAGTCATATCCTAGTTCTCACAAATGGTCAGTTTATGTCCAGAAAAACAAATGTTGCTACATTCAGTAATGCAGCTAATCTTTTGCTAACAGCTTCTTCATTGCATCTGTCTTGTGGCACATAAAGACAGGGCGATGGGAATCATCATTAAGTCTACCCTGACATCCCACCCAGAGACTCACAGAACTATCTGTATTCACGACCGGACTGTTTCGAAACGTAAATACCAGCCATTCAAACCCCCGCCTATCATCTACTCGTTCACTGACTTTTAATGTCGACGCCCCACATTCATCCAGCGCATTCATCCAGCGGTATCTCCGACTTTAATACCCACTAATGATGTCCGAGGAGTCTCTCTTCTGAGGTTGTGTCGTAAAACTGGTCAAGCTGACCGAACTGGACAGAACGAACGCATTAACGGGACAGAATAATGCCTATCATAGTTATCATTGCCATTATTGTCATCCAATGACGTTCAGTGGACCAAAAACCAATGGGATAGTACGCAGCTATGGAGACTGACCACGAAAGCTTACACCATAAATTCAGACATTTCAAGCCTGGTTGCCTAGATGAATATGATTACCGCATGTGCTGCGAGAGTCATGTGATACCATCCAGAAGCATGCCAGCCCTCCTTGGGTGCAGTCACAGGTGAAACTAGATTACCAGCTCATGTCACTAATGTGCATAGACCGACGCCACACCATCTCTCACAATGCTGCACCCTCGATGGAACAGCTATAGTAAATCAACGCTAAGAGGAAACACATATCTACAAACAGAATGTTACCAGGAAAACGGAACCAACCCAGACATGGAAAGATGGCCAAGAAAGCACTCTTATAATTGGCTCTCTGGTTAATACACTTGAGGGGTATAAATCCTAACATTAATCTTAAAAGTGCTTCCTCAATTAAATTTTTTCACTCATTTCATTTGAAATTAATTTTGCGAAACAGCAAACCTACCTAGTATCTACTACAACATGGTAGTTCGTTTGTGGAACTTTTTGTACGTAGTTTTGGTTAAATCACCAGACAAACCATTAGCTTATTAAATTCCTGCCCATGAATTAATTCAAGAGATTCTCAAAACTGGAATCTTCATGCGAATGCAGGGTACGGATTTGCACGTGTTTCTGTCTTGGTGTTGTTCACTTTCATTGCTCTCTAAAATTAGGGGCTTTGGCAAGTCAAGATTTTTAACAGCCAGTGCAAATTCTATCGACAATTTAAACAAACGTTTGCACTTTTTATGAAACCACCATTTCACATATTATTTATTTGAACATAAAAGAACCAGATTTGCACCGGACTTTTTCATCAATCACAAAATGGCATACTGTGTCCAGAATAGCCCAATCAAGCTACAGCAGAGACTGCTGCAAATAGTAGTGTTTTGATGAATGTCTTATTTCAACTGCAACTGAAGATTTATTACTTGGTGATAGTTACCAGTCTCCTAGTTAATTCACTAATGGTGGCAATGTTGACTGACCCAATGGCATACACACACATTGCATGGTATTAATACATGTTACTATGTTCATGTCAGTGTCCTGTAATGGAAACGTAAATTAAAAAAATCTATTTATCTAAAAGGTCAACTTTGAACAGCACTATAAATTTTAACAGCAACATTGTAAGCATATCTATAAGGGCTATTTCCACTTCCTGCAAAATTACTTTCAACACTTAATAAATTGAGCAGCTTTTGTCAGGGCCCTCATACCAATTTCAACATCAAAAACAATCTTTCTTCCACAGGTTCCACCTAAAATACACAGGCAGGTGTATGATAACTGCGGAAGCAATATAAAAGTAGCATGTTCCCATCAAAGAAAGTGAAATCTAGTGGCCTGTCACCACCAAACGATCTGACATTCCACGCTTTTTGCAGAGCGCATTTCGTTGAACTAACACCGATGGAAAGACAGTGGCAAAAAACAAAATCAATTATCTTAAGCTTGCTTCACTGGCCCATGACTCGACTGTGTTAGTGCACGTTAGTGTCAGCGGGTGTCTCAGTTTCTCATAGGACATAAGCAGTACCATATGTCACAGCCACGCGAACAATTGATTTTCCACTCTCTAGTCACTCTCCACCATCTGTTTGAAGCACTACAGACGTTTATGGCTACTCAACAGCTAACACAAGGTTACCTCCACTGGCTATGTCAATGTTACCCCCACTGGCTATGTCAAAGCATTCAAACTAACCCCAACTGTTTAGTTCTCTTCAAATGTGTTAATGTTGTCATATGTTATCATTGTGGCTTTGGCAATGTTGTTATTTGCGAGAATGTGATGCCACTGTGACTTAGTCAGTGTTCTTCAATGCCACGATTTCATGCCACTGTCACCTTGTAAAAGTTGTTATAAGCCAGGATATGATGCCACCCTGTTTTTTTCATTCAATGTTGTTATAAGCCACAATATGATGCCACTCTGCCTGTAGCGTATTGCCATGGTGTTGATTACTAACAAGTTGGTGTAGATCAAATGAGAAAGTAGAGAATACCAGTGAATAAAACATGACACATTACTGAATATTTACGGCAGCCTGCCAAGTTTGCCTCTAAATGCAGGTAGACATGCACGTTTCTGTGAAGGATGACTTCCTCAGAGTACTGCGTGCATCAAGCAACATACAATGATGGCAGGACCACCAGCCATAATACAATGATGGCAGGACCACCAGCTACAGTACAGTGATGGCAGGACCACCAGTTATAGTACAATGATGGCAGGACCACCAGCTATAGTACAATGATGGCAGGACCACCAGCTACAGTACAATGATGGCAGGACCACCAGCCACAGTACAATGATGGCAGGACCACCAGCTACAGTACAGTGATGGCAGGACCACCAGCTACAGTACAGTGATGGCAGGACCACCAGCCATAGTACAATGATGGCAGGACCACCAGCTATAGTACAATGATGGCAGGACCACCAGCCACAGTACAATGATGGCAGGACCACCAGCTACAGTACAGTGATGGCAGGACCACCAGCTACAGTACAGTGATGGCAGGACCACCAGCTACAGTACAGTGATGGCAGGACCACCAGCCATAGTACAATGATGGCAGGACCACCAGCTACAGTACAGTGATGGCAGGACCACCAGCTACAGTACAATGATGGCAGGACCACCAGCTACAGTACAGTGATGGCAGGACCACCAGCTACAGTACAGTGATGGCAGGACCACCAGCTACAGTACAGTGATGGCAGGACCACCAGCTATAGTACAATGATGGCAGGACCACCAGCCACAGTACAATGATGGCAGGACCACCAGCTACAGTACAGTGATGGCAGGACCACCAGCTACAGTACAATGATGGCAGGACCACCAGCCATAGTACAGTGATGGCAGGACCACCAGCTACAGTACAATGATGGCAGGACCACCAGCCATAGTACAGTGATGGCAGGACCACCAGCTACAGTACAATGATGGCAGGACCACCAGCCATAGTACAGTGATGGCAGGACCACCAGCTACAGTACAGTGATGGCAGGACCACCAGCTACAGTACAGTGATGGCAGGACCACCAGCCATAGTACAGTGATGGCAGGACCACCAGCTACAGTACAGTGATGGCAGGACCACCAGCCATAGTACAATGATGGCAGGACCACCAGCTATAGTACAATGATGGCAGGATCACCAGCTACAGTACAACGATGGCAGGACCACCAGCTATAGTACAACGATGGCAGGACCACCAGCTATAGTACAACGATGGCAGGACCACCAGCTATAGTACAACGATGGCAGGACCACCAGCTACAGTACAATGATGGCAGGACCACCAGCTATAGTACAACGATGGCAGGACCACCAGCTATAGTACAATGATGGCAGGACCACCAGCTACAGTACAATGATGGCAGGATCACCAGCTATAGTACAACAGTGGCAGGACCACCAGCTATAGTACAATCTCTGCATCAGTCTCCCTAATGTAAGCACAGCATGTCCCCTGTGATCAGCCCTACCTCTGTGTATGTCTAACTGTGGTAAACCCTACCTGTCCTCTATGGTAAACCCTACCTGCCCTCTATGGTAAACCCTACCTGCCCTCTATGATAAACCCTACCTGTCCTCTATGGTAAACCCTACCTGCCCTCTATGGTAAACCCTACCTGTCCTCTATGGTAAACCCTACCTGTCCTCTATGGTAAACCCTACCTGTCCTCTATGGTAAACCCTACCTGCCCTCTATGATAAACCCTACCTGCCCTCTGTGGTAAACCCTACCTGCCCTCTGTGGTAAACCCTACCTGCCCTCTGTGGTAAACCCTGCCTGCCCTCTATGGTAAACCCTACCTGTCCCCTATGGTAAACCATATCTGTCCTCTATGGTAAACCCTACCTGTCCTCTATGGTAAACCCTACCTGTTCTATGTGGTAAACCCTACCTGTCATCTATGGTAAACCCTACCTGTCCTCTATGGTAAACCCTACCTGCCCTCTATGGTAAACCATACCTGTACCTTATGGTAAACCCTACCTGTCCCCTATGGTAAACCCTACTTCTCCCCTATGGTAAACACTACCTGTCCTCTATGGTAAACCCTACCTGTCCCCTATGGTAAACCCTACCTGTCCCCTATAGTAAACCATACCTATCCCCTATGGTAAACCATACCTGTCCTCTATGGTTAATGCTACCTGTCCTCTATGGTAAACCTTACCTGTCCTCTATGGTAAACCTTACCTGTCCCCTATGGTAAACCCTACCTGTCCCCTATGGTAAACCATACCTGTCCTCTATGGTTAACGCTACCTGTCCTCTATGGTAAACCCTACCTGTCCTCTATGGTAAACCCTACCTGTACCCTATGGTAAACCGTACCGGTCCCCTATGGTAAACCCTACCTATCCCCTATGGTAAACCATACCTGTCCTCTATGGTTAACGCTACCTGTCCTCTATGGTAAACCATACCTGTCCTCTATGGTTAACGCTACCTGTCCTCTATGGTAAACCCTACCTGTCCTCTATGGTAAACCCTACCTGTCCTCTATGGTAAACCCTACTTGTCCTCTATCCTTACTGGTGTGTCCCCTTACTATGTAAGTCCTATTTCCTGTGATAAGCCCAAACCCCCATGGTGAGCCTTACCTCCCTACGGTGAGCCCTACCTCCCTACAGTGAGCCCTACCTCCCTACAGTGAGCCCTATCCCCTATGACAAGTCCTATCCCCTTATCTCTAGCCCTATCCCCCTATGGTGAGTCCTATCCCCCTACGATGAACCATATCCCCCTGTGGTGAGCCCTACCTCCCTTGGTGAGTCCTATCCCCTTAAGGTGAGCCCTATCCACCTATGGTGAGTCCTACCTCCCTACAGTGAGCCATACCTCCCTACAGTGAGCCCTATCCACCTGTGACAAGTCCTATCCCCCTATGGTGAGTCCTATCCCCCTATGGTGAGTCCTATCCCCTTATGGTGAGCCCTACCCCCCTATGGTCAACCACACCTTCTTCTAGTGAACCAGACACCCCATACTGTGAGCCACGCACCCCTTATGGTGAGCCACATGCCCCCTACGAGCCTCACCTGCTCGAAATGTTGCAGCAGCTCCTGCAATGAGATGTTGAGTCCGATCATCGCGGCGGAGAATTCAACCCGAGGCCGCCGGTGGCGCCGGCAGGGGTGGGCCACGGTACTGACGGCGTGTGCATCCCCTGCCTATCTCCCACTGTGATCCTCCACTCTATCCCCTCTCCCACACCTCCCGCACGGGATCATCCCTCGGACAGCGCCTCCCTCTACTCTCTCACTCTCCCAGACACAGCCCGGCTATCACCCGGTGACAGCTTCACATAATGCCATGGCTGCCATCTCAGCCGCCGCCTTCACTACCACTGCGCTATAAATAGATCGGTCCAATCAAATGAGAAGGTGGTATGAGAATGGTCCATTTCGAGCATTCATGGGGGAGGTCCGCCCACACAGAGGTAAACACCTCGGTGCAGCAAACTGGTCTAATTAGAAGGAGGCAGCAATTGCCTTCATAAAGTATTGTATAATTTACGTGGTGCTGAGCAGGCACTTGATCTATGCAGCTCAAGAAAAGACAAGATTGCCTGCGGTTCATGGCTGAATAATTGTTGATTGTTTTCTGTGTAAACCGATCTATATTCTGGCAACCAATACTCCCATCATTCATCAACCATTAATAGAAATATGTCTATGTTAACAAAATAATGCTCCTCGTGGTTGCTGTGTGTTTATCTCTACCGTGTTTATCCTTGGCTTCTTGCTCAGTCCCAGCACATCTCAGGCAGCACACAAGGTGGAGATGTCTGGGACTGAGATGACTTGTGATTAGGGAGAGTTCCCCAGGAGTCAATACATTAGGGAAGTAGGATGAGAGGGCTTCTGGCCCTGACAAGGATGTGTGTTAATTACTGGATGGCCTGCTAATTGGAAACTCCAAGTTGCTAAATGACTGCGTTTCCATTAGCAAGACAGAGAAGAGAGGGGAGGGGAGGGGAAGACATAGTAAAGGAGGGTGAAAGGGGGATAGAGATGGGAGTGAGGGAGGCGGGATATAGGGAGGGAGGGAGGGAGGGAGGTAGGGAGGGAGGGAAGGAGACGAGGTAGTTATCAAAATTATCACATTTATCTGATTTGATTAAATATAATAAGACAACTGCTCATGTTGTCAAAATGCAGATGTTACAACAAACAACTCTATTATTAGTAACAACTACCAGCAAATACTTTATAGCAACTTTTTTGTATATAATTACATGAGAGCCATGGCCGCAGCCGTTATGGGAGGTATTTTTGCCTTGTAGAATGCAATAGCAACAGCTGGCAGAACCTGCCTTCACAGGTAAAACTGCCATAAATACATCAAAGGAACCTGAAAGTGCCTTGCTTCAGCTCTCATCATATATTGTATCACATGCAGAAGCGCCATAAGCTTTATTATTACCATATTCTGCTGACACATTCAATCTCGCTAGTGCAGGAAGATTTAATACCATGTCAAGACACCTCTGCCCCATGCAAGGGATGGAAACTGGTGAAAAACTGTCTTGTAATTGGCTGGCAATGTCACTGCAATAACACAAGGTGCATATGAGAACAACAAGACTAAAAGGATCATCTGAATACAACAGGACTACAAGGATCATCTGAATACAACAAGACGACAAGGATCATCTGAATACAAAAGGATCATCTGAATACAACAAGACTAAAAGGATCATCTGAATACAACAGGACTAAAAGGATCATCTGAATACAACAAGACTAAAAGGATCATCTGAATACAACAGGACTACAAGGATCATCTGAATACAACAAGACTAAAAGGATCATCTGAATACAAAAGGATCATCTGAATACAACAAGACTACAAGGATCATCTGAATACAACAAGACTAAAAGGATCATCTGAATACAACAAGACTAAAAGGATCATCTGAATACAAAAGGATCATTTGAATACAACAAGACTAAAAGGATCATCTGAATACAACAAGACTACAAGGATCATTTGAATATAACAAGACTACAAGGATCATCTGAATACAACAAGACTAAAAGGATCATCTGAATACAACAAGACTACAAGGATCATCTGAATACAATACTAAAAGGATCATCTGAATACAACAAGACTACAAGGATCATCTGAATACAACAAGACTAAAAGGATCATTTGAATACAACAAGACCACAAGGATCATCTCATTACTCTAGTCCGTGTTATTAGTTTCCCAGTCCCATCATTTTAGTGTACTGCTAATTGAACATCAGACGATAAAACATAAACTTGACGCACACACATTTATATAATACACTCTTATAGTAGGGGGATGACAACAGCAACACTATAGCCACACAGAAGGAATGTGTCATCTGCCAGACTAGGTGACAGGAATAAAGCTCTTAAAGCATTGTCAGATGAATTCATATAAATATTACATATGTTAAGTGCAGGCCATAGTACTAATCCGGCTAATCCTATAACATCGCCAACTGGGAAATGAAGCCAACAAACTGTTGCTAACTGCTTATTGCGTGAGTGATGGATGCGATCCCAAAGGCCTGGCTTATAAACCTCTCAAACAGCACCATCATAACATGTCTGTCTAATTCATATTGCCTGCAGGAAACAATAATTATAACCAGCCTCGATTAATAAATGGTTCGCGTCTAAATAAAAGCTACTCAATAGGGAGGGGGAGAGAGGGATGGAGGGAGAGAGGGGGAGGGAGGGAGGGAGAGGGGGGGAGAGATAGAGAGAGAGAAAGAGAGAGGGAGGGAGAGATGGAGGGAGAGGGAGAGAGAGTGAGGGAGGGAGAGAGCGGGAGAGAGGGAGAGAGAGGGAGGGAGAAAAATAGAGGGGAGGGAGTAAGAGAGAGAGAGGGAGAGGGAGGGAGGGGAGAGAAAAAAGGATGGGGAGGGGAGAGAGAGAGAGGAGAAAGATACAGGAGAGGGGAGCAAGAAAGAGACTTTTTTTCTTACTTAATTACGCATCGTCAAAGTTGCTCTATTGAACCAGAGATGACTCTAAGATTCTTACACAAGAGATCAGTTCCTAGATGCAGGTCATCTTCACCACAGTCAATGGCTCCCACAAGACGTCATTTGTAACCATTAAGGGACTGACCAAGGTTGTTAAATATAGAATAATAGATATAATGGCCTATATATTACTGCTCCATCCAAGAAGAGTGACAGGAGTAATTATACTGTGATATCCAGAGATGGCACTGCAACTCTGGACGGAATGACTTAGTCCCATTTCCCTCGAGTTGGATGTCTTGCATACACTCACACATTCTAAAAGGCTAATTCACTTATGCACAATAACACACATTGCGTATCTTCTTACATGACGACCATATTGTGCCACCAGTTATATCATACATGGCAAAATGGCAGCTGTACAAGTTCAAATAGAATTATAAAAATCTAATGTTAAAATGCTAAAAGATGTTTGAAATTCAAAACAATTCAACAATACCAACATCATGCATGGTTTAGAAATCAGCTGCCCACACTTTTTGCCATTTTTGCAAATGTAACGGAAACAGTAGTCTAGATAGTAAGGAGAGGCTTGTATTTTGACTGTCAACACGTTTTCTTGTGTACACGTGTTGTATTCATGTTGTAATCATGTCTGTCTGCAGATAACTGCTAGTTTTCTACCACGCGTGACTAATATCCTGTCTGTCTAATGATATGTTTCTATTTCTTGCCTTCAGTGATCAACGATCACTTCCAGACTGGACTGTTGAAAGCAATGTGTTAGAATAGAAGTCTATTGGGGGGGGGGGGGGGGGGGCGCGATAGTGTAGTGGTTAGCACATCCGCCTGACATGCCGGCGCCCCAAGTTCAATACCCGGACCAGGCAGGTATGGTATATTTGGTGTAAAAATCTGGCTCTCAACATTGGGGACTGTGTATCCCTCGTGACTTGGAGATCACGTTAATGTCGGTCCCGTCTCAATTTGGGACGTAAAAGAACCACTGGGGTGGGGTGTACAAGCACCGGCAGTGACCACCCTCGGGGCCAGCATAGAAAGGTCAGCTTGGCGATAATGTTCTGAAAAAGGCTGGCTAGTTGAATGAGACCTCATAAGATCATAACATTGTAACCACAATATATACAGACTAGTCAGTTAATAGAACATTGCCGAGTGCTGGAAACAACTAGGAAACTAGGAAGTGCACAATGCTGATGCTGCCCCCTAGTGAATCAATTGAAACTATTTCTACATCTGTTATTTCAGTGTAGACTGCCACCCCAGGTAGGTAATCAGTACTGCCTGTACTCTGTGGATGTGGGAATCAACTGTTGTTCTGTAATTACATACCAATTACTTGCAGACTTACATCAACTACTTCCTACTGTTTAGCCAAAGCTGTCCATTTCTGGACACTGTAGATCTGCGTAAACAAGACACCTACGTAGCATTGACTATGCTAATGCAAACAGAATAATAACTTATCTAAAAGAGTTAAGCAGATCAGTTTCTATGGCAACCATGCAAACCTGGGGGTAACAGACATTATACTAACTTCAAATACTCTCCAATTACATCATACAAATCCATCACAGAAAGAAAATATTTCACACCCTGTGTTAATTCATTTTTACCCCAAAAAAAGATTACAACATTAATTACAATAGCTCCCAGCTATTACAACATTCACTACAATAGCTCCCAGTTATTACAACGTTCATTACAATAGCTCCCAATTATTACAATAGCTCCCAGATATTACAATGTTCATTACAATAGCTCCCAGATATTACAACATTAATTACAATAGCTCCCAAAGATTACAATGTTCATTACAATATCTCCCAGCGATTATATAATTCATTACAATAGCTCCCAAGGATTACAACATTTATTACAATAGCTCCCAAATATTACAACATTCATTACAATGGCTCCCAAAGTGTGTTTAGCTTAATTAATCTCTAAAATACAATAACTCAAAATTATAAATGAAACAATAATGTACAAAATAAAACGAATTAGACATGTTCCGAAAATAAGATATTTATGTTATCTAAAGATGACATTAGGCAATCCAAAAGAATAACAGTGAAGTTTCTTGCAGGTTGAAAACATTTTCTTTGCGCAACATTGACACAAATATACGGTATTATGAAACAATAACATGAAAGGAGTGACAAGGTGTAATAACATGAGACCAGTTCCTTACCACGTAATGTGACGTTTCTGTGTATTTAATATATTACTAACAACATCAGCGTTAGACACTGCCCAGAATAGAAATGCTGCATGACTTCGTGTGATAAATCAGATTTTGTCACGAGAATTGCACCACAGGGTGTGATTCCAGCAAATACTATCTATCAGCACTGTGGAAGTATTTAGCATGTTGTAACTAGGAGAATTAATGAATTTTAGATCAAAATTACATAATGGTAGTAACTGTTATGCTGGGTCTGCTGTTCCGTGATAAAGGTAAGTTCTTATAAAGTTCTCGTATAGTGCAGTGTCCTGTCCTTAGTACTGTTCAAACTTCATAGCGCTTTAAACTTTACTCCCTGGCACACCTGTTCAATGAAACGCCATCTCAGCTTCTCTGGGAAGCATTCAGTCACACTGCAATTAATACATGAAGGCTATTTGTATACAAATATCCACCACTGTCTATAGCCAGGTACTCATTCATACAGCTGAGTGAACTGCAGCAACACAGAGTAAAGGAATTTGCCCAAAGTTCGAAACGGCAGCACAGGATTCGAACCTGAGTTCTCTCGAATGATTCCAGTACGCAAGCCAGTGTCACTGCGCTCCACAGATTAGGGGGAGGTAAGCTAGTGTTGCTGGATGTGCCATGTCAACATTCATCAACAAACAGCAGGTGTCAGCGTGACAATTAAGACAGAGAGTGATTGCATGCTGGCCACTGCATGCCCTCCAGCTGTAGCAATGTACAACCACTGTGAATCCTGCTAGCTGCAGCAACGTACAATCACTATGTATCCTGTTAGATGCAACATTGTACAACCACTGTGAATTCTGCTAGCTGTAGCAATGTACAACCACTGTGAATCCTGCTAGCTGTAGCAATGTACAACCACTGTGAATTCTGCTAGCTGTAGCAATGTACAACCACTGTGAATCCTGCTAGCTGCAGCAACGTACAATCACTATGTATCCTGTTAGATGCAACATTGTACAACCACTGTGAATTCTGCTAGCTGTAGCAATGTACAACCCTGTGTATCCTGTTAGCTGTAGCAATGTACAACCACTGTGAATCCTGCTAGCTGCAGCAACGTACAACCATTGTGTATCTTGTTAGATGCAACATTGTACAACCACTGTGAATTCTGCTAGATGCAACATTGTACAACCACTGCGAATCCTGCTAGCTGTAGCAATGTACAACCACTGTGAATCCTGCTAGCTGTAGTAATGTACAACCACTGTGTATCCTCCTAGATGTAACATTGTACAACCACTGTGAATTATGCTAGCTGTGGCAATGTACAACCACTGTGAATCCTGCTAGCTGCAGCAATGTACAACCACTGTGTATCCTGTTAGATGCAACATTGTACAACCACTGTGAATCCTGCTAGCTGTAGCAATGTGCAACCACTGTGAATCCTGCTAGCTGCAGCAATGTACAACCACTGTGTATCCTGTTAGCTGTAGTAATGTACAACCACTGTGTATCCTCCTAGATGTAACATTGTACAACCACTGTGAATTCTGCTAGCTGTAGCAATGTACAACCACTGTGAATCCTGCTAGCTGTGGCAATGTACAACCACTGTGAATCATGTTAGCTGCAGCAATGTACAACCACTGTGAATCCTGCTAGCTGTAGCAATGTACAACCACTGTGAATCCTGCTAGCTGCACCAATGTACAACCACTGTGTATCCTGTTAGTTGTAGTAATGTACAACCACTGTGTATCCTCCTAGATGTAACATTGTACAACCACTGTGAATCCTGCTAGCTGCAGCAATGTACAATCACTGTGTATCCTGTTAGCTGTAGTAATGTACAACCACTGTGTATCCTCCTAGATGTAACATTGTACAACCACTGTGAATCCTGATAGCTGCAGCAATGTACAACCACTGTGTATCCTGTTAGATGCAACATTGTATAACCACTGTGAATCCTGTTATATGCAACATTGTATAACCACTGTGAATCCTGTTAGATGCAACACTGTATAACCATTGTGAATCCTGTTAGATGCAACATTGTATAACCACTGTGAATCCTGTTAGATGCAACATTGTATAACCACTGTGAATCCTGCTAGCTGCAGCAATGTACAACTACTGTGTATCCTGCTAGCTGCAGCAATGTATAACCACTGTGAATCCTGTTAGCTGCAGCAATGTACAACCACTGTGAATCCTGTTAGATGCAACATTGTATAACCACTGTGAATCTTGTTAGATGCAACATTGTATAACCACTGTGAATCCTGTTAGATGCAACATTGTCTAACCACTGTGAATCCTGTTAGATGCAACATTGTACAACCACTGTTAATCCTGCTAGCTGCAGCAATGTACAACCACTGTGTATCCTGTTAGATGCAACATTGTACAACCACTGTGAATCCTGCTAGCTGTAGCAATGTGCAACCACTGTGAATCCTGCTAGCTGCAGCAATGTACAACCACTGTGTATCCTGTTAGCTGTAGTAATGTACAACCACTGTGTATCCTCCTAGATGTAACATTGTACAACCACTGTGAATTCTGCTAGCTGTAGCAATGTACAACCACTGTGAATCCTGCTAGCTGTGGCAATGTACAACCACTGTGAATCCTGTTAGCTGCAGCAATGTACAACCACTGTGAATCCTGCTAGCTGTAGCAATGTACAACCACTGTGAATCCTGCTAGCTGCACCAATGTACAACCACTGTGTATCCTGTTAGTTGTAGTAATGTACAACCACTGTGTATCCTCCTAGATGTAACATTGTACAACCACTGTGAATTCTGCTAGCTGTAGCAATGTACAACCACTGTGAATCCTGCTAGCCTCAGCAATGTACAACCACTGTGTATCCTGTTAGCTGTAGTAATGTACAACCACTGTGTATCCTCCTAGATGTAACATTGTACAACCACTGTGAATCCTGATAGCTGCAGCAATGTACAACCACTGTGTATCCTGTTAGATGCAACATTGTATAACCACTGTGAATCCTGCTAGATGCAGCAATGTACAACCACTGTGTATCCTGCTAGCTGCAGCAATGTACAACCACTGTGAATCCTGCTAGCTGCAGCAATGTACAACCACTGTGTATCCTGTTAGATGCAACATTGTATAACCACTGTGAATCCTGTTAGATGCAACATTGTATAACCACTGTGAATCCTGTTAGATGCAACATTGTATAACCACTGTGAATCCTGTTAGATGCAACATTGTACAACCAGCGATAGAAATAAGCCAGAATATTTACTTGTCCGCCGGACAAGTGCGTTTTGAAATCTACTTTTCCGTCAAAATTTTAACTTGTCCGAGTGGTCGTGAAGGGGAATCGAAGCTTTGGAAAAAACGTAAAAGGTCTCTCTTATTTTTATGACAACTACGCAATGTTTCTGCTGTTTCGTTGCATGTACATATGAAAGACTTGTGATCAAAGACACAATTTGATTTAATCTTAAAATTTTTAAATTGCTAAATTATATTTGCAACTATTTTCCGGTCCATTATTATTCATCACAAATATTAAAAGTAGACACGTTACATGATGTATACCAATATTTTAGTGATGCTGATATGAACGGTTTTATTAATAACAAATAATTATTACAATGATAGGAATGAGACAATTGTTTTCCTTGCTATTTGTTTTGTAATGTTGCAAAAACTGTTTATGTTTAATATGATATATATAATTATATATATAAAACATATAACATTGCTGTAAAATGTTGGCATTAGTTTGTCATTGAAGACGCCACTGAACCAGGAACACGACAATGCAAAGCCAGGAAATGTCACAAAAATCATAATAAACTATAAT
This sequence comes from Escarpia spicata, assembly GCA_963995525.1. NCBI lineage: Eukaryota > Metazoa > Annelida > Polychaeta > Sabellida > Siboglinidae > Escarpia > Escarpia spicata. The sequence continues at coordinate 31,112,546 of OZ023218.1, forward strand.
ATAATCTGATAATATTTTGTTAAACCTCTATGAACTTCAATATTAACAAAGTTCTGTGTTTTACAAACGAAGATAATATCCAATTGATCATCAGCAAACAAACGCATAGTTTTTTCTAAATGTTATATTACCATTTCAATGATGATAAAACAGTTTTAACGGTGCCTGAATTACATTTACCAGGCAGAAAATAATTTATAGATTTAGTTACGTCGTAACGTTGCTGCCGCGCGCAGACCGCCGTAGCTGGCGGAAGCCAACATGTTAACGGCGTTTGGTGCCCCGTCCCCGGCCGCGCGTCTTGCATAATTGGTTTCGAAAACTCGCAATTTATGGTTAAAATAAATGTTACAAAGATACAACAACACTTCTGAAATGTCATTAATATTCCGTTTATCAACCAGCACCATAGATTTACCGGAGAGCCAGTTACAAGTTTTGAAAATTTTCACCGATCTGGATCGGCTAACGTTCGATGATTTGGAAGACTGCCGAGTCCGCGTGGGTTAGGCATAATACTGATTAAAACTATATAATTATTCAAATAACAGGTAGCGATACAAAGTCTACTATTTTCAAAGTTCATCAAATATGATTCGTGAGCTGAAGCAAGTTGTACGTCGGCCAAACTGAACGATTTACGATTGTGTGAAATACAGCCTCGATCAACGATGGCTGGTGTGGAGTCTGTCCTACGCTTATGACAGAGCTAGGTCGGTTTGCTCAGCGCATGACCCTGTTAACGCAGGCACTAAACTCGGTCGAACACTGACATACAACACACTGGCAGCGGAACGACGAGACGCCGACACACTAACACAATTGGAACGCACGCGATTGCTAGCGAACTTCATTTACGTTTGAATTTCCTCAAATAAAAAGTTTGCAATGTTGCACGCGTCACTATTTAATGTAAATTTTCACTTGTCCACCGGATAACCATGTAGAGTAATTTTACTTGTTCGGGCCAAAAATCACTTGTCCCGGACAAACGGACAAGTACTATTTCGAACGCTGACAACCACTGTGAATTCTGTTAGATGCAACATTGTATAACCACTGTGAATCCTGTTAGCTGCAGCAATGTACAACTACTGTGTATCCTGCTAGCTGCAGCAATGTACAACCACTGTGAATCCTGTTAGCTGCAGCAATGTACAACCACTGTGAATCCTGTTAGATGCAACATAGTATAACCACTGTGAATCCTGCTAGCTGCAGCAATGTATAACCACTGTGAATCCTGCTAGCTGCAGCAATGTACAACCACTGTGAATCCTGCTAGCTGCAGCAATGTACAACCACTGTGTATCCTGCTAGCTGCAGCAACGTACAAGCAGGCCCTCATACAAGCAGTGTATATCCCATTACTGTACTAATATGCATCCAAGCTCTCATACAAGCCGTGTTATACACACTTGATAACTGACCCATTCTGCCACGGACATCCACCATAATGGGTGCAGAAAAATTTAATCTGCTGCAGATTATATATCGAGGCCACTATGATTGAGGTTGTAAAATATATTATCGTCTGGAAGCATGAGATGCCACGCTTGAATGGTGATAACAGTGACGTGTGCGCTGACTTGCTTCGGGAATGTGGCAGCTGCATTGTAGACTTAAGGTCCATGTACGATATCCAAATGTTATACAATATACTACAGTGAAAATTAGATCCTACTTAAAATGAATTTGTCTGTTCCACCAGTGCATTATTAGCCGAAAGGTTGCTGATTCAGTTCTATTTTGTCCCAATTTTGTCAGGAGCATTAGAATGAGCCAATATAAAAACGAAAGTGAACGTGCCAATGTTGAGTGGTTGTTTATAAATTGAAAGGTTTGATTATAATTTGAAAATTCTGCAGTGCCATTTTCAAATTGTTGACACAGTTTCTGGCTGATTAAACATGATTTGGCAGGTAGCATACATTCAAAATACTTATTCTAGTATTAAGAATATCTAAATGAATGTTATTCACATGGGGAGCAGGATATCATGTATCTAGATTAAGAAATAAAAAATAAGAGGATCAGGATATTGTACCATTAAAAATAAGATTAGGAAATAATAAATAAAATATTAAGAGTGGATTTGATGATACAAAATAATATTACACCATCGAATCACCTCTGTCTTACCTGACTGATCTTGCGCTGAGCCCAGTAAATCTCCTCCAGTAACTCCAAGTCGACTGTGGAGGCGACCGCCACTCCCTTCCCATCTCTCTCCCTCCCTTCCAGTCCATGGGAGGGGGTGTCACTTCCTGCGTATTCCTTCCTCTCCCTGTCCCCCATACAGTCCTATAGTATAGTCCTACAGACTCATCCACGCGCTTCCGCAGCCTGTCTGAAGCCCACAAACATCCCGCCAGCCGCAAGCTGGGCCCAGGGGAGCAGTGTGTTTTATCAGCACTCTATGAGATTACTGCATGCTCCCACTGGTGGGCCGAACCGGGCCCGAGCGGGCTCGGGATGAACAACGACAAAACATTGATAACAATGATGATTGCTTGGCATCCCCTGCAGACGATGATTACATGGCATCCACAGTCCCAGTGGAGACATTACCGCCTGTTGGGCAGATTCAGCACTAAGGGGGTAGGGTACTTCTTTGTGGCATGAAAGAATCTTTTATACCGGTTTTCTTTGTAGAAGTGAGTAATCCAAGTTTACCATAAATGTCCTTAGGTACATGGTAGAATCCTTGTGGTTCCCTTGTTCAGGGGTGAGGTCTAGGTCCTGTACCGTTCTTTCTTGTAGTTCCCTTGTACAAGGGTGAGGTCTAGGTCCTGTACGGTTCTTTCTTGTAGTTCCCTTGTACAGGGGTGAGGTTTAGGTCCTGTACGGTTCTTTCTTGTAGTTCCCTTGTACAGGGGTGTGGTTTAGGTCCTGTATGGTTCTTTCTTGTAGTTACCTTGTACAGGGGTGAGGTCTAGGTCCTGTACCGTTCTTTCTTGTAGTTCCCTTGTACAGGGGTGAGGTCTAGGTCCTGTACCGTTCTTTCTTGTAGTTCCCTTGTACAGGGGTGAGGTCTAGGTCCTGTTCTGCTGCCCTGTTCTTATTGTGTTTGCCCGCCACTGCTTCCTGTCAGCAACAGTCATTGTAGAAGACTCCAGGTAGAACCTTCCTGTAGCACAACTGTAGCAGAACTACACAGCCTGGAGTGGTGAGAGTCGTAGATTTAGGGCCGGCCGTCTGTCAGTGTGAGACTGTATGAGCAGTAAGTGATAACTTGCCTACAACAATGTCACAAAGGATGTCGTAAACTACAGCGCTGGGCACATGCTGCCACGTGCCAGACCAGCATCCTGTCACACCAGCACACGCACAGGTAGACCAGCTACCTACACACCTTCACAGGTAAACCAGATACACACCTATACAGGTAGAGATGCTCAGGTACACTGCTGCTGTGTCCACTATCCCTGCTGCTGACTGCTGTAGTGACCGGGGCTTCTCTCCATCATAGCCACTCCACCCACTGGTCACTCACTGCTCGCTGCCTATCCCAGTGATGTCCATCTGGTTAGACTGGACACTGGACTGACCCAGATCACAGTGCAATATTAATATACAAGTGGCCTGTGGTCACGACTGCAAGTGGCCTGTGGTCACGACTGCAAGTGGCCTGTGATCACGACTGCAAGTGGCCTGTGGTCATGACAGCAAGTGGCCTGTGGTCACGACTGCAAGTGGCCTATGATCATGACTGCAATTGGCCTGTGGTCATGACTGCAAGTGGCCTGTAGTCACAATTGCAAGTGGCCTGTGGTCACAATGACAAGTGGCCTATGATCATGACTGCAAGTGGCCTGTTGTCATGATGTCAAGTGGCCTGTGGTCAAGCGGCCTGTGATCATGACTGCAAGTGGCCTGGCTTGGTGTGTTTGCCTGTCTTAGAGTCATGTCTCCTAATAGGCCACTGACTGACTGTGCCACAGTCATCCCATGGAGTCACACTTAGTAATGACAGCCACCTACTGTAGTTAGTGTATCCTCGTCAGAGAGCAGGATGTTTAGTAACAATCTCACTTTGTTCGACAGGTCTGTTTAACATCAGATGCTGCATTGAATGTGAGATGTTTATGAACAAACTAACTTTGTTTCCGCTGTTGTAGCACAGAACGTGAGATGGCGACAAACAATCTGACTTTGTGTGACCTGCTGTAAATGAGATGTTGATAGAATGTGAGACATTGATGAACAATCTAACTTTGTTCAACCTGTTATAACATTAGACGCATTGGATGCTACAGTTCAATATAATAAAGTAACTTCTTTCCTAAATCCTTGGAAACCAAGCTCAGCGGTGCACCAGGACAAAACAGTAGATGGTGCCTTAAGACATATACGTACTCAACCATTTTGAACTATATAGCACTGGTAAAAGCATCTTGGATAATGCTGTTTGACAGCCGGCTAGTCAGACAGTGGTCAGGAGAGGTTCCCTGCTGTAATTACTGACCATACCAGTCAACATCACTGACACAACTGATTGCCCAGCTCCGACATGTATTTCTAGGGTGTCATCTGAGCAGAGAATTCCTAGAAATGCCACCTCAAGCCACTTCACCTTAGATACTACATCACTTGCAAAGCTTCAGGTAGACGCAGCTCGTGTATCATATTCACCGATCCACAAACATGTGACAACGCCCTAATATGGTAATAATAACCAGGCAATTCTTGGAACTGTCACCTGCAGCACGCGTCAACAATCCTAGAAGTGTTGTGGTCAGTGCATCGCCTAGCAACCATCAGGTAGTGGTGACAGAACAAAGGTAGGGAACAGCATGTGTAGACAGGCGAGATGACATAAAGACAGCCTAGTGGGGAGCTCTAACACCACTCAGAGATTATGGCTCTTGTAACGGACAGTGACCCTTCTATTATTGTCACAAGAAGGTGAAGTTCTGGACACCAGACATGGTCTCCTCCTGCAGCTTCAGGTGTACAAAATATACCCAATGGGGCGCAGTAAGATGGTGTTTTGAACATCAGAATATCAAAGGAGGGAATCTTCAAACCATCTCGCTAGACAATTTTGTTCACTCTACATTGTTTCAGTTCACTCAGCTGTATAAGTGAGTACTTGACAGCGGTGGATATATGTGACCGGGAGGTTTTGTGCAGTAATTGAAGCATGGCTTAGCGCTTCCCATATAAGTCGAGATGGTGTTCAAATAACCAGGTTTGCCATGGGGTGAAGTGTAAACCACTTTCAGCAGTCGTAATGACTGGACAGTATGCTATATAAGCATTTACCCTTGTCTTATGTTTTCGAATATGAAACAACGATACTGAGGAGATATGTGAAAAACTCAAACGTACCTGTGACATCACAGACACTGTCAACAATGAATATATCACCACTCAATACGACTTTATCATCTCAAGAGAACACATCACAGTTGCTCTAATCACTGCATCAGCCTCCGTATAGTAACACCATCACATAGTAACACCGATCAGTGAAGCTTAACACCATTCTCTGCCGCAATCTGCCCCCAATATGCCTAGTTACAGGGTATTATGTTGCACATTGAAAGTAGCTGTCGTAATAATTCGGCCGCCTGTTGAATGATTAAGCTCAATTCACCAGTTACGATTCCACTCGGCGCTGCCCATCGCCTTGATGTAATCTCCAGCCTTCCACATCTCTATTTACTGATCCCACCAGTTTCTATCGCACATGCATTAAATCCACTTGCTACACTGACACAGGAAGGGAGATCAATACAGTCAGGTAGGAACTAGCTAGGAGACCAGCTACTCAGATCAAGGGAAACTCCAGCTATCTCCTTAGAATAAATTCATGTAACTTTCTAATCTATTCACTGTTTCTCCCACTGTATATCTCCTCAATCACTTGTTCTGATATTACAGAACATTCTTCAGGATAGTTAATTTTTATTGAGAATATTTCTCATATACAAGTATACAATCTGAACTGTTTTGATGGAACAAGTACTTTACTCCCAAAGAGAAATACAACAACACTGATAAAACAAGACCGGCTTTGGTCTGCTTAAAAACAGCGGTCTGCGTAAACAGGTGCTATATGTTTATTTGGTCTGATTGGCCGCCAGGGGGGAAATGAGCGCTATGGCAAACTACATTAATGCGGTCACTTGTTTTGTGTAAAATTATCCTCGTCTTTGTCCGCTATGTGCGTATTTTGAAAGACTAGTTGGCGGACAATAAATTTAATGTCATTGACGTAGACTGTAGGCATAGTGCAACGAATCTGGCGGGAGGCATGTTGCTACATTGGCTTGCTGTTGTTTGTTCTGCACTGCCAGTGTTATCAAAGGCATCAGACTATGGTCAATTAATTATAGGCACAGTAAATGTGAATTGAGGCATTGTTTGTTTCACATTGACATCAAGTGAATCATTTCCCTTCTGTGAGTCATGGCTTCAGCGGATTGGCGCCTTAGCCTTCCACCAGTTTGCCTGGCTTTGTTGCTGGCTGGCTTGTAAAGTGCAATTGAAATTCACAAATATGCCTTGCAATGGGGTAAGAATTGGATAAAAACATTTTAATGCAGCTTAGTAGGGAGGATCAGTATGCTAACATTGCGTCACAAATATTAGCTTTTTCGCTGCGATGAACGTAAAGCTACTGGTGCGCCAAAATATGAATTCATCAACCACATATGAAATGCTGAAGCGCAATATTGTTCGGCACGATAAATGTGTGTTCAAAATTGGTATGTTGATATTGCTTTAAAGATGAAATTAGGCCAATTGTGAGCATATTTATAAAGTTTGTCAACTCATTTGCATATTCAGTCCATAGTCTATTTTAAAACTGTATACCATTCGTGAATTTTATTCAGTTCAACATTCAATAGTGTATGGCATTTACGCATAACACACATTGATGTTGGCCGACATTTTAAAAAGCTTCATAAACCGCATTTGCTTTGTATTTGTAACATTACTGTGGTGTCATGGTGTTCGCACTAGTTAAGTTGTAATATATCTGGTAATCACGTTTACACTTGTAAAATTACTCTTCATAATTAGTGACAAGTTTAACAAATGTTGTAATATCGTGGCTACCTGTTGTTCACACAACTGTTTCAATTAATGGGTAAATAAAATCATCATAAATTAGCTTTGCATTGTTTACAGTTTATGTCCATAATGGAAACTACAATTGCTGTTGCAACAAACACCAACAGTTTCCGTCAGAATGTCACGATGTTCTTGCAAATATCAAATACAGAAAACAAAATCAGTCCAGCACTCTCTGCATTATAACATGCAGTTATGGTGATTATGCAACATCTGACCACATTAATCACATCACTTGTCATGCATGAGATATTATTGAGCCACTGTTCATTGAACCATGCCTGCAAATTACTACGAATTACTCCAAATCAGACTCTCAATCAGCCAGAAATGTCCATGGAATGTAGATTTTCATTGAGATAACATGTTTTTTGTGCACTTGATGTTGGCCGACATTTTAAAAAGCTTCATAAACCGCGTATAGACCGCGCGGCCTACACACCGATTGTGCCTGTGGCTTCAATGGCAATCCTGGTGCAGCGGCCATGACGGTTGTCATCGTAGTGCCCCTGGTGGCAGATATGGGAACCTGTTATCGTGCCCCACTTATACCGCGGATTCATTTCGTGGACCTCGACTACCCCGTTACAATGAGGCGTGACTGTATATGATTATTTGATCTACATCTTGTAGTTTCCATTATGGACATAAACTGTAAACAATGCAAAGCTAATTTATGATGATTTTATTTACCCATTAATTGAAACAGTTGTGTGAACAACAGGTAGCCACGATATTACAACATTTGTTAAACTTGTCACTAATTATGAAGAGTAATTTTACAAGTGTAAACGTGATTACCAGATATATTACAACTTAACTAGTGCGAACACCATGACACCACAGTAAAGTTACAAATACAAAGCAAATGTGATGACATGTTGTTGTCAAACAGTAAATGTTATTCAGCAACGATCATCTCCATTGTTCTCCAACCACAAATCACTGCCAACTACATTCAATCACCTAAGTGCTAACATAACTACAGAAACTCAGAATACAGTCCCTAAGAGACAACTATCTGCTCCCAGCAGTACCTCAACAAAGTAGTACAAACTCACGCAGCGGTATACCATGTACTGTCTATCAACCCCGATATCAGGTGCAACACACATAGATATCAACAGTCTACTGCCACACTCAGATATCAGTCACAACATTCAGCAGCACTAAACGCTCTGTAACAGACGTTTCGCCTCAGTTTCATCAGCGCCCTCGTTAGGTGAATGGAGGCCATTAACCACACACAAATGCTGAGTCACTTGGGCACAATTCTGGTGCCGGCTAAATACCCATAGGATGTAACCCACGTATTATCACGTAATGGACGCATGCATTTTTAAAGAGCCACTTTGCTGCTGGCACACTGCTGACTTGTTAATGTTGAGTGCCCAGGATGAAAACCAATGTGCAGTTGCCGTATGCAGATAGTTTTAGGGGCCGTGCATAAACAACGAAACTGCCTGTGGATATGCGTCTTTTAGTTCACATTCCCAGCGATGGTGATATTAAATCACAAGGTGGACGTCTACCTGAGAAAATCACTATTCAATTAGGACCTTTCAAAGCAAGCAACGCAAAGTTGTTTCTGGTATCATGTCGGTACTCCACGATGTGGCCAGCACACACCTGCCATCTAGTGAACATAGGTAGTACTAATGCGGTGTGATAAACTTTACATAGCATCGGGGATAAATCATATGAGTAAAATGAAAGTGAGAAGGTAGCCACTGTCAAAGATTTGTTGCACCCTGACAAAATAGTTTGTGAACAGGAAAAACAACATATTTGCAGATTATGACACTTCTGCACTATGCAAAGTAGGCTTACGGCAAAATGTCACACATCAAAGGGCCTTGCTGTTAATCCAGTTGGAGGATGCAATATTTCCAACAGATCGTGTTTAGAATCTTAACGTTATGTTTATAATTTAAACATTTCATAGTACAAATATTCAAATTGCAAACACACTGTTTCAGGTTTACTAAATGCAACCTTCGTCATATTTATTCTAGTTTTAAGAACATTATATTAAAGCGTAAGAAACAAAGAGCCTCGGACCAAATCTAGATCTGTTTGTGTAAACACACAATTGCTACAAGAACGGCACACTGGGGTAGCAGTGGTCATTAGGGAGGTCTCAAAATAAACTACCGTATCTGACCACATAAAAGCGTTACTGCAGCTACTAGACAGACACACAGTAGAGCTTTACACTCCGGCAAGGCTGCTCCAGTTTGCAAAGTCCCCAAGAAACACACAGCATTATGCATGGATGCGCGGTGGTTTTATATTAATGCACACTTGTGCTATAATGGATGACAGAATTGGGCTGTGTGGTGGGTACTGTCTTGACAACCATATGTCACATCAGCTGAATCCACCAGCCATTGGCAGTGGCTTTGGAAGTCATTTTAGACTGCTCAAAATATGAAATCCCACACTACCTACAGGTGGGTGTGGGGGTGTTTTGAACCAATATGAAACACTTGTGTGGGATTTTGTGAAGTTATGATAGCACCTCTAACGCATGCAGAGAACTGATCACACAGCAGATGCTGGGGGCTCTCTCTTTAGAAACATGTTCGGAGTCGACCACTCCTTATTTCCATGGGTTCATAACAGTACATACCAAAGTGCGGACATCAAAGTTGGTCCTTTTAAGTGTACGTTTCTTACATGTGAATTCCTTATAAGGAGAGGCCACTGTAAATTAATAATGTCACACCCTCTAAACAGACATGCCAAATCGTATGGATTGCATGTATATAACAGAGATGTTTTTGATTTCGGGTGGAATATAGTATTACGTGGATTTGCTACAAATAGAAAAACCTCAAAAAGTATAATATTTTCTGTATTCATCATTTCATAGAAAATACAATTATAAATCTGTAGCAATCAAAGATAAACTATTTTTACTGCTAGGTGGACTCCCAACAAAACCAAGCAGATTTGGACTGACATAGTTATATGCCGAAGTCTGACTGATGACACTTGAAACCTAGTGGATTTAGTGATAATTAGGCATATTTTGTACTGACAGTCAGTCAGAACTGGTGCTATATCCAGGTTGACCAATACAAAACAGAGTACAGCAGAACTTCACTTTACAGTAACCTTGGTAATATAGCCACCTCACAATTAAGGTAACCCGGGGACAATGCCAAATTATTTGTGTAACAATAAAATATAGGAAAAATTATCTTGCTAATACGGTCACCTGGCCATTGAGACAATTTATGTCCAGTCCCGAGAGTGACATTATTAGTGACGTTACACTCTATATGGATGTAAACAGAATTTCAAGTAAAAAAATACGGATTTTAACCCCACAAATGTGGCATGTCCGTCTAGTGTATAAACTCGGTGGACTTACCTTGAACTGTTGGTGTAGTTCAGCCAAGGCTTCTTCTTTCTCCATCACGTCTTCATCATTAGACTTCTTCTCCTGTTCTGCCAACTGTTTCTCTGTCCGTGCCATCCACGCGAAGTAGTTGTCGAGACTCGTATCGAAATGTTCAATGGAGTTCAGCGAACCCTCCAGTGCACCTCCTCTGGTGCTAACCCTGTAGAAATGTTCACGCAAATTTTGTGTTTCTGTGCCTTCTGCATAAACAGTGGGACAAAATGGAAATTTTGAACTTCCCCATCTGTCATCTCTACATAAATGTTCATGGAAATTTTGATAGTGGGGCATATTTTGAACTTCCCATTGTGTCCACCCTATAAAAAAGTGTTTGGGCCACAGGCATAAACAGTGGGACAAACTGGAAATTGTGATGCTCCTCGTGTCAACCCTATTTTTTTTTTGCCTTTTGCAGAAACGATGGGGCAAAACAAAATTGTGAAATTCCTCGTGTCAACTGGATAAAACATATAAATTTTCATTTTCAGAATTTTCTGCATAAACAGTGGTGCAAAATGTGAACTCAACAATACTTTAATTGTTTTTCACTTTTGAGCCCTTGTGCATAGATAGTAGGCAAAATGGAAATTGCTTTGACATTAAGAATTGATGGATATTGCAGACCTGCCTACCCCAAAAACTTCCTGTCAGTAATCCATCTTCCCATTTACACTGATTTTCAGGAATATACGCTTCCTGTCAGTAATGCAGAACCACCATGTAAGATATGGTCACTGGGGGGGGAATTTTTGCATTACACATTTCTTTTGGGTTGGCAGTGGCGTCGCTTCGCTGTCAGCCATCATTTCGTGCCGCGTGACTTCGTTTTGTTTGATCACGGAAATGCGAATTTGTCATAACGCTGTTTCCTATTGGTTACATTACGACCAGATTCAGCGAATGAAAAACCATGTCACAACATGCTGCATACATATGCTGCCACCTGTTGAATATAGTGCAACCTAAATTTGAGTGATTACCCAACATGGTCACAGTCCGTAATATTTTCATCCCTCACCGTAATACCGTAATTTGAGGTGACTTTCCGGAATGATTCCGGACAATCCGGAATGGTAGGCAGGTCTGATATTATGGTCAAGATGGAGGGACAGTGTCAAGAGAGATCCCAAAACAGCATGGCAGAACAATCACGAGTCAGAGGATGGTAGGGGATGGCAAATAGGTGGAGAAGGCTCAAGGGCCAAACATAACATGTGACATGGACACCTAAAGGGTTTGCAAGAAAAGGATATGATGGTAAAGACAATTTTAAAAAGACTGCCATTCTGAGCAAAATCTTGAGAGGAACAGTGGGAAAGAAAAAGAAATTGAAAATTTACACCAGGACAAGAAACTGAAGCGACTTACCTAGACTTGAATTGCTGCCACCTGGTGTTCATTTGTGCGATGATGTCCTTCACCTTGCTCGTGTCGTCGCTGTTGTACTCCGCAACGAGTTTCTGTGCCATCTGATTCAGGGCATCCACCCGTTTCTGCCAGTGGGTCACCTCCTGTTGAAGTTTCTGGGGAACAAGAAAAGCTCCCTTAACATCTACCACCGTGCGAGATAGAACACATCATGCAGTTTTCTGTTGCTGTATCATCTCCGGATACACAAAATACGCAGTTTGGAGTATGCCTATTATCACTTGTAGAGCCACAAAGACTGAGCAAAACGACGTGCAGACCTACATCCACTGTGAGTGTGCATCTCACGGCCTCAGCCTCTGGTGTATTCACCCAAGTAATCAGCAGATATTCTCACATCTGCAAATGTCAACCTGAGCACATCATCTTGCTGGCTGCAGCCATCACTGGGGAAGCCCGGTCTTTTTATAAGAGCCTCTACGAATTCAGTTGCACGCGCTCTATTGAACTGAAAAACAAGCGTATCAAGGTTGCTGTCTTAAGTGGCTGCGTCAGTGTATCCAAATTATCCGTGGTGGGTTGTCTCAAAGATTTATACGGACACTATGATTTCTTGAGAAGGAAGTTTCTGAAGAAAAAAGCAATTTTTAAACAGAACGAAGCTCATCTTACAAAAAAAAACCAATTTATTTGCATGTTTAATGATTGAGGTTTATTGGGATATTCATCAAAATATGTCAAAGAAAAATACAAAGTAGCGCGATTTGAAGACAACAGGTAGTTGAAATTATGTTGATGTTTTCCGTGAAATGATAATTATGAAGAGTAGTATGCATTACTGCCACTTGTGTTCCCAACTCAACGATGATGTGAGATGGGAATGTGACATGTCGGCCAATGACACGCTGGATGTGACACTCATGGGGGACCTGGAGCCCAGGTGGCTGTCATGAAATATTGATTTGTCTGTCTCGCTTGTAGGAGGTGTAGAAGACAAGTCTCAATCATTGTGCTCCACAGCTGCCCCACAGCTGGGCAACAATGCTACACTCTCCATGCCTACCCATTCTAGGCATTTACCTGTTTTCTAGGCCCACCGATTCTAGGTGTTTACCCGTTTTCTGGGCCCACCCATTCTAGTCATTTCCATTTTCTATGCCAACCTATTCTAGACATTTACCCATTTTCTAGCTCACCCATTCTAGGCATTTATCCGTTTTCTAGGCCCGCCCATTCTAGGCATTTTTAAGTTTTCTAGGCCCACCATTTCTAGGCTTTACCCGTTTTCTAGGCCCACTCATTCTAGGCTTTTATCCATTTTCTAGGCCCACCCATTCTAGGCATTTACCTGTTTTCTAAGCCCACCCATTCTGGGCATTGACCCATTGTCTAGTTAAATACTAAATGAATTTTTTTAGCATTTTTCATAACTAGGGTCTCTCAGTTGTGGAATCAATTTAGTTGCTCTCCTCTGGCTTGTGTGTTTACATTCTTCCTATGCTGTGGCCTGCAGTTAACTAAGTACAACATCAAAGTAATCTCGTATGTGATGTGCTGAGATTACCTAATGGTGTGCATTGAAGTCTGTCCTAGCACTGACTACACAGTGACTGACATCAGTTCCACTTGATTACTCACTGATACCAGACTGGCTGTGTGTGGGCTTCTAGGACTGACTATTGCATAACCGAGTCATTCGCACGCACACACACTTGCACGCATGCAAGACACACACATTCAAAGCACACATAAAATGCATGACATTATCATTAGGACATAACTTGTATTACTGTATTTTAGTGCTCTGAAGTGGACGTTTGCCTATATTTATAGCACTCTACAAGTTGTCTTATTACTATAACTTAGTAACATAATATAATCATAGTAGAAAAACCACATAGAAACAATTAATCATTAAACAAATATAATCAACCACACTTATCTGTAACAAATATAATAAGAACTATTTAAATGGTACTCACTTTGTGGTCCTGGATCTGTTTCTGCAGCTCATCAACGGTATCTCCTCCTTGGCTCTGACCCTCAAATTCGTCCTCGACTTGATTGAGCCACCACTCGAACTCCGCGCGGAGCTCGTCCCACTGCCGACACTCCAGGAGCATGTCCTCCAGCTGGTTCTTCCGACACTTCACCTTCGTCTCGGCATCCCCCCAGTGGGTCCGTACGCTTTCCACTGTGGACACATGGAACTGGAGATGATGACAGGGAATACATGCAGGCCTTTAAGCACGATCAATTTTTTACTAGTCCAAAAATGTCCCGGTAGACACACATACAATCCAATCCAAGCGGGCAGGTGCACACACTTATATACAAGTGGAACCTTGCTTTACAGTCACCTTGGTAATACAGCCACCTCGCAATTAAGGTCACTCTAGGCTAGGACAGTCCCAAATTATTTCCATACACAGTAAAGGAAATTAGTCCCACTAATAAGGTCACCTCGCTATTCAGGTCACTTTTGTCCAATCCCAAGGGTGACCTAAATAGAGAGATTTCACTGTATACACACGTGTACAATATGCATACACATGTGTGACGCATTTTAACCACATAATGGACATATAAATAACAGTGAGACTTAATAATATATATTTTTACAAACACTAGGACAGCTTGTTTGACAGCTCGTCAGCTCAAATTCCACCCTGTTCAAAATTAACTTGGCCAGTCCAAAATTCTTCAAAATCTTTCACGAGACTTGGATGAAATTAGGGGTATCAAGTTTGGATGAATTTTTCTGAAAAACGAGGTACCAGGTATGCCGTTTTCACATATTTTTCACACAAAGTCAGATAAATAATGTTTCATGTGCTCAGAAAGTTTAAAGAAAATCTGTAGTTAAATTATCCATCCAGTAGAGGATCGGTTATAATGGCCACCTATGTAAAATATGCTGTGGTTTTACCCCATCTGCATAATTTTGTACCGGCTTACAACAAATGCACAGTAAACAAGTCCGTATATATTCATGTACATCAGTGTTGCCTAAACCTAGTACTTACAGTAGATCTGTCACATTAAACTAAGTCTACCGACCTCCACGTCCCTTGGCTACAAGACTGTGTGTTTGTGTGTGACCTTTGGCAGTCAGACGCATGACTGCAAAATTATTTAAATGTCAGGAGAATGTTTCACAAAAAGCAAAAGCTTGTCAGAGGAAGGCTGAACAGTGTTAGTTACTGCACATTCTCATGCGAGGAAAATTTGTTTACCCTAGCAGGGCCTAGAGATGACGTATAGTCTGTCACCATATTGTCAACAGGGCGTAGATCCAAGTGAAGGAAGAACTTTCACGAGTACTTATCCTACCAATGGATGTACTTTCATGAATACAGATCCCACTTAAGTGAGTACTTTTATCAGTATAGATCCCACTAAAGGAAGTAATTTCATGAGTACAAATCCAACCAAAGAAAGTACTTTCATGAGTACATATCCAACTAAAGGAAGTAAGTTTATGAGTACAAATCTGACCGAAGTACTTTCATGGGTACAGATCCTACTCAAGAAAGTGTTTTGATGAGTACAAATCCCACTAAAGGAAGTACATTGATGAGTACAAATCCCACTAAGTGAGTACTTTCATGTATGCAGATCCCACTGATGGATGTACTTTCATGAGTACAAATCCCATTGAAATTAGTACTTTCATGAGTACAAATCCCACTTAAGTAAGTACTTTCATGGGTACATATCCCACCAAAGTGAGTACTTTCTTGCCGGCTGCAGCCATCACTGGGAAGCCCGGCCTTTTTATAAGAGCCTCTACAAATTCAGTTGCACGTGCTCTATTGAATCAGTACATATCCCACTAAAGTGAGTACTTTCTTGCCGGCTGCAGCCATCACTAGGGAAGCCCGGCCTTTTTATAAGAGCCTCTACAAATTCAGTTGCACGTGCTCTATTGAATCAGTACATATCACACTAAAGTGAGTACTTTCTTGAGTAAAAAACCAATTGAAGGAGAGTACAGAAAGCATTAGAGGCAGTACTCTCATGGGTACAAATCCCATTGAAGGAAGTACTTTCTTGAGTACATATACTATAACACTGAAGGAAGTACTTTCATGAGTACAGATCCCATTGAAGGAAGTATCTTTCATGAGTACAGATCCCACTGAAGGAAGTATCTTTCATGGGTACAAATCCCGCTGAAGGAAGTACTTTCGTGACTACAGATCCCACTGAAGGAAGTTCTATCATGGGTACAAATCCCACTGAAGGAAGTACTTTCATGAGTACAAATCCCACTGAAGGAAATATTTTCATGAGTACAGATCCCTCTGAAGGAAGTACTTTCATGAGTACAGGTTCAACTGAACAAAGGAATCTACATTATAACAAGTGACTCCTTCCAAAGCTACTTTTGCAAGTTCAGATCACGACTGCCCATGGTAAGGACACAACTTAAACACGTTTTATTCAGGAAAATGCCATCAACTTGGCGCTAGTGAAACCATCACAGTGTCAACTGATCACTACTACTGCACTCTAGGAACCACAGCTAATGAGTTACAACAGCGAACTAGTCATGCAAATAATGAACGCTAATGACATCTCACACCTTGTGAGAACCAAGAGAAGATTGCCAGTGTAGGCAATATGACTAGCCCCCCTCCAGGCATGTGATGCACAGCATTCACACATGCAATCTAACTATAACTGAGCCAGCCTATGTGTGATGTATATTAAGTTTGTCCTCCAAGATACGTTGTATCTCGGACGTAAAACTTTCACAGGGTCATCTATGATCTCAGATGAAAAGTAACGTTGTTTTTAAATTGAGTTAGGGTTCTCATGATTGCAGTGTTTATACTAGATGCTAGATAATTGTTCATAATGTTATGCCAGTTTACTATGACTTTGTGTAATTCCATAAAATGTCCACTGATTAGTTGGTGACGCTTTATGTAACTTGTTACAATTGTACACATTTTTAGCTGAGCTTTTTCAACATCCTGGAGCTCTAGCTGACAGATCATAGTGTTCTAATATACCATATCAGTATCCATCCAACAGACATACATCATTATAACAGGTACAATTAATTAGTTAAGTAGTTAACATATGTGTAGTTATTTATACCCATCTTTGGCAAGCATTTTATACACTCACGTACACAAAATACAATAGCACTAGCTCTCTAAACATGTGCTGCACAATCAAAATATACCAAAGATAGGAAAACATGAACTAAGCAAAACAGGAATCTAGAATCTTTCCACAAAAATAAAAGAACTCTGGAATCAATGTTTTAAAGAGTGAAACAAATGATCTATTTGGTATGTAGACGGCTGCGTTAGGGAGAAAAGGAGTGGCCATGGTAAGAGTTGGTATACCATGTAAGACCATTGCTTTTAATGCCTGTCCACCCTGATGTAGATGAAGGGTTGTGATTGGAACATTACATCTACACACTGCATTATCACCTAGGGTCTTATCTGTATAGTTAGAGCTTGTTTCTGAAGTACCATCTGGCTGAGCCACAGGACAAGGTTGCAGGGTGACTGTAAAACACGGACCTCAATTAGTGAGTTTAACGAGGTACATACAAGGTTATATCATTATGTATAAATATATACATGTATTCCTAGACGCTGCGTGTGTAGACCAGTTATGCACATAACACAGCGTGTGGAAAACCGGTCCATTACAAGGAGGCACAACCGCTGAAAACATTGCACTCAAAAATATATGCAAATAATTATATATATTATTACATTCACAGATATACCACGTAACAGGCAGCTTATTAATATAAAACATATTATCCACACAATCAGGGATCAAAACTCTGAGCAGGCCGGTTTTGGTCTACTTAAAGCAGCGATGCAACAACAGTCCGCCATATACAACGCTATATGTATATCTGGTCAGCATGTACAGCATTACCAGTACATACATGCACTGTGCTCATATCTAGTTGCAAATGTTCATTTAGACTGCACTAATCTGTGGCAGAAGCAAGACCTAGACGAGTGGTGCCACCTAGTGAACATTTGGTACACCACACAGGACTGATAAAGCCTGCGACTGGACAGAAGGGACACACTGACCTCGAGACTGGATCTGTTGTTTCTCAGCGGGACTTGTGACCTCGTGTCTCAGTGCTTCGCCCTTAGAGGTCACTTCATCCAGCTGCGACCGCTTCGTGTCAAACTCCTGTAGTACATTCTGAAAACACCATAACACCGCAGTGAAATCGAGTGTGTATAATCGTACAACTGGACACAGTTACATTCCGAGTTACCGTTTTTAGCTGTTTCATGAACACTATTTACTTATTTGATCATACTCGCTACCACTTGTCAATTTGGCATTTTATATGTTATTCGATAAATTACGCTTTTGACAAATTGTCGGTCATCATGTTTGACCACTGGAATAATAAATGTGAAATATTAACTATGTGAAAAAAGCATATATGGGGTTGAGGAAATTGGTCTACAGTGGAACCTCACTATTAAGGTCACTCTCGGGACTGGGCAAAAGTGACCTGAATAGCGAGGTGACCTTACAACTTCCTATACTTTACTGTTATGGAACTAATTTGGGACTCTGCTAGCACGACCTTAGTTGCAAGGTGGCTGTATTACTGAGGTGACCGTAAAACAAGGTTCGACTGTGTAGTATACGGGGCACCAAAAGAGGTATTTGTAGAGACAGCTCTATTATGCTGACGACCATTACTTGGCATGACGTACCTTGTGTTTGAAGCTGGCCTCCTCGATATCTATAATGTCAGCGACTACAACGCGGCAAGACTTCAGCATGCGGCTGAGTAGGGTCAACCAATCGTCCAGCTCATCCACCTTCTCGTCAAAGTTCGGCCAGCGTGACAGCATTGGTTCTGCCTGAACAGGCACGCTCGTTTCAACAACTTCACTGGTTGTCATGGTGACCGTTTCCGTCACTGAAACAGAGAGACATTTTGAGTATACATGCAAAACATGTCACAAGAATAAAAGCGAGGGCTGAATGCATGCAGGTGATGGGAGATAGCGTGTAAGCTCAAGGAAAGGTTCTTTGGTCATGAGTGACACCAGCATACCTGTATGGCCTAAAAACTTTGGCAATGATCGAAAACAACAGGAGAGTGTACAGGTTTACAAAAACAACCATGTCAGAAGAATTGCGGGAGTGAAAAGAATCAACAAACGAAGATTGGAAGAGTTGAGGGAGGAGGTTGGTGGAAAAGAATGTTTTACAAAGTTAAAGAGGAGTTGGCTAAAGTGGGCTAGACACGTGGAATGAATGGGTGGCGGCATCTTGTAGATAATTTTGAAAACTCATTAGAAATGATGTTTGAATGTACTGACCTCAAATGTTCATGGATTGGGTCAAACAATTGGTGAAACGGGGACATTTAATTTACAATGGCTGAGGTCGAACAAGTATTTCAGGCCAACTAGCAGGTACATGAAACACATTATCTTAATGTTTACTCCACATACAAGTAATTTATTAATTCCTTTTATGACTATTGATTATGCAATGTTTACATAATTTTCATTTAAATGCATCTCCCAATATGAAACTTAACATTTGATACAAATTAATATATGTAACTATGTTTCTCTAGTTCGGTCTTTGTTGCATTTCTGTTTTTTGTTCTTTTATTTGTATTACTATTATACTTTTTGCATTCCAGTGGACTGTTGAATAGAATTTCACTTTGTATTTCAGTTACTAAATAAAATGATTATTATTACATAAAACAACAGTAAATGTGCACAAGCGACTGAGAAGAAACCGCACCTTGTTTGGCGGCCATGTCTTCCATGCTGATGTCCAGAGGCATATGAGAGAGCTGACTGGCCAGAAGCTGGACATGGTCCCAGTCTGCGTTCAGTGTGTCCACCTCTCGTTGTAGTTCACTGGGCATGGACAGATTGCAGCGGTCACTCTCACTGATCAGAGCCTTGTGGTTGTCGTTGAGCTGAGTGATGTTAGTTTGACGGGCAGTCAGGGCATCATTCATTGTCTGCACCACACAACACAATCTAATTATAATCGTACATATATGTTTATGAAAACCCTCCTAGACGCTTTGCATCTTGGGTAAATGGACACTTTACTTTCTAAAGTTTGCCTTCTAAAGTTTGCTTTCTAAAGTTTGCTTTTTAAAGTTTGCTTTGAGCAATAAATAAAAAACTTGTGAAGATTTTTCAACACATAAGGTATTCTAAAAACTAACAATCTGTGGAATTTAACAAGACTGCCATCCAGAGCTACAAGCGGACAAGGAAGCCTTTGGCTTATCGAGAGTCCAACAATTTTCCACCTACGTATAACCCGCACTCGCCAGATAGCTGTTAATTTTATTTTTGAACATATTCACACTGCTAGCATTAACACAATCATCAGATAATTTGTTCCAGTCATTTACTGTCCTCTGAGAGAATGAGTACTTTCTCATATCCAACCTACACTGTTCCTTAACTAGTGCCGCATTGTGCCCTCTGGTTATACTGCCATCTTTCAGTTTGAAGAAAATATTTCTATCAATATCCACATAGCCACTCAATATCTTACAAACTTCTATTTGGTCTCCTCTTAGTCTCCTAGTCTCTAATGTTGTCAACCCACATTCTAATGGGTGTCTTTCATAACCAAGATCTTTCAGTTCAGGAATCAGCTTAGTTGCTCTTCGTTGCACTCTTTCTAGCTTATCTATGTCCTTCTTACAGTATGGCCTCCATGTTTGTATACAATATTCCAAATATGGCCTAACTATTGCTTTGTACAGTGGTACAATTAGCTGTTTCTCCTTATATGTGATAGTTCTCCTAATTAGCCCTAGTATTTAGTTACCCTTGGAATAAAAAATGTACAAAACTAAAACTTTTTATTTCACAATTTTTTCTTTATTTTGACAAGTCACATATTTCCTGTTGACTTAATGATAATTGAAAGAACGTTCCACAAAGTTTATGCTGCCAATAGAAACGCTAGTTCGCCTTGACACTTGTTGAAGCTGTCTAAACCTGCTTGCTGAAGAGAGTGGAGAATGTAAATATACAGTAAACGCACCCTTTGGTCCACGACGACCGAATCCTGCTCGTCGGATGACGTCACAGAGTCGACATGGCCGTGCTTAGTGGTGAGGAGCTCCTTGGTTGAGAGGAGCCAGGCAGAGAGCTCGTTCAGCTCAGACTGCAGACTGTGCACCTTGCGTAGATAACTCTCTAACTGCTGACATTTCTCAGGGATGGCAGATGATACCTACAAAATAAACATCGTCATTTAAAAAGATCAGACTTTACATAACTTGAATAACAAGTTGTAAATGAGGGATCTGGACCTTCCAAGACTCCTCATATACCAGATCTCTTATTTTTTGTAATTTTTTGAAAGTTTTCCCGATCAGTCTCTCATAAACAAAAAACTTTATCTGTTGTTGTAATTAAATCAACATATTTTTGGTTGCTTTTGAAGTTTTAGGGATTGACACAGAAGACAGTATCCCAGAGTATTCATAAAAGATATTTGTTACAAAAAAATTTGACTTATTTTTAAAAAACATCCCCAGACGATCACTTGTTGTGGATCTATTTAAGAAAAAATATGCAAAATGTTATGAACAATCAATTTACATCCATCTACCATACGGCACTAACAATTACACAGGTAAATAGCCCTTAATCCATTGGGAATTTTGAAAAAATCAAAGCTGTTACTTTCCTTCAGAGGGTCTTAGTTTGAAAGTTTGCCTCCTGGAATGTAAACCGTCTACGATGAAAATGTTAACATTCCGCCCCAGATACGCCAGCTCGATTGTAGTTAGATTTACGTTTGGTTGTCATTATACTATTGATGAATATGATTGTAAATTATCTGATACATTTGTCTTATAATAGTTATTATACAGACTGTACAGATATACATTTCTAGAAAAGTTGGGGAAACGATTCTACATTACGTTGATAATGTACTTATAATATTTATAGATTTTATAATGTATAATAATGATATTGTTGTTTTTATAAGCTTTAGAATGTTGCTCTTATATTTTAGAACAATACTTCATAATTCTTAATAGGACTATTTTTAAATTGTTAATGAAGTAATACACTCATTCGACCTAATGGTCAAATCCTATGCAGGCGCCATGAGTATTATGGAATTCACCGGTGCTATATATGATCTCATTATTATTTTAAAGTACAGCAAGGGTGCAGTTGAAAGAGAATAATGCCCACTTACAGCGCTCCATCTCTCGTTCATTGTGTTGAGGTCCGTTTGGATGTTGTGTCGGTCCGTGTCACTAGTCGACAAGTCCTTCATGATCTGGTCCCCCACCGAGTTGAGTGACAGTAGACTGTTGTGTCGACTCGTCAACTCAGACTCCCGGTCCTACAGGGGGCAGCACAACATGTAGGGTTAAAGTCATCGTGACGTGTAGGGTCAGGATAATTGTGACAGGTAGTTTCAAGGTCACCACAACTTGTATAGTTATGGTCGTTATGATATGTAGTCAAGGTCATTGCGACATGGGGAGTCAGGGTCACGATATGACAGTCACGGTCGTCACAATACATAGTCAGGATCATCGCAACATGTAGAGCCAAGGTCTTCGCAACACCTGCAGTCACCGTCATCATGACATGTTGAGTCAAGGTCATTGCGACATGTACAATCATTTTTTTAGGTCAAACTGTATGCACATGTAGGTACACTGACACACCAGCATGTAGGTACACCGACACCACCAGCATGCAGGTACACCGACACCACCAACATGTAGGTACACTGACACCACCAACACGTAGGTACACTGACACCACCAAAACGTAGGTACACTGACACCACCAACACGTAGGTACACCGACACCACCAACACGTAGGTACACTGACACCACCAACACATAGGTACACTGACACCACCAACATGTAGGTACACTGACACCACCAACACGTAGATACACTGACACCACCAACACATAGGTACACTGACACCACCATCACATAGGTACACCGACACCACCAACAAGTAGGTACACAGACACCACCAACATGTAGGTACACTGACACTACCATCATGTAGGTACACTGACACCACCATCGTGTAGGAACACTGACACCACCATCATGTAGGTACACTGACACCACCAACAGTAGGTACACTGACACCACCATCACGTAGGTACACTGACACTACCAACATGTAGGTACACTGACACCACCAACACGTAGGTACACTGACACCACCATCACGTAGGCACACTGACACCACCAACATGTAGGTACACTGACACCACCAACATGTAGGTACACTGACACCACTATCGTGTAGGTACACTGACACCACCAACACGTAGGCACACTGACACCACCAACACGTAGGCACACTGACACCACCAACATGTAGGTACACTGACACCACCAACACGTAGGCACACTGACACCACCAACACGTAGGTACACTGACACCACCAACACGTAGGCACACTGACACCACCAACACGTAGGCACACTGACACCACCAACACGTAGGTACACTGACACCACCATCACGTAGGTACACTGACACCACCATCACGTAGGTACACTGACACCACCAACACGTAGGTACACTGACACCACCAACACGTAGGTACATCGACACCACCAACAAGTAGGTACACCGACACCACCAACATAGTTCTTGAATGTACGGAAACTCTGAATACCGTTTCACTAACATTATGAGCTCATATGCCTAATTTTGGTCTTTAAAATAAATTTCCCTCCATAGCAGTGATTTTCTCAGATCAAAGTAAGCCACACCAACCTTAATCTTCTTCAGCAAGCTGTCGATGTCCTCGCGATCGGTCGGCTTCACATTGCTGTTGATGATGTGTTCAGTGTCATCGAGCCAACAGAACAGTTCGTCCATCTCCTCAGTAAACTCCACGGTCGCCATGCCACCATTCTCAAGTCTGACAAACCAAATCAACGAAAACTTATTTCCAAATGAGTGCATTTTAATTTTTTTAAATGTAATAACTTTTAAAACTTTGAATCAAAATGACCTTGTTTCGCAAAATATTGCTTTTAAAACTACGCTTCAATTTTAGCAATAAATAAAAAAATACTCAAAATATTTAAATACATAAGGTATCATTTTAAAGGAATCCAAATCTCCATTTCACAATTTTGGAACTTGATATCCATTCTGCTGTAATAGGTCACATTTCCGTGACTGATTCCTACTGACCTGGTCTTCCTGGCATTCACTTCGCTGCAGACGTCACTCCAGCGTTTGTTGAGGTGGAGGAGTTTCTCTCGGAGCAGCTCCGAGTCAGGCATGGAGGTCTCCCTGACGATGTCCTGGCCAGACGTGTTGAGACTGGCCACAGTCGACTGGTGCACCGCCACGTTCTCCTCCAACTCCTGTCGTCATGGCAACACAGGTAAATGTAAAGGTAAGTTCTTGTACAGCGCAGTATCCAGTCTTTAAGACTGCTTAGAGAGCATTACACTTTACTCGCTGGCAGACCTGTTCTTGTACAGCGCAGTATCCAGTCCTTAAGACTGCTCAGAGATTGTTACAGTTTACTCGCTGGCAGACCTGTTTGATCAAACATTATCTCGATCTCTCTGGGAAGTATTTAGCTACTGCTTGAAGATATTCATTCACAAATATCTACCATTGTCTTTAGCCAGGTACTCATTCATACAGGTGAGTGAATTCGAATAACAAAGAGTAATTGAACTTGCCCAAAGTTCAAAATGGCAGCACAGGGTTCAAAACCGGGTTCTCTTGACTGAATCTAACATAACAACCACTACACCATGCACTAGAGGGGTGTTGGTGTTGGAAATTGGTTTAATGTTTTTATATGACCATCGGTTTGGGCAGTGATCAGTGATCGATTATATAATTCGTTAGTCAACAGCTATTTGGGAAGTCTGATCACTAGATGGCAGTCCGAATACAACATGCGAGTGATAGTAATCATATGACATATTTACTTTCACTTGACCAAAAATGTGCACTTATTCATAGTAATCAGCAGTGGAACGTGCCTGCAATGTTATACATTTAGGGATATCTGAGAATGTCAATGTCAGAAGAAATTACCCCAGGGTCAGAGGCAGTTTTGACTGGCATCAAACAGCAATATTTTATGCTTTAGACCACTGTTAATATATTTATATCACCATATCAATGTTTTCAGACTTTCGTCTGGGGCAGCGGATCGAGGCCAGATGAAAGTAATTTCTTCTGATATCGGACATCTACATTCTGAGATAATCCCTTAATGCATGAAGTCTTCCTGCAATGAGGTTTCTAAATATGCCGCAGCTCTTTTCAATAATGGCGTTGTTTTCACAAAAACGTGTTTGGTCATTCAGTAACTGTGCATACATCGCATAAAACTATTTTTAAGTAATCAATACGACAATCGATCACATAAGAATGCGATCAATTAATTGATCAGAAGCAAGGAACAAACCCTAAATGTTTGGTATCCTGGTAAAATAAGTCACGTGACAATTCCTGCATATATAAAGGGTATGACGCCATTACAGCTTCCTACATCGATATTGTCATGGAAAAAAGGTATACCATTTGTCTCTTTGTATTTATAATTTAATTTAACTCATTCGCTACCGCTGACGTGATAACACGGCGCCGATTTACGGCCGTCAAATCCCCGCTGACTTGTAAACACGGCAGCGTGCACGTGGCTTCATTTCCCCAGCGATGTGAAAACACGTCGCTAGCAATTGGTTGATCGTGTTGTAAAACCGTTGCTTATTGGTTCATATTTAAGCAGCTAGCCAATAGAAGACATCGAAAGCTTCAAATTAACATAACAAAATATGTAGGTCACCATTTGACTTGTAAGCGAATTTTTGATTGGAAGTTGCGCAACCGCCATATTGTCAACAAGTTTGTTGTCGGCTGTTTGGCAGTTTTATGATCGATACGATGTCTTCTGACGATTCTGATTCTGAATTTAATGGATTTAACCTTGTTGATTTTAATGTTACGTTGCATACTGCAATAGATAATCAGTCTGACATCAGTGTTTCGTCGGTGAAAACTGGCGAATTATCGCATAGTAGCGACGAAGTCGAAGAACTGAATGAACCGGGCGAGGGATCTGTCAGTCTGCCGGAGCAGACCTGGACTTCTGTCAGAGCGCCGATCACCGTGTGTGATTTTGACGAGCCAGTAGGCCCTACGTTGACACTGCCGGCAGACAAAAGCGAACTCAACTTCTTTGAGTTACTTTTTCCTGCGGAACTGTACGACCGAATTGCCAGGGAAACGAATGGCTATGCCGAACACTGTCAACAAAAGTCGGGGACGGTTGACAAACTGTGGGCTGGGAAACCGACATCGCCAATGGAAATCCGCTGTTTCCTCGGCCTTCACATCTACATGTCTATCGTCCAGTTGCCCAGCTACAAAATGTATTGGAGCTCCGACCACCTTTTCGGCAACTTCCCCGTGAAGGCATTCATGACACGTGTACGATTTGAAAAGATCCTCCAGTATTTCCATGCCGCAGATTCATCACAAAATCCTGGACGAGGGCTACCTGGCCATGACAAACTGCACCACCTCCGGCCTGTCATTGACATTGTGCAGGAAAATGCCATGCTGCATTACCGCCCTCATCGCGAAAATGCAGTTGACGAAGCAATGATTGCATTTCGTGGGCGTCTTGGCTTTCGTCAGTACATTCCTGCCAAGCCACACAAGTACGGCATCAAGGTGTGGGTTCGTGCTGATTCGCACAATGGCTACGTGTGCGAATTTAGCGTCTACACAGGCAAGGAAGGCAATCGTGTGGAAGTTGGGCTTGGGGAAAGCGTCGTGCTGAAACTTTGCGACAGCATCACTGGCAAACGTTTCCACATCTACTGTGATAACTACTTTACCAGTGTGCCACTCTTCAAGAAGCTTCTTGAGAAAGGACTGTATGCTTGTGGCACAATCCGTCCAAACCGCAAGTGCTGGCCAAAGGACCTGACCAAAAAGGCCTTCAAGAAGAAGCCAAAGGGTTACACCGAAATGCGACAAGACGGAAACCTTGTTGCAAGTGGCTGGATGGACAACAAAGCTGTGTTTCTGTTGTCGACAAATGCTGACCCGACAGTCAACTCAGCAGTGCAGCGCAAGCAGAAGGATGGCATGATGCTGGAGATTCAGTGTCCTTCTGCACTGTCACTGTACAATCTCCACATGAATGGTGTCGACATGGCAGACCAAAACAGGACACAGTACTCCACCTGTCGAAAATCCATCAAATGGTGGAAGTACTTGTTCTGGTTTGTGTTTGACACCTGTGTGGCGAACAGTTTGGTGTTGCTGAATGCTTCACCAAACCACCAGCAGACAACGTCACGTGGCAAAGAAAAGAAAGTGTCCAATCTGGAATATCGCATGGCACTGGCGAAATTGATGATCGGCAACTTCCAGAGTGACCGAAAGAGGAGAGCAACCCAAGAAGTTGTTGTGCCAGTTGACGTCGACCACTGGCCGGAGAAACGCAAGGCTGGCCGTTGCAAAGAATGCAGCAAGAAAGGCAAGCGCTCGGAGCCGCGGACTGGCTGTAGTGTGTGTGACGTTAACTTGTGTATCGGTGACTGTTACAAGGACTATCACCTTTCTCTTCGTGCTGGACGTTAGCGCACTCAGCAACATGGATTCAAACCAGATCAGATGACACGCTGTATACTGTTGCACATTATCTTGCAGAAATGTTCAGTTGTTATTATATTTATACCCAAATGACACTCTACAGATTTTATTGTTGTCCTGTTTCAAAAAATATCCATCTTATTTTGATGATTTTTTATTATTTCGCAACTCATGAATGTAGCTATATTTACTTTACTGGTTTGTGCAAACTAATGACAACGAAACATTATTTAGTAGCAGCGTGAAGGAATTAGTTTGTAGCATGTTAAATATCAACCGTTGCATGTGACTGTTACTCCCAAATGACAACTTTCAGATTTTGTTACATGTCAATATAAATTCTTACAACTTAAAAAGTATCCAACAGATTTTGATGACTTTTATATTATAATATAGCTCATGAACATAGCTACATTTTCTTCACTGGTATGTATATGCTAATGACAACATCATTTTATTTAGTAGCCGGGTAAAGTTGATCGTACTACCCAATAATCACTTTTGTTGTTTTCTTGTTGTTTATGACATTAGTAGAACAGTAACAATTGCATGTTACTTAATAAAATTTAGTTGGTTACAATCTGTATTTGTTTTATTACAATTCATACATTTAACATTTTCTTGTAAAAATTATATTATGGAAGTTATTGTGCAATTTATACAGATACCCTCAACCATCTGCTCTAATTGCTGCAGGTTCTGGGGATGCAGGGTGTTTGGTCTAAAAATAGACTGGGGACAGCAGCTGTGTCTCTGCACTAGTGATGCAGTAGGGAATGAGTTAAGTTAGTTAACGTTGCTAACTTGCTACCCACCTTCTGGCACTCTGCAACTTTCTCCAAGTCGATGTTTCCGAGTTTGTTCTTTGAGTTTGCGATCTTGTTCTCTGCATCTGTAAGCCACACAGTCAGGTCTCGCATGTCACAGTGGAACTGTTGCCAATGCTGCACTGCTTGCGACCACCAACTGAAACAAGACATGATATCTTAAAAATAAATTAAAGGGGAATACTTATATAGCAAATTCTCCAGTCCTTAGGACTACTCAAAGTGTTATACACTGCAAACCCTGTTCAGTTGAACATCATCTCAACTTCGGATTAACTATTGTGCAAGCAAATTTGGACCAATCGAATGCATTGGTACAATCAAAATTACAACTCATGAAATCGCTTGTCTTGGCAGGAATTCGGGAAGGGGAATTAATTTTCGATGATCTTCAATGACTTGTTCAACAATTTCATGACTTTCTAGAACTGATTCAGCAAACCTGATGTCTGCCAGGGGTAGTGTCGTAACATATCACTTGTGACACTGGGTTTTCCAAGACGTACACAAATGGATGGGATAATTTCGTGAGCAGCCAATGGCAGACATCAACGATGTATGTTGTAGTTGTGTGAAGTTGTTTACACTTCACCCTACACAGAGAATACAGAAGATCCAGGCAGTGACCTGCACGCACACTGGGAAGGAGGCAAACATCTAGGCAGTGATCTGTATGCACACGGGGAAGGAGGCAAACAAAATGTGTTATGACTGAAAAACTGCTACCAACAGCTTTACATGATCTCCTCGAGTATATCAAATTTCTCCACCACATTTGACATGCTCCACAACTGTGTGAAGACATGTCATCGTGTGCGTGAATGCATGCTTGAATATATAAAATACACAATTTTAAATTGCATTATATTCACTTAGTGCTTTACAGTGCTGTACATTGTACATTCAATGTAGATATATATATATTTAAAAGAAATACATGTATAGCTAAAAAAAACTAAGATATAATAATAACACAATAAATTTAGACTATTTAAAATATTCTGCATGTAACTTATAAACAGGATAAAAACAGTTAAATAAAAGTGCACATTTACACATCATTAAAGCATTTATATGTGTGGTCCTAAGCTGCCCATACAAATACTACCTTTAACCACATATTATAAATTTGATAGTTCACATAGTGTACTAATTAGTGGTTATCAAGGTTGAGGAAACATGTTTGAGGAGAACTTGGGTGGGCAGTTGGCAGAGTATTCTGGCCCCCAGGAACACCTCCAGCCCTCCCCCCCTCCCCCCACCCACCCACTGACCACCTTGGTCGACACCCAGTACAACTATATGGCAGTTCCTAGAAATGAACCAGTTCCTGGAGCCCCAGTGACCACCAGGTATGTACTGGCTTGCGGAGACGGGGTCGAGTATTTCTAGGAGCCTGGTCTACATATTCCAGCCCACATCACACGGCGGTATTAATGAGTGCAGATGTACTTGTGTTTGGCAGGTTAACGGAGTGGGTGTATACTTTGATATGGTGGGAAAATGTGATTTCGTATCATATCATTTCACCAGGATAACTGGGAAAAAATCAACAGGTTTGGCACAATTGTTTGGCGTCTCAACCCTGAGGTTTTAGGCCAGAAACCCAGTGCAGTGGCAAACTCTGCCATTTCCTAAAATTTGGGTACAACTTGTCAACTTACCTAGTGCCTGACTTATGTGAATGAAATTGGGGGTATGAGCCTGTTTGATGATACATTAAAAGATGTAGGTCTCTGTGTCTGTATGGTGTCTGTGCCAGGGGAAATCAAAGATATCACAGATGGAGTAAACGTGTATCCTGGCCTGAACATAGAGCGAGTGATTTCTATCTCTAATCCAGCAAACCATTGCGTGACAATGGATAGAGGGAATGGCCTAATAAGAACAAGACGACACTCACAAGTCACAGTCCCACTACACCTAACTACTGAGCAGCTTTATCGTCAACTAATAGCTAGCCTTTAAACAAATTACCAATTTAAATAAAAGCATTGTCTATATTTGATGGTATATTAATTGTGCAAACTTTCATCTTTTCACACCTGAATGGACGAGGAGACCTGTTTCTGGAGCAAATGTTGGAAATGTCAATGTCCTGATCCAACTATAGACATGTAGGCCTGTGGTCATGACTGGTGACCCAATCTGGCACAAGAGGCCAGAGAAGCTGGGGGAGGGGTTTGGGTGGCAGGAAATCAACAACCTGCCAACCACCCACACAGATGTAAGACACATGGAGAGCAATGTCCTTGTGGCAAGTCCCGATCCAATGGGAAAGGATCAGATGTTGCATGGTCAGTATCCAACAGACAGATATGATATTGGTGGGGGTAAAATATGGATGCTGCACTACAAACAATAGGAAGGGGTAATCTCAACTCAATCGTCATGAATGGCTATATAATAGGGTCAACTAAGTGTGCTACCAGATCTGATCATCTTTTGCCCATTTTTTTTAAATAATACCATGCTTAACAATTCTAGTTTGTTGCGACTCTGACCTCAGGTTTTTGAGTATGTAGGCACTATACAAAAAGCATTATCATAGCAAATATGCATATTGGGCACTATATACACACAGATGCAGAAGACGGTTTCCTAAAGAATTTGAATGTGACGTTTTTCATGACAAATGTGAGCAGTTTTTCAAAACGTCTACAAGTGTTTGGCAGACCTTGGAACAATCGCAGAAAACATGCATGAACCCTAAAACCAGTCTACCCTTTTATCTAATGGAGAATTCCCCCCCAAAAAACAAAGGTGTCACTTTTCTTCTAACTGGCTGCTGATGAATCCCTGACAGTTTGGCACTAGAGACGCGAACCGTCTGGAAGAAAAAGGTTAACATGCATACACACTAGCTTGATAATGGTTAGATTTCTCACCTGAATCTGTCATCAAACTGCCTGTTGAACTGACTCCAGTCTTGCTTGAGTTGTTCCGCCAGTGCTCGTATGGTGGCAGCCTGGGTCTCCGAGACACTGTTCACTGCATTCTCCTTATGACTCTCTGCGGCCTGAACGACTGGTTCCAATGTCACCAGCGCTTCTTTGATCAACTGTCACAACAAAATACATGTAGAGAACATCTGTGAAGTACATCATGCTAATTGTGGACTGTTTAGACCCACCAACGCTTTGTAATGCTGGTATGTACAGTACCCCTCCTTAAAATTACGTTTGCTTTGACAAAAAATGGGCCAAGAGGTCCTGAAAAATGACATTTTACAGCATATCTTACTTATATATGTATATATATATATTATTTTGAGTGCTTGTATCAGTATTTATTTATGTATGCGTGCGTGCGTGCATGTGTGTGGGTATGTATGTATAGGTATGCATATATGTAAATACAGTAATAACAGGTCTACTTTATAATTTATTCAATTTTATTTTATTATTTAATTAATAGTTTTAATATTACTAACTTAATTTGTTCTACATTTTATCTGAAGTTTCTTTTTTTGCAGTTTTTATAAGTATACATTGAATCGCTTGATTGAATTTTGATTGTACAGCGCTTTGAGCATATTATGGATATTGCGCTCTATAAATATTAAATATTATTATATTATTATTATTATTATTAAGTCCTTTGGACTAATACGTCGATATGTGACCCCGGCTGACCAAATGAGTGATAAGTCGGAAAAATTGTAACATTGTTTTCTTACATTCTTATAAAGGTTGGGTAGGGTGCTTTACACGGTTTCAAAAATTATGACTGCTACAAAAATTGGCTAAGTTATGGAGCATTGAACATGGCAGGGGTCAAAAAGTGAAAATGAAGAAAACGGCTGTTGAAGTTTTATATTATATATATGCAAATGGATTGCATGGAAATATTACATGCATGACATTCAAATGTGACACACAGTATGTATGTTATGTTGCAATGATACACTGGAAGTACAAATGTGCTGCTACAAGGACTTAGGAAGTTATGCCAGATTATGTCTTTATGTGTCAAACTAAGAGAACAGATTATTTGAGAGCAAAAGGTAGATTAAAGAAAATTAAAAATGACGAAGCTAATGCAGAGTTAAGAGAATTGGCTAGTGGGTATCAATGCTTTATAAAACAAATATCAAAATGCTACCATAAACAGTTACATGAAAACTTGCGCAACCTAAAACATAGCAAGCCTGCAGAATACTGGGATATACTTAATAAAGCAAGTAACAGCAGTGAAAAATGTGGAAATACTTCACTGGATAAGTTTATGAACCACTTTGAAAAACTCAGTGAAAAACCTGAAAGTGAAACTGCAACTAGTGAGATACCTTTTGATCCAAGAAAGATTTCCCAGTCAAACGAACACATAAACAGACCATTCACACAAAATGAGGTACTAATGCAAATCAAAAAACGCAAAAACAAAAAGGCATGTGGTATTAATAATGTTATAACTGAATACTTAAAAAAACAGGGCCAGGCTGTGTCAGCCTTCTTCTTATGTGATGTAGAGGTACAGCAAGGCGAAAACTAGTCTCCTTTGTTATTTGCTATTTACCTGAATTTTGAACACTGTCAGTCATAATTATAAGGGACTTGACATGGCAGCTGGTGAAATTTACAACAACCTTAGTGATGATGATGTAGACATTTTCTTGAAAATGTATGTTCTACTATATGCTGATGACACTAGAATGATTCAATCAAATACAGATTTCTTGTGTATAGCGGAACTATGTCAACTCTTCTAATGGTTGACATTTGGTTGTTTCAGATGTCACCTATATTGTGAATCTGTAATTATTACTCTATATTGATACAACTGATTTACATAGTACAATGTCTACACAAGGCATGGCAAGTGTAAACAGAACAGTAGAATACATTTGATATCAATAAAGTGTAGGATATTTCACTCTATAATTGTCCAGAATATTAATTTTCTATGTTTGTCACCTACAGGTGATAATACATCTTTAACCAATAGACACCACAGTCACACCATTTTATAATAATTAAATGAACATCAAAATAAACACAACTGGGATAAGACCACATTTAAATTTTACATAGGTGGCCATTATAATGTTTCTTTCATTTCCTGCAAAATTTGTCTTACGATTTTCTTGAAAATGTCACAGTATATTTAACCTCCATTGACACAAGTGCTGTGGAAAAAAAATTCTCATACCTCATTTTTTTTTTAAATCCACCCAAACCTGACACCCCTCAATTTCGCCCCAATCTGGTGACGGATTTTGAAATATTGGTGGGTGCTGCAAAATAGCCACTGTGCAAATACGCGAGCGACTATCGTATGTTTATTGCTACCTCGTGAAAGATCTAATGTAGTGGTACATTCAGTATTCACTGGCCTAACACGTGCCATGTTAAAGTGCTTGAAAAAAAATTCACAATCACACCAAAACGGTATTTTCAAGGGTACTCTTTCGGTGGGTAATGGCAGACAAATCCTTAATGTGGTCTTACCCCAACGTGCAAAGATAGAAAATCAATAGTTTTGAAGATACAGTTTAAAAGCTGCAGGCAACTGAGTCTAACAGGGGGTCAAGTGTGTCTGCTCTGCCTGTGACCAATTAAGGATAAGTCAAAGTCTCAATGGAACAATAGCACTAGGCTGCAGAGTGGAGTGATGGTGCTGGCTGTTTCTGGCACATTACACAAAATCTACTGTTGGGGGTGGTATCAAGGGCCCTTCTCAAAACCACATCACTAGATAATGTAAAACTTTTGCACTTTGGGGGGCCCCTTATGTGCCCTTAGAATGATTAAATCAAATATAGATTTATTGTGTATAGTGGCAGCTCCCTAAGATACATCTATGCAAAATTAGAAAAAAAGTTGCTGAACAGTTTTTGAAAAAATATGCTAAATGTTATAAATTACCAGCTTTTTGGGCCCTTGGGGGCCCTACGGGGTCCTTAGAATGATTCAATCAAATACAGATTTCTCATGCATAGTGGCAGTACCCTAAGATACGTCTATGCAAAATTTGAAAAAAAGTTGCTGAACAGTTTCTGAGATACAGCAGCTAACGGCAGACGGAGGACGGCGGACACAGAGTGATGGCAATAGTCCCTTGGACCTTCGGCCCAAAGGACTAAAAAGCTATGATGCACACATCTATAATAATTATACTCATTACGACCCCATGTAGGGCTTCTTCACATTTGTCGTTAAACTCCCCCACCCCCCTAAGCATGATATACTTTGTGGACTACCCATTATTAGTCAAACCTTGATTTATAGTCAACTTGATAATACAGCCATCTCACAAATTAATATAATCACCGTCACAAATTATTGCCATGACAACAAAGAGTAGGAAATTTGTCCTGATAATACAGTCACCTTGCTACTAAGGTCAGTCGCTTAACAGTACAGTAAAACTGCTCTAACCTCAGTAACATTTTCTGCCAAAGTTCCAAACTGAACAGTTATGACATTCATTCTCAGATTCTATTAACAAATGTTTTAATTCACTGAATTATGAGCTGAGATACATTATCACAAGTGCAGCATTAAAAACATTCTATGGAAAAACATATCTGGTGTAAATCTTTTTAAAATGACTTTTTGACCAAGCAATTTGAAAAATGAAGAAGACAAAATGGGGAAAAAGCAAAATGAACGATCAGAATAAAAAATCATGATTAATTGTTTAAAAAAATTAGAAACCAAATTTTTTTTTAATATGAAACTGAAGATAAGAAAATAGAAGATGAGAAAAGTTAAAAAAACATTAAAAAAACATAACGAAAACTAATTTGAAAAAAAAATGAAACAAATTGAAACAAAGAACAAATTTGAAGATAAAAGAAGACAGGAGAAATCCCAACAAATAAGACAGCAAGAAATATCGGAAAACAATTTTCAAAAAAGAAATGACAGAACAAGAGAGCACCCAACAAATAGGAAAACATGAATGAAAGAAAAATTTAGACAGAAAAAACTTTAACAAAATTATTTAAAAAATTTGAAAAAATAGAGAAGTGAGCACTGACCTTCAGTTTGTCCTCCTGCTCAGAGAAGTCCTCGTACTTCCGCCCACACAGCACTGGGGCTTGTAATCCCTGTCTCACCTCCCCCAGCAGCCCTAGCAACTTGTGCACATTCTCCTCGTACCGGGAGTAATCCGAAAACATGATCGATGACACCACCTCAGTTGACACCACCGTCCGCGTCACAACGTCGTCGTCAGATGGCGCTGCAGCTTGCTCGGGTCCAGCAGGCTTCTGATACTGCACGAAACGGGACTGAAGTTCCTGCCATTGTTGGGTGAGTTTGATGTAGTCGATACTGGTGTCAGTGTGTTCTCGAGTGAAAGCTTCGCCCTCTGATCTCACTGTCTCAGCCTCTCTTTCGTGGTCTTGCACTTCCACTGCGATCACCTGGTGGACAAACAAGACAACGCATTTAACGAAGGATTCAGTTTTGATACTTTATGTGACAGATTCATATAATTGATGACTTACTTACCTGTACTCTCGGAGATACAGGTAAATAGATTCATATCACCAGTGCCTAACTTACCTGTATGCTTGGAGATACAGGTAAGCAGATTCACATCACCGATGTCTAACTTACCTGTATGCTTGGAGATACAGGTAAATAGAATCATATCACCAGTGTCTAACTTACCTGTATGCTTGGGGATACAGGTAAACAGATTCATATCACCAATGTCTAACTTACCTGTATGCTTGGAGATACAGGTAAACAGAATCATATCACCGGTGTCTAACTTACCTGTATGCTTGGAGATACAGGTAAATAGAATCATATCACCGGTGTCTAACTTACCTGTAAGCTTGGAGATACAGGTAAATAGAATCATATCACCGATGTCTAACTTACCTGTATGCTTGGAGATACAGGTAAATAGAATCATATCACTGGTGTCTAACTTACCTGTAGCTTCTGAGGCAAAGCTAAACACAATCACATCACCAATGTCTTACTTATACATCTTATGATGTGTGTTGCCTAATTAACTGAACGATAATAACCAAGTCAATATCACGCAAGGGTGAAATGTAGTTACTTGTTTATAACAACTATGTTTCACTCTTATGGGTGCACACTTTGCGTGTGTTCTGTTTCCTTCCAAATAGTGTGATGTCATAAAATGCCAGGAATGAAGATAAACCCCACACAGTGCACATAAACGCTGACAGTAAAACACAACTATCTCCATCTGTTGACAAGTCTATCCTCTCCCCAATCTCAACAATAAATGGCCCTCCCACATCGCAACAGTAACTAAAAAAGCAAACTCCACACTTGGTTTCCTAAGGCGTAACATACGACACTGTCCTGTATACAGCAAATGGACCACATATATTGCCCTTGTGCGCGCTGCCTTAGAGTACGGAGCCATAGTGTGGGACCCATAGACAAACTAGAGCGTATCCAACACCACGCTGCTCGTTTCATTCCCGGCAACTACCACTCCAGATACGAAGGATCGATCACAAACATATTGATAGACCTTAAACTTAAATTCATGTACAAAATAGTTGAGGGATCTATCCCAGCCATGCCTGCATCCCACACCGACCAATTCAAAAACTCATACTTTGTAAAGACAATAATAGACTGAAATAAACTAAACGAGTCACAGGTCCAGGCTGAGACCATAAACGATTTCAGTCACCTATTCTGCGGCCCAAACACTCAATAACACCATACCCACCCACTCCGTCGTAAACCATAGCCAACAGTGGCTCCTTACGATGTAATTAATTAGACTTAAAACTCCTGTAAACATGCACCTACTCCCAGGCTGCAAAACACTCTTCCCTTCCAAACATTCTCTAAAATTGTGTCTCATTTCAACTTGTTTCAACCGCTATCATACAAGACACAACTATGACGCAGAAATGCCACCAACACCGCCAAGAGTCCCGACGACACATTGTTTGATGGTGCTTTCAGATTCCTGATTTTTTTAGATATACTGAAAACACTGTAAGTATTTGGACATCTACAATAATAAAATTCTCAGTTGTCTGAGAACATACAGTACACAAAGAATTACTTTTGGGGTTTAAAAACTACAGTACTTAAAATAATATTTTTTGTAAATGTTTAAGGAGTCCAAACACATCCAGTCAGTGTGGTATCTGCATTGCTTCCATAAAAGGAATAACACAACCTTGAATAAAATGACATGCTGACGACTATGATGTAAGTAACGAATCAATGTCACCTCATGCAGTGACATTAAAAGACACCAAATGACGTGTCATATTGTTGACACCCCTCTGACACAGGCGACAGCCTCTACTGACCTTTTAGACGCCCCTATCCACTCCTGTCCTCCCATGCGGTACCCATCTGTCTGCAGTAGGCCACCGTAACACCAACCACCATCTTCACGATTTGTTCAACTCTTTATGCATAATGTTTTGCTAGACTGCAGTAATAAGCTAGCCGACAGAGGTCGTTGACCTGGGGTCTTGCTTCGACTGACACTGATACACGGGTAATAGGAAGCAGGCCACAGCCCATGTCTCTTCCTCTTTTTAATGAGCTTCAATTCCTTTTCCCATCTGACTTCCTGTGGCGGTGTGGGAGCTATAGGGGTTTCACCGGGGAAGAGCAATCATGTATATCATAGAGGCCCCATCACTTCCTCTCCCCGTCTCCACATCAGTCTTGCGTCTCCTCATTGTTGCATTTGGATATCTTGTCTTCCACGAAGTTTATCAGATTGGATCTCTCAGCTTAGCTTGTTACATTCTAACGGGTCCGGTTCTGTCATTCTAGGCATTAATTTCTGTGTCTTGTGCACACTTTTTAAATGGCCTTTCAACTTCCCTAAACTTCCTTAGTTTATAAGTACATTTTCCCTTATTCCCTGCTGCCTGTTTCCGGCCCTTTCTTCCTCCCATAAATCATCCAGTATCAAACCCACGTGTGTAAAACATGTCTACACGTGGCTATTAGATTTAAACAAAAGTACCCTTTTCAAGGGTTAAGCTGCTCTTGAAATCACTGCAGTGCAAATACCTCAAGAACTAGGGATTATTCTCTATGGTATACGGGAATGTTTATGAAGAGACTGCCTGATGTTAGCTGGTAAAAATGTGATAAAAGTCCTCTGAAAAGGTGTCGTGTGGTTACCAAAACTGACATACAGATGCCTCCCCAACACTTACCTATCAGTGAACACATTGTTCAACAAATGTACCGCATGTTGCTACAGAAAATACTCACACAGAAGCTGGGTAAATTTGAGCTGGATGCCAAAAAAGCACTTTGTTATGGTGCAAACATCAGCAGGTAAAATTTTACCTGTAGTGGAACTTAGATATTTTGAAATCCAATCTGTGCTCTAGTTATCCTACAATAATATTTTCGAACAACCTGGGGAAAGCATAGAGAAGAAGAATGCCATTACCGACACTGAGAAGTGACTTATGCCACGAAAATGCTATTTCTGTCTTGTGATTTGCTTGTTTTGCTTGTAAGCAGATAAGAGCTTTGCGAGAAAATTATCACCACACCTGACTCATAAAGCACTAACTTAATTTGTTATTTTCGTACAGAGGTCTCCCACTACAAGGTCTCAGTCTCCTGGTTTACAAATATAAACTGTAAAAGTTGTGTGTGTGCATGTGTACATACGTAGCCTATACCCCAATCTACCACTGCCATTTGGTAGATCACCAGTCAAAAGTCCAAGGAATCAAATGGACATAGAAAGAGGTAAGTGGATCTTAATGTCTGGAATGATGTACTGTTATGATGCGCCAAAGTTAGATATATAACTAATATATACATTTATTACACCATGGTGATAGATGTGTTGGTGCATAATAAGGCTTACCTTTTATCAACAGCCCTACAGAGGTGATCCTTGATTCAAAGGCTAGCCTCAACTAACATGATGCCCTAGAACTAGGCGGACCCTATGGCCACTGCCCACTGGTCAGGCCTCACATGGTCAAGTGTTTACTACAATTACCCAACTGCCCTCAACTTCCTGTGTGAATACAACTACAAATTAAGTGTCCTCGATTAACTACAGGCTGCAGCCATTACACAAATAAACACAGCCACCTGATATAGAACAAGATATCAACTCTCTCTCTCTCTCTCTCTCTCTCTCTCTCTCTCTCTCTCTCTCTCTCTCTCTCTCTCTCTCTCTCTCTCTCTCTCTCTCTCTCTCTCTCTCTCTCTCTTCTCTCTCTCTCTCTCTCTCTCTCTCTCTCTCTCTCTCTCTCTCTCTCTCTCTCTCTCTCTCTCATCTCTCTCTCTCTCTCTCTCTCTCTCTCTCTCTCTCTCTCTCTCTCTCTCTCTCTCTCTCTCTCTCTCTCTCTCTCTCTCTCTCTCTCTCTCTCTCTCTCTCTCTCTCTCTCTCTCTCTCTCTCTCTCTCTCTCTCTCTCTCTCTCTCTCTGCTTGTTATAGGATATATCTGATGATAACACTGGCAGTGCATACTAATGTACATCTGTGGGGGGCTTGGATAGGGGGTGTAGAGCTTAAAGTGTGCCCTAAAATACCCACACCAGCTGCTAGCTTCTGGGCTCCAGCACTAAAATGCTCTTCTAAAAAAGAGGAGGTGTGTTCCTCATTTTAAAATTTAAACTGTAGATGGAATATGTTGAATGTGCACTGCCCGCCAAATTGTGTTTAATAAACTCGACATAGTGTTTGCAATTTGAATATTTTCACCAGGAAACATTCAGATTGTAACTAAAACATTCCTATTAAATACATGTTCTATTGGTAAAATTCCAGATGCCAGCTGTGGTAATCTCAAGATCCTTTTACTTTCAACATCTATGCGATGTTCCTATATTCAATTCATTGAACTTCCTGCTAATGATCACCACCCAGCTGATACAAAATGGACCTCACTTGAAAACAAACAACATTTAGAGATTGGCACAAAAGATACATTGGGATAATAAACCTCTAAAGGTCTCGCTGATGCAGTTACAATATCAGCCTGCTGTTGAAAATCTGTGTTCACTTCTCTGAGAAGACCCACTAGCTATGGAACCAGACGGAACCCGCTAGCTACTTACACAACCCACCCGCTACTAACACAACCCACCCGCTACTAACACAACCCACCCGCTACTAACATAATCCACCCGCTACCAACAAAGTGAA
This sequence comes from Escarpia spicata, assembly GCA_963995525.1. Taxonomy (NCBI): domain Eukaryota; kingdom Metazoa; phylum Annelida; class Polychaeta; order Sabellida; family Siboglinidae; genus Escarpia; species Escarpia spicata. Next base: position 31,153,011 of record OZ023218.1, read on the forward strand.
GAAACACGACCCACCGGCTACTACTGGTAAACTATGGCACCCACCCACTATTAACAGAAACAACCTGCCCGCTAGGAAGAGACACAAGAAGGTAAGCAAGCCACCGTGTGTTCATAGCAAAGATGTCTTACTTACACAACTTAGCAACTGCAGGTCTAAACAGCAAATGACAGCGTGTATTTCACAAGTATACAAGTATATAAAATCACCTGCCACCATCTTGTATCATTTGAATGTGACTTATGTGTAATGACACCACCGGAAGTTGGTCGTTTAGTGCGGTTCTGTCACTTCAAAGCAACAAGTGGTGTTGCTGATTGAAAATGAACAAGTTCACACCTTGACTATTCTCTGATGAATGGTTGTTGGTCTCTACACAGTTCTGTGCAGGATGCAGAAAGCCTTGCAGTCATTGTTACTACATGTATTGAGAACACCTCAAGGCAACATCAGCAGAGCTGGGATGGTCTTTACTGACACCTCAGGGTGAGTTTACCAGCACCAGTGGGATGATATTAATGAGGGCAAGGCTGGTTGCACTTGACCGTTGAAGGGCTTTCCTAACTTAGCAATTAGCTGGTGGTTGACTTCCTGGGACACAGGCTAAGTAGGTGAAACTAGATCTCATAATCACTGTTTGTTCCTGTAGGCACATCCTACAAAGATAGAGTAGATGTCCAGAGCCTCAGTGACCATGTCTGATGCCTTCCTCTGCTAGTGTCATCCAATGCTGCTCCTGATGCTGTGTCAGCCATATGTAATTGTTGAGTTGACCTTCCAATGATCACCAGACACCAGACATCCAAGACAAACTGATCAGCAAACTACTGACATGTAGACTATTGAAGTGGCCTGACCACTAATAAGCTGGTGTATGTTATGTCTAGCAGTCTGACTGAGTGGACTGGTTCAGTTGGTCAACACGGTCGAGACAATTCCATGACAAGACAATCCCATGTCAAGACAACCCAATGTCAAGACAATTCAATGTCAAGACAATCCCTTGTTAATTAGCCAAGACAATCCCATGGCAATTAATTGGCCAAGACAATCCCATGCCAAGACAACCCAATAAATATCAAAACAATCTCATGTCAACTGGCCAAAACAATCCCAAATCAAGACAATTCCATGTCAACAGGCCAAGACAATCCCATGTTAAGACAACCCTGTCTCAACTTGTTAAGTAAACCCCACTCAACACAACCCCATGTCAAGACAACCCCATGTCAAGACAATCCCACGTCAACCTCTCAAGATCATTGTCAACAAGACAAACCATTCGAGAGAAAATCAAGACAATCCCCTATCAAGATAAAAATTAAGACAATTTCCTATCAAGATAAAAATTAAGGCAATCCCATGATATGACAAATCTTCAGTCAAGGCAATACAACGTCAATACAAAACTTCAGTCAAAACAATCAAGGCTGCTGCAATCACATCAGAAGCAGATTGCCAAATGTGCCAAACATGATTGGTGTAATCAAAGAACTTACCCTAAGTTTAGATTCTTGCACACATTTACGCACAAATTATCATGAAAGTCCTGCTTACACGCCAACTCCCACACTGCGACTGCTGGCTTCTAATGTTTTCTAGTTGACCAAAACACACCCATCAGATCCAGTGTCTTGCCAATGCTTCCGAACGCATCAGAAACAGCCTAAATCCCAGAGGTTGCCTCCACATTAGCCACAAAGCTCGATTTGTGAGAAGAACTCAGAAGGAATGACACAAAACAAGATAGCATGAATTTGATCCCTCGTGCCTACGGCGCCAGCCTGGGGTTTCATTTGTAACCAAATCTGATTAGAGATCATCAGAAACTGCCACAAGGCTCTATCTCAACCCAAACATGCAGCTATATCCTGATCAACAGCCAGTGGCGGGGGCTGATACCCAGGAATGCAGCAGCACTGTGGTAAGGGCTGATATTAAGGCATTCTGACAGGATGGGAAGAAAAACTGATGATCAATCTTTCTACTAAAGATAAACATTAAAAAATATTAATTGCCTTTGTCAAGTACTTGTAGTAGAAGCTTCTGTAGTTAGATATCTTCACTGACATTCTTTGTCTCTTTCTGCACTTTATTTGTATTGTGTATTTGTATATTGAATGGCTGTTTTAGTGGGTATAACACTGACGGTCAGCTTTCGACATGGGTTTGACCAATACAAAAAATAGGACAATAACTAGTCAGTAAACTAGTATTTAATAAATAATTAGACTAATAATAAACTATTAGTTGTCTATTAAAAATAATTAAACATACTGTGTTGACACAATACGTAACATACATGTATAAATAAATTAAACATGTGACATATAAATAAATTAAACATTAAAGGTGAGAGTAAAACAGTTTTCTCAAATAAACTGAAAAACATAACTACATTGTAAGATGCAATGAAAAGTGCATGTACCAGATAGAAGTGTTTAAAATATTGAATGGTTATGAAAATATTGATGGCAATCTTGTTAAATCTTGTTAAACCTGTTCTACCAGCACGAGTCCCTGCTTCTTGGTGCATATACCAGAGGATGTAAAAGGTGGCACACTGAGGGCAGATATATAATCTGACTTGAACTCATGGAGAAAGGGAGGTCTATATCCTTTACACAACCCATAATTTAAACAAAACCACATTCCTGCACTTTTAATACAGACATATCTGCAGTGGATAATATTAAACCCACACGCTGATACACAAAGAGATAGCCAACCACACTGCGCGGTATTACTTACAGTATTTCATATTAATTAATGAACTCACCTCGCCTACCTGACTGGAAACACCGACACACCCATGTCGAAAACATCAACATCCGTGGACACTAAACAACACTCCCACGAATCCATCATCATTTGTTACAACACCGCAGCCTTAACATGATTGCCACAGCCATAGACTACAATCATCTATTGATTGTTACTTCTCCTGTTCTACTGCCTCGGGGATTAACCAAATTAGAGCACTGTCTCTGACTAGCTTCCAGACAAATAATTAAATGCCTTGGTCCCACTACGCTTGCGAACACGACACTGACAGTCTGGGTGGATATAGGAAGATGCATCCACAAGATACAGCCACGAGGTGTGGCTCTATAAATAGATTCTCATACCACTTGCACATGACTCCAATGTGTTTTAATTTCTCTGTCAACAATCACGTTGTTGTACTTATATGACCTGTATTATAAGTTTTGACAAATCGTAGTTCTTCAATTGTTTCATTAAATTAAGAAGCAAAATTCTTGATTATCCTGATTTATGTTAACATATTAATAATTAGTAAACTAGACAATTGTGGTGTTTTTAATAGCATGACAATTTATTCCAAGTTATGTTTACGCTGAATATTTGTAGTTCAACTCAAACAATAAATCCGGATTCGTTTGGACAGTTATCTATAATCTTTTTAAAAATGTGATATTTACCTTTGTAATTTAGACCTTTACGGAAACTTTGTTGAACAGATACATCGATAATTCAGTTTTACCTGGATGGGAAACAGATTTAAACTGTAAAGGGAGGTTGTCCATTTGTTTTTTGTTGTAAAATCATATTACAGTACAGATTGTATTGTAACATATTGCCCAAAAATACCTTAATGGAGCAGAAACAATTTTTGAATTCAACAGTTAAATATTTACAAAAATCGCTGCATTGTCACTCAAATCCCTCAATAGCAAGCTCGAATAATTCTGAGAAAGTCATGACCCAAAGTTAGGGTGATCACATACCATGTGATCACATACCATGTGATCACATACCATGTGATCATATACCATGTGATACACAAATCCATCTAATTAGAAATCGGACCTGAGACCACACCTTCGAAAAGGGCACCCTGGCATGTAAACAAATGGTTTCCTCCCAAAATACTTAACTTTAGCAACGACAAATGTTTCATTAAAACACATTTGAGTGGTCAGTATGTTATAATATTTTAGTGGTCAGTATGTTATAATAGATATAGTTTATATTGTATAACATTTGGGTGGTCAGTATGTTATAATATATATAGTTTATATTGTATAACATTTGGGTGGTCAGTATGTCATAATAGATATAGTTTATACTGTATAACATTTGGGTGGTCAGTATGTTATAATAGATACAGTTTATACTGTGTGACATTTGGGTGGTCGGTATGTTATAATAGATCTAGTTTATACTGTATAACATTTGGGTGGTCAGTATGTTATAATATATATAGTTTATATTGTATAACATTTGGGTGGTCAGTATGTCATAATAGATATAGTTTATACTGTATAACATTTGGGTGGTCAGTATGTCATAATAGATATAGTTTATACTGTATAACATTTGGGTGGTCGGTATGTTATAATAGATACAGTTTATACTGTGTGACATTTGGGTGGTCGGTATGTTATAATAGATCTAGTTTATCCTGTATAACATTTGGGTGGTCGGTATGTTATAATAGATCTAGTTTATCCTGTATAACATTTGGGTGGTCGGTATGTTATAATAGATCTAGTTTATACTGTATAACATTTGGGTGGTCGGTATGTCATAATAGATATAGTTTATACTGTATAACATTTGGGTGGTCAGTATGTTATAATAGATACAGTTTATACTGTGTAACATTTGGGTGGTCAGTATGTCATAATAGATAAAGTTTATACTGTGTATCATTTGGGTGGTCAGTATGTCATAATAGATACAGTTTATACTGTGTAACATTTGGGTGGTCAGTATGTCATAATAGATACAGTTTATACTGTGTAACATTTGGGTGGTCAGTATGTCATAATAGATACAGTTTATACTGTGTAACATTTGGGTGGTCAGTATGTCATAATATATACAGTTTATACTGTGTATCATTTGGGTGGTCAGTATGTCATAATAGATACAGTTTATACTGTGTAACATTTGGGTGGTCAGTATGTCATAATAGATACAGTTTATACTGTGTAACATTTGGGTGGTCAGTATGTTATAATAGATCTAGTTTATACTGTGTAACATTTGGGTGGTCAGTATGTCATAATAGATACAGTTTATACTGTGTAACATTTGGGTGGTCAGTATGTCATAATAGATACAGTTTATACTGTGTAACATTTGGGTGGTCAGTATGTTATAATAGATCTAGTTTATACTGTGTAACATTTGGGTGGTCAGTATGTCATAATAGATACAGTTTATACTGTATAACATTTGGGTGGTCGGTATGTTATAATAGATCTAGTTTATACTGTATAACATTTGGGTGGTCAGTATGTTATAATAGATCTAGTTTATACTGTATAACATTTGGGTGGTCAGTGTGTTACAATATATATAGTTTATACTGTATAACATTTGGGTGGTCAGTATGTTACAATATATATAGTTTATACTATATAACATTTGGGTGGTCAGTGTGTTATAATAGATCTAGTTTATACTGTATAACATTTGGGTGGTCAGTATGTTACAATATATATAGTTTATACTGTATAACATTTGGGTGGTCAGTATGTTACAATATATATAGTTTATACTGTATAACATTTGGGTGGTCAGTATTTTACAATATATATAGTTTATACCGTATAACATTTGGGTGGTCAGTGTGTTATAATAGATCTAGTTTATACTGTATAACATTTGGGTGGACAGTATGTTACAATATATATAGTTTATACTGTATAACATTTGGGTGGTCAGTATGTTAACAGGTATAGTTTATACTGTATAACATTTGGATGGTCAGTGTGTTAACATATATAGTTTATACTGTATAACATTTGGGTGGTCAGTATGTTAACAGGTATAGTTTATACTGTATTAGTGTATAACATGATTTTTATAACATAAAATGAGCAAACAAAGTCACTTTAATGAGCAGTTATCAAAACATGCAGTACGCGAATAAACCACCGACTGTTCAAACAAAAACTCTGAAATAAACTACAGCAACCAACTACTCACCTTCATCTTTTCCTCATCACCTTGTGCCTCATCTATCCTCGTTTCTACCTCACTCAGCCACACCTCCAGGCTCCTCTTGTCCTTCTCATACTGATGCCAGTCAGGCGTGACCGACACGGTCGCGCTTGACTTCACCTGTAAATGTAAGATCCATCCAATAAACAGAGCATAAACAACGTTAGAGCATTTAGTTCTTCTCATATGGAATTACAACTTTCTAAACAATCACATCACACTGACAACGTTTCACTTGTTACAACATCATTTGCTTGTCGCTTTAATGACACAGTTTGTGATCTATGAGTTATTTACTAAATAACTGTACTTATGAAAACTAGTAATCAGTCTTATTTAGACCCATATCCACAACTTGTCATTATCTCAATACGATAATTATTCTATACATCTATATAACATCCGCATACCGTATTCGTTCTATTAAGCGTACAGTACGCTTAGCAAATATTAGAGACGCTGAAATATGTTAAATTAAGCGTACACCCAAATGATCCAAGTTTAAATAGACACAACGTCGTTGCCGGCCAAGTCATTTGGTTGATGCAAGAGCAGACTTAACAGCACATGGCTAATTCCACCCGACCTACAAACGATTACTGTATAAGTAACGTTCGAGCAGCAAGCAAGTGGACTACGGCGAGTCCGGCATCGCTCACCGGCGAACAAATGGACGATGCCGCCAGCAAGAGAATCTGGCATCGATCGCCGGCAAGCAAATGGATGACGACGCCAGCAAGAGAATCCGGCATCGCTCACCGGCGAGCAAATGGACGACAACGCCAGCAAGAGAATCCGGCATCGAAAACCGGCAAGCAAGCAGGGCACTTGTGTCGAATCCGGACCCATCTCGATTTTGCCGTTACAACTTGAGTTTTGCCTAACTTTGATACCTATGATACCTTAGTTTCATCATTCCAGGCATATTTATATTACGAAAATACAACCATGTTTGTGCTAGTCTGCGCCGCTGCGGTCATGCGTTACCACATCACGCGCATAAAATGAGCGATATAGCAGCGTATGTTGATGCATACCAGGGCGCTAGTTACGACTCAACAATTCCTAAACGTAAATATGGCTGGGATAATGTTGAATTTATACCCTTGCATTCTTATCGTAACATAATAATTTTGTGACCATTTATGAATGTATTCTGTATGTATTATCCCAGATATTTTTTATTCAACCAAGAGAATTTTTTTCAAACACTCGGTTGCTCCGCTCAGCGACAACGAAACTGCCTATTCTAAGAGAATAAATACTAACCAGTCCCTTACTACATAGCTAGCCGTATATTTGCCAGGTGGCACCATCGTCTCGCTGTTTGGGTGTGCTAATGCGTACGCCAAGTAAGCATGTCGCCCGAGTTGGACACATTCACCTTTCGATCAAACATTGGAATATACTACGTGTTTAGTACTATTAATGTAGGTTGCTTAGTGTTACCAGCTATTTATATATTCATGTGTGATTAAGAGGATACAAGAACGCTGCAGTCTCCAGATATATGTGAACAAATGTTATGTAAAAGATCATCAAATGTCGCAGTAATTTGATATCGGGGGAGAAGACATTGCATTACGGATTCCCGACATCGCCATAAATGGGGGTGTACGCTAATTAGGGCATGTACGCTAATTAGAATGAATACGGTATATGTATTTTTTTCATATTTTACTACTGTAGTATTTACCTTTGACAAATGATTACTTCAATTAATTAATTTTCTTCAATTAGCTCCTGTTACCTACACAACACAGTATGGCATTATTCACCTCAATCTGACTGTCCTTGACATCATTGTCATGCTCCTCAGTGTCAAGGCCATCAGGTGACCTTTGAACCGGTGAACTCTCAAGGCCACCTACATTGGATTTCTTCACCTCAATGATGGCTTCCTGTCTCAGACTCTGTTTCTCCTGCAAGAGAATCACTGAAACTTACCAATCTTTACATGTCACCAACAACTTGACATATTCTGAACATTTTATCTAAACAAAATTAATTTTTGTAACATGTCAAAAACAAAATGAATCTAGTTTCAATCAAAATTATGTTAGCAAAGAACTAGGTGTCATTCTCTATGATTTGTGGTTCATTTCTTCCAAATCCAACTGGCATACCCATAAACTAACATCACAACCACAATTATATGCAGGACCTCCGTCACGCTTTGTCATACCAAAGATGTTTACATGCGTGTATTACACTGCTAAGACTGCATGGTATATGCCAGATTCATTTTGTTATGTTGCGATGAAACATTTGGGGCCAGAATTTTAACAAAGTATGCAATTAAATAGCCGACGGTCACATGTCCAACAAACATTTTGTAAGCTTGACGAACACTGTTACTAGGCAAAAGGTCAATTGAGGTATGTTATACAGGATTTTATGGAAAGGAGGTCCCTAAACGTGCATGTAAAAAGGAGTTTCTCCGAGGTATCATGTTGCCAGTTTACGCAATATCCAGTCATAAGTGGAAAAGTGCCACATTATCCCACATTGGCGCGGCCATGAAAGCTATATTTAGATTCATGGAAGGGTCATTATTTGTTTGAATGTGGATGTGTAATGGAATGGGAGTGAGTTATGATGTAACACAGAACTGGACATCACTATGACGGTCATAGCTTGAACCCTAGCAACTGGACATCACCATGACGGTCATAGCTTGAACCCTAGCAACTGGACATCACCATAACGATCATAGCTTGAACCCTAGCAACTGGACATCACCATAACGATCATAGCTTGAACCCTAGCAACTGGACATCACCATGACGGTCATAGCTTGAACCCTAGCAACTGGACATCACTATGACGAACATAGCTTGATCTCTAGCAACTGGACATCACCATGACGGTCATAGCTTGAACCCTAGCAACTGGACATCACCATGACGGTCATAGCTTGAACCCTAGCAACTGGACATCACTATGACGATCATAGCTTGATCTGTAGCAACTGGCTCTATCAAATATCTGCCAGATCATGAATTTTCCATTAATATCTAACACAGACTAAGTTATTGGAAGATCAGATACCATCACTTACCCTGAGGTTGTGAGTGACCTCATTCCACTGTTGGTTGTGGTAAGACTGCTACTTACCCTGAGGTTGTGAGCGACCTTGTTCCACTGCTGGTTAAGGTAAGACTGTCATTTACCCTGAGGTTGTGAGTGACCTCGTTCTACTGCTGGTTGAGGTAAGACTGTCACTTACCCTGAGGTTGTGAGTGACCTCGTTCTACTGCTGGTTGAGGTAACACTGTCACTTACCCTGAGGTTGTGAGTGACCTCGTTCTACTGCTGGTTGAGGTAAGACTGTCACTTACCCTGAGGTTGTGAGCGATCTCATTCCACTGCTGGTTGAGGTGTGTGAGCTCTGGTTCCACCACCTTGCGGTACTTGTCGCTCTTGTTGATGAGGTCGACGGCGGAGTCCCTCACGTGATCCATGCGACTTGCCAGCTCATTCTGCTGCTCCTGCAGAGTCTGGAGGAACAAGGGTTAATGTTAGATGACAGAAGACTAGTACACTGATGACACTTTGTTTCTCCTGCCTTCTGAGGGAACAAGGGTTAATGTTAGATGAGAGGAGACTGGTATACAGATCACACTTTGTTTCTCCTGCAGTCTGAGAGAACAAGGGTTAATGTTAGATGACAGGAGACTGGTATACAGATCACACTTTGTTTCTCCTGCAGTCTGAGAGAACAAGGGTTAATGTTAGATGACAGGAGACTGGTACACAGATCACACTTTGTTTCTCCTGCAGTCTGAGAGAACAAGGGTTAATGTTAGATGACAGGAGACTGGTACACAGATCACACTTTGTTTCTCCTGCAGTCTGAGAGAACAAGGGTTAATGTTAGATGACAGGAGACTGGTACACAGATCACACTTTGTTTCTCCTGCAGTCTGAGGGAACAAGGGTTAATGTTAGATGATAGGAGACTGGTACACAGATCACACTTTGTTTCTCCTGCAGTCTGAGGGAACAAGTGTTACGGTTAGTAAAGGTAAGTTCTTATATATAGCTTGGTATCCAGTCATCAGACCTGTGAAATTGAACACCATCTTGACTTCTGTGGGAATATTCAGCCATACTGCAGTCACTGCACAAAGACTACTCATACACAAACATCCACCACTGTCTATATAACCAGGTACTCGTTTGTATACCGGAGTGACCTGAAGCAATGTGGAGTCAACAAAATTGTGCAAGCTTTGAAACAGCAGGAAGGGGATTCAAACGTGGATTCCCTCAGTCTGATATTTTAACCACTATGCCACCACATCCCACAAAGTGCACAGTAGATTGGTTTGTGGATCATAATTTTGTATTACAGTGGCGCTTCCTTCTTCTATTTAACGACCACCTCAGTTGGTTTAAGATCTGACGTTTTTGCAAGAGCTTTTGTGACAGAAAAGATACAAGAAATGAAGTACTTAATTCGGCCTGAGCAGTAAAATTACTTGTTAACACAAGGTTCCTCAAAAGTAAAACTTTGTGCGTACATCTAAAATGCAGTTATGTCTGTAGAAAGTGTGTCTTCTTTGCACTAAAATCCAGTTTTTTTGCCAAAAACACCAATATCACATCAATCAAGGAACTGGCCTGCATCCATATGTCGGCACTAATGTGACCTTCACAAACACCTGGCTCAACAGAAATGTTTGTTCAAACGAAAACTCTGGAATATTCCAACACTTTTCATGCAGGCTGCTGGTAAATTTAATTTTGACTTCTCGAATATAAAATTACATAGCGGGTAATACGAATATGAATCTAGTGTACTGATGCGCTTAATATTTTGTCAACAAGTTTAAACATGTACAGTTAGGAGAAGCAGCTCTCTTATTTCGCTGTATTGACGATAGCGTGATGTGTGTAAGCTATAGTTCGTCTCACTGCCAGATTCCTGTCTTCTGATGATCCATTTATAGTGATGTCCATGGAAGAACTTTGGCCTACTTCTGCCTCCAATTGTCAGACCCTCTCACCTCCCGGTTGTTTTAAGTCAACAGCTGCCAAATCCTCAGCTCCGGGCCAAACACCCCTGGCTGTCCCATCCCTGGTTCATGTAATGGTCTCCAGATGGCACCACCCACATTCTGATTACATTTGTTGACTGAGAATGTTTGTAGCAGGAGGCAAGTACATAGGCAGTAAAACCATGCACTCTCCGAGTCATTTATTTGTCATCTTAATGACATGTCAACTTCAAAACGTGAAAACCTGTTCAAATCAGATTGTATGCCATATAATTGAGGTGGGTTTTCAAAAGTTGATTAACATGTAAGATCTTACATAGCACTGTATCTTTGGAACTGTTCCGAGTGCTTTATACTTCACTCCCTATCCAAATAACACATGACTTATCTGGTAAGCATTCAGCCATGCTGCAGTTACTGCATAACAAGTATTTTCTAAGTTTCTCAAAGTTGCCGAAAGATTGCAAACAATGTATATTTTACACGCGTTGTATGTGCAAGTCTCACCACAAGCAATTTCACCTGTAAGACAGTGGCTCCACAGAGTACCCAATAAATCTGTGCATGGGATCTCTAACAACTTTCCCTGGAAATAGGTGTTTATGTGAGGAGACAAGAAACTGTAGATCCCTCCTAACTGGCATCTAAGCCTGAGGAAGTACACGACTCCATGTGGAACTGTGAAACCCAAACTGTCTTATAAATACAAAGATACTCAGTTGTATGGAACATACAACATTTTATACAGAGACACACAGGAGAGGATACAAAACTCACAAAATAAATAACTCCCAATAAAATGTAATTATACCTCTTAATATTAAACCTTTTCTCCAAGTAATAATTACCATATGAACTATATATATATATTTTTATTTATACTTTTATTATATGGTAAGCATCCATATTTATACTCAGGTGTTTTATATAAATATATTAATTAATAAATACATTAACTATATTAATATTGTTATTAAATGTACGGAACAAATGGACAATGATACCACAGGTCGGGCATTCCTAAATATACCAGTTCACTTCCTGGAAGAAAGCAGCCTCCTGTTCTCTCCCCATCACTTATAACACCAACCGTCTCTACTAGCTACAACCGGTAAGACAGTGCCGACTTCAAAGTAACCTCGGTCATCCCAAATTTATCTATCATATCTCATGTCAGTGTGCTAAGAAATGCTATTCCTAGCCCCTATTCTGAGCTAAAAGTGGATGTATTTTGTGCGTTTCGGTGCAGTACGCTAATGATGAACTGTCCTCAGCAAAAGAAACATTCCAGCCAGGCTACCTCCTCAATAGATGAGCCGTCTATCTCCCCAGTTCCCATTCAAAGGCTTTCTGACAGCCAAGCATGTGTTTTCTTACTCGTTTCAGAGTCAAACAAACATGTTTCATGTAGCCAAGAATAGCCGCAGGAAAAAGACAGATGATAAATAGGACAGTGGCGGAACGGATTCCGCCAAGAACTAGTCAGAATCATTTGACATTTATCACTAGTATTTTGTAGTGACAGACTTGTTATATGGTCTATGATGGAGACGAACATCGCTAGGGCTCGTTCATACATGTCACTGAGGCATTACGACTTTCCTGGGGAGACAACCTTGCTGTGGGCACAATATGAAGATGGCGGCCAATTGTGAATTAAATTTTGTGTTGCTTATTCATACAGCTACAAGTCATCGGACTGAGTCATTAAGTTTGCAATCAAGGTGTTGTCTTTAATTGCAGCTTTATTTTATGCCTGTACATTTCTTAAGTATCCAGATCCTATTTCTGCCACATATATGATTAGCGTCAAGTTTGGCGTCATTATACCTTGATCTACTGTTAAACAAATAGCTAGTGCACTAACTAGTAACCATCATGACTACTGCAAATCACTGCTAACCGATACTGCTAAGACTTGGCTAAACTTCAATATGTACAAAATTACCTTGCACGTCCTGTACTTACTCCACCTACCTAAATAGTTACACTGGGTTCTGATCACCACGTATAAATATAGTAGGCAGAAATAAAGTCAGTTTTGACTGGAAGAGTCACTATTTAATTGTATTTGCAGACTACTTAAAAAAGTATATACTAAATGCAGACTTGCACATGTTCATTGATAATTTAATACTATAAAGCGTTATGATTAAAACAAGTTTCAAAGAAACACAGTTAAAGATTGTTTAAGAAAATGTGCACATATTTTCTTTTCTCGTTTTGCCCCTACCACCCTCCCCCAGAATGAAAAGCAGAAAGGGATGAACTATGATAAAACTTTATTTGTTCACAAGGTACATACACATAGCATGCATTTTGACTTAAAACAGTAGCAATTAATGACATAATACTGATTGAATTGGAGTGAAGTAATAGCTGCAACATGAACAGTATAACATCTGAATAATATTCCTTATAATTTTGGCTAAATCTGGTTTAACCTTTTCAAGTATACCTAAGTTATTTTATATATTATTTTATACCTAGGTTAGTTTATTTTATCCTAGATCATATCGTTATATTGCATTGATAATTATGTCTATTGCTGTTTTAAAGTTTCTCAGGTTCTGCCAGTGCAGTAGGAATTCCCATTAAACATTATAGTTACAGCCCACATGGAGGCATTCAGTTTGACACTGGAACAGTGGCAAGCAGAGAGCCAAGGCTAGTCCAATACACAGAATTACAGCTGGCCACTTTACTCTGACACCCCAGTGATCAGGACAAAGTCCACTATTCAGTTATAACTAGAGTTCAGTGGCTGCAGGAGGCTTACAGCAGAAATAGCAGGGAAGTTTTGCATTTTGGGGGGCCTTGAGGTGCCCTTAGAATGATTCAATCAAATACAGATTTCCTGTGTATAGTGGCACTACCACATAAAATGTCTATATGCAAAATCAGAAAAAAAATTACTGAAGAGTTTTTGAAAAAATAGGCAAAATGTCAAAATTTACCAGTTTATTAAAATGATTAAATCAAATACAAATTTTTTCATGCATAGTGGCAGTACCCTAAGATATGTCTGTGCAAAATTAGAGAAAAAGTTGCTGAACGGTTTCTGCGATATGCCAGCTAATGGTGCACGGCGGACGCAGAGTAATGGCATAAGTCCGTTGGACCTTTGGCCAAAACGACGAAAAACCACTTACGATCTAAAAACTCACAGGTCGAGACAAAACAAAACACAGTCGAACCTTGCTTTACGGTCACCTCAGTAATACGACGACCTTACAATTAAGAACACCCTATGACAGTCCAAAATTGTTTCTGTAACACTAAAGTATACAAAATTAGTCCCGCTAATACGATTCAGGTCATCTTGGCTCAGGTCAGAGACTGACCTTAATAATGAGGTGCCACTGTATACCACTAGGTGACGATGAATTCTGGTAGGGTGATAACTCCCTCAATGCAGCCAAGAGAAAGTATATGCTCGAGTCTGCGAGACATAAGAATAGATCTAAGATGCAAGGCGAGTGTCTCCGATCCCAATTGAACGTGTTCTCAATAGAAGACAAGGCACGGTCATATTCCAAAATGACCATGTTCCAGTTACAGGACAGACGGGATTAGTAATGTCAGTGGTAGGGAGGCAGGTGGGGCCAGGTGAACACCTGTGGCCTGTCACTGCAGGGGTAGTCCCCCCATTAAGATACCTGATCACCATGTGCTCCACAGTTGCCTGCTTCTCCTACCAGTATGTCTCATTCTGCCACACTGTGTCTAAACAGTAGAATTCTGACATCTAGGTCAAGTTAGGTTAAAGTCCACCTATCTGGGTCAAGTTAGGTTAAACTCCCTCCACCTGTCAATAAAACCATCATTCTATGTATAACACAACTGTCCGTTTCACATCTTTATACAGTGACAAATATTAAATCATTGGTAACACTTATTCCAAGAGTCAATCTATTTGGCATTGTCTTAAGCAAGGCATAACTAATCATGTAAAATGTTCCCAGAAATTATTATTCATTAAGTGAACTAACCAAAACATTTTATTACATTAAAATGATATATGAAGAGATGTTCTAGGTGCTAGATGTTCTAGGTGCTAGATGGTCTAGGTGCTAGATGGTCTAGGTGCTAGATGGTCTAGGTGCTAGATGGTCTAGGTGCTAGATGGTCTAGGTGCTAGTTAGTATATTTTTAGACCTTTCATACATGCAATTTGCCTGAAAGAAACCCTGCTCGGTACATGTGATATTTACATGTAACTTTTACTGACTAAAAAATATATGGTGAGTAAAACTTTGTCTATGTGTGACATTCTGTGCTGTCAATAGGCGTTGAACACTGGTATTAGGTCATGTCTGTGTCTTTGAGCCATGTATGTCCCGTCCAGTGTTGCCAGAACAGGCAACAGAACACAGTGTTGCATATGTTACCACCTTTCCCATCATATAGGGACATTGTTTTTAAACATTACAAGAAACATTTGTTATGTCTGAACACAGCGACACCTGGTGGCTGCTGTGCACACTAAACCACGGTGAACAGTGAAACAATCACTTGTGAATGTACTGAATAACCTGACATGTTCTCACACGGTGTGTGCCAGTAGTTCAGCAGTCAGACAGAAAACAGTGGAAATACATCATCACAATGAGAAGAGAAGACAAGTAAGCCAGGGTATCATATGTCTGGCAGGAGTCAGTAATAACAGGCCAAAGTATCCACAACGAGTGCACAATGCAGACAGATACAAAGTGGTTTAGCACCTAAACTGGACAAGGAATGAACATAACCCAGACACACACACATGGACATATGCACGCACGCACACACACATACAATGACACTGACTCACTGACTCACTGACTCACTCAAACACACACACGCTCACGCACACGCTCGCTCACTCACACACACACCCTAAGCATCCTGAGAGTTAGCTGGCCTTGAAAGACAGGCTAAGGTGATGGACTGAAGGAAGTGTGCGTGGCCACAAGTACTCACAACATGCGCCCTCAATCGCCTACTCTCACATCTCATTACATACACACAACACGTGCTGGCAATTCTTTGATGTCCCCCCCTGAAAGTACACACACACAGCACCCGTGACATGCACCAGCAGTACTTTAATAGCACCTCTAACAATTTGGTGCTGCGTACCATTTCCTGTAAAGCTCTGGTTACTGGCCGCAGTGCCTCGGAATTTTAACAATGATTCCCCTTGTCTTATAACAGTGCCTACAAAAAATCTGTGGAAGTCGAATTTGCCAAATTCGAGGCCTAATCTAGTAGACACAATATCCAGCATGGCGTGTTGTTATGCAACTAACACATGCTGGCAGACATTTTGTTGTTATTGTACCCCATGTACAGACACTGTACACATGCTATGCATTGTGTTTACACTTGCAACGAATGCAGCTGATGTCTGAAGTTTTGTTCTGTGACTAAACTTCATCAGGGTAAGTGTAACGTCTCTATCATGTCAAAGCTTCCATAAACATCACACAGCAGATTTCTAATACTGTTTCTGGTTATTCTTGCCCATCATTATTGCATAACCATTTACACATCCTCGTCACCAATATAAAAATCCAATGTTTTGGCAAGCATTAGCTTTGGAAGAACTATGGCCTCATTGTATGTGTCGGCAGAAACATATCTACTGAGCTGGTAAAGTTTAACAAAAAAAATAACAGCTGCCGACTTCTGCTCCTCCAAGTGTCAGGTGGAGTAAATAACTTCTACAAAGAACCAAAGTGAAGACAGCGGGTGTCATGTGTGAGAACTTATGCCACACCACAAATGGTGGCTGTGTTTCTTCCCAGGGTCACAAAAAACAGACAGACGGACGGATGGATGGATGGTCAGATGGGGGACAGTCAGACAGACGGACGGACGGAGGGATGGACGGATGGATGGGCGGGCAGATGGACGGTCAGATGGGGGATGGTCAGATGGATGGACAGATGTACTGATAGACACGTTATGACATGAGATGCTGACTGACAATAGGACTGTATTGAGACAGCCGACAGCAAAATCCAGAGGCGGTGAGAGACAACTGCAACATTCATACATTTGTGCTACCAACAAACTTGTGCTGCCAACAAACTTGTACAACTAACACACTTGTACAACTAACACATTTATGCTACCAACGCACTTGTACAACTAACACACTTGTACTACCAACACACTTGTACAACTAACACACTTGTGCTACCAACATACTTGTACAACTAACACACTTGTGCTACCAACACACTTGTACAACTAACACACTTGTACTACCAACATGCTTGCTGTAATCCAAATACACACAGTGCAATGGTGAAGACTTTGTTGTATAATCTTTAATGAGACTAACGATGCATGACGCTGATTGTGATGATGAGTAGGCCATTATTTTAGTAAAACCCTGTCACCACATCACAACTACTTATCCCAGTAGCGTCCGTGTTCCAACGCACGCCCCTTATATACACCACTAGGCACTGTCACAACACTTAATATGAACATTAAACATGGAATGACGAAATAGAAATGCCACGCAAGCGTTTTATGGAGACGCACTATACAGAACTCGCTACACATCATGTATCCCACAATGCAATATACCTGGGCGTAGAGTTGCGACTCATCAAACCCACTGCTCCCTTTGCGGGGTTCCCGTGTCGTCCCCACTCCCAGACCAAGCGCATTTACGGGATCATAAACATCCTCTCTTCCCAGTCCTTCGAGGGAAGGCAAACCTTGACGGGGACAGTTCTCTGTTACAGTCATCAAACCTTATTAGTGTTTTCTTTAATCTAACAATATATCAACAGTTGGTATTTGTAACTCTGAAATTGTCTTGTCTCATCTGTCAGACAATATTTAAGCATTTCTCTCAGTATCAGAACTCTCTTTTCTTCTTTATATTCATCTGTCTGCAAGAACACTGTTTCTGGCTAATTATTGACAGCCAATATATTTTGAATTATCTTCAATTAATATATTTATTCTAATTCTAAGATTACATAACAAAAATTATGAACAGACAGCATTGGCTTGATACTTATTTTTTTCTTGCATAACGACATCTTTACCTCCATGGTAATAGATCTTTACCTTCATCCTAACAGATCTTTTCCTTCATTGTAATATATATTTATCTTTGTAAAAATGGATCTTTACCTTCACCATAATAAATGTTTACCTTTATTGTAATATATGTTTACTTTCAATGTAATAGATCTTTATCTTCATCATAACAGATCTTTACCTTCACCATAACAGATCTTCACCCTCACCATAACAAATGTTTACCTTCATTGTAATAGATCTTTACCTTCATCGTAATCCTCATCCAGTTCCTCTTCCTCATGTAAAGTGTACAATCTGCGAATATTCTGCCTCCGCCTCTCGCGAAGTAGTTCCTCAACTTCGTATTCCTCCTCCTCACAATCATCCTCTGAATCTAGGTCCTCTATATCACTTGTATCTCTGTCACTATCAATGTCCGCTAAATTATTTTTGTCGTCATGGTCATCTTCGCTATCGTAATCTCCGTTCTCAATCACTATTTCCTTGCCGTTAACAGCGCCCTCTGTTGACAAGGTTAGCGTGAACTCCTCGTAGATTTCTGTTGGTGTTTCGTCTTTCACACCGTTCGACGGTATGCCGTTTATGTTTGTCTGCGAACTGTTCGTGTTTGTCTCCACGAGAATTGTGAAGCTGACAACAGTTTCGACCTCACCATCTGCCATCATTGCAACTGAACCTGGCGACAGAGCGGCATTGAACAAGTCCATGACATCACACTCAATAAATGTGACGTTCTTGTTGTATGTTGATGGTTCTGTCACTGATATAGTTGCCAAGTCAATGACACCACAGTGGCTCTGGACTCAATAAAAATACAATTCTTGTCATACGAATGATGATCTATCCGACTCCAGTGACATTCGTTATGCCGTGACATGAGTGATAAGCCTGCGATGTAGTCCATTCATGATCCCCTCACAGTCTGTTAGTGCCGGGAAAACACAACCAGTCTCAACGCTTACACGCCAGACGAACAGGAGGCTTCATATGACATGTGTCGGTAATAAACCACTGTTTGCTAATCCCTCCACGGCATAGAGAAATGTCAAATTGTGCTAACAATCCAGAACACGTGCAGTATGTGAATGAGCAGGCTCCCACCTGCATCAATCACAGCGTGACTGACAGCGGCCTGCCGGAACCTGGCCTCATGTGGAGCACGTCAAACCAACCTGTCATAACGTCAATTTGATGGCCCACACAAAAACCGGTCCAAAGAACAGTGACTCGGTGATAATCCGTGGGTTTCTGGCCCTCGTTGGCAGGTTAATGAATCTCTTTCCCACTTCCTTCCCTCTTCCCAGCGCATGAATGGGATCAGAGAGGGAGGAGAACTCAACCCCCAAGCCGGATGTTTGTCAACAAATGCAATTGGATTGGTCAGGTGGATGGGGAGAAATGTGTGGAGGCTGGGCTAGAGCTTGCTGACGTAGGTAGTGCAGGGGCAGTATCAGAACAATCTTACACCTTACACAACCTGGTGCGATGATAGTGCTATCTCAGGTTCTTACTCACAGAAGGTGTATAGCCGTGTCTATCAAAGGAACGGACTATTTACATAGTGTACTCAGTACTGCAATCCTGTGATGTGCTGTACAGATAGCAGATCACAATATATGTTTAAATATGTTTGTACTGCAATCCTGTGATGTGCTGTACAGATAGCAGATCACAATGTTGAAATATTTTTGTACTGCAATCCTGCGATGTGCTGTACAGATAGCAGATCACAATATATGTTTAAATATTTTTGTACTGCAATCCTGCGATGTGCTGTACAGATAGCAGATCACAATATATGTTTAAATATTTTTGTACTACAATCATGTGATGTGCTGTACAGATAGCAGATCACTATATACGTTTAAATACGTTTGTACTGCAATCCTGTGATGTGCTGTACAGATAGCAGATCACAATATGTTTAAATATTTTTGTACTGCAATCCTGCGATGTGCTCTACAGATAGCAGATCACAATGTTTAAATATTTTTGTACTGCAATCCTGTGATGCTGTACAGATAGCAGATCATAATATGTTTAAATATTGTTGTACTGCAATCCTGCGATGTGCTGTACAGATAGCAGATCACAATGTTTAAATATTTTTGTACTGCAATCCTGCGATGTGCTGTACAGATAGCAGATCACAATATGTTTAAATATTTTTGTACTGCAATCCTGTGATGCTGTACAGATAGCAGATCACAATATGTTTAAATATTTTTGTACTGCAATTCTGCAATGTGCTGTACAGATAGCACATCACAATATATGTTTAAATATTAGTGTACTGCAATTTTGCAATGTGCTGTACAGATAGCAGATCACAATATATGTTTAAATATTTGTGTACTGCAATCCTGCAATGTGCTGTACAGATAGCAGATCACAATATGTTTAAATATTTTTGTACTGCAATCCTGCGATGTGCTGTACAGATAGCAGATCACAATATGTTTAAATATTTGTGTACTGCAATCCTGCAATATGCTGTACAGATAGCAGATCACAATATGTTTAAATATTTGTGTACTGCAATGTGCTGTACAGATAGCAGACCACAATGTTTAAATATTTGTGTACTGCAATCCTGCAATGTGCTGTACAGATAGCAGATCACAATATGTTTAAATATTTGTGTACTGCAATCCTGCGATGTGCTGTACAGATAGCAGATCACAATGTTTTAATATTTTTGTACTGTAATCCTGCGATGTGCTGTACAGATAGCAGATCACATGTTTAAATATTTTTGTTACGAGGTTGTAATTATTGACAGTAAGTTAGTTTGTTTTCCCTGAATTGATGCCTCAAATAGGTAGAAGAGAAATAGGTTAATTATGTGTGTTTTCGTCATCATCAGCGATGATGATCTTCACGTGGACAGTTTCATTTGGTCTGTATTCATAGACGGCTTATCAAGCCAATCTTTGCAAGTACAGCTTCCCACAGTGAAAACACTTATAACCAGAATGTGGCATGGGTGGATTTTGGCCTATTAATGTTTTTTATCTTCCTCGTTTTTCACTACGGTTTTAGGCTGTTGATTTTAAACAACTTTTTGTGTGATCGATCACTATTTTTTCCATTATCGATCACCATTTTGTGCATGACTGATCAACACTCGATCAGCAGTTAGTGCGATCTGTATCTACTTTGGAAGTGATGTACTGTGTAGATTGGAGTCAGTATTGGGACCTGGTGGTTCTATCAATCAACAGAATTCGACTGTGATTTGGCAAGAGATTTGTGTGTTTGAGCCAGCCATAAGCTGCAGCTCAAGGGCCACCTGACGCATGAAACACGGCTAAACCTTGACATTTACAGCTGAAACATTCAATATTTAACACTGACATGGTTGAGGCTACCAATTTGAACAAATCAGAAAACACAAAAAACTGACCAATCCCAATATGCGCTGCAGTAACATTTTGCAATATGGTTCTGTATCTCAACAGGAGCTGGTTCTATTTTCTCTATCTATCACTTCCTGTATCTGCAACTTGACGTATCTACTACATGTTGTATCTACTACATGTTGTATCTATTACTTGTTGTATCTATTACATGTTGTATCTATTACTTGTTGTATCTATTACTTGTTGTATCTATTACTTGTTGTATCTATTACATGTTGTATCTATTACTTGTTGTATCTATTACTTGTTGTATCTATTACATGTTGTATCTGTTACTTTTTGTATCTATTACATGTTGTATCTATTACATGTTGTATCTACTACATGTTGTATCTATTACTTGTTGTATCTATTACATGTTGTATCTATTACATGTTGCATATATTACATGTTGTATCTATTAGTATTACTTGTTGTATATATTTCATGTTGTATCTATTACTTTTTGTATATATTAAGTGTTGTATATATTACTTGATGTATATATTACTTGTATATATTACATGTTGTAACTATTATTTGTTGTAGCTATTACTTTTTGTATCTATTACTTGTTGCAGCTATTACATGTTGTATATATTGCTTGTTGTATATAATACTTGTTGTATCTATTACATGTTGTATCTACTATTTGTTGTAGCTATTACATGTTGTATATATTACTTGTTGTAGCTATTACATGTTGTATATATTACTTGTTGTATCTATTATTTGTTGTAGCTATTATTGTTGTATATATTACTTGTTGTATCTATTACATGTTGTATCTATTACATGTTGTATATATTACTTGTTGTATCTATTACATGTTGTATCTATTACTTGTTGTATCTATTATTGTTGTATATATTACTTGTTGTATCTATTACTTGTTGTATCTATTACATGTTGTATCTATTACTTGTTGTATCTATTACTTGTTTTATCTACATCTCGTTGTACCTACTACTTCGTGTATGTCCCACAAGTTGTATGCATTATCCGTAGTATCACTGCAATGTACAGCCTATTTAATGAGACAAGAGAGTTTAGATTGTGCAAAAGTAAACCCCACAATCAGCCCTAGAAGTATCTTCGAGGCACTATCACCATACTACAAAGAATTTACAATAAACCAGCAAAACCTACAAACATTCCTGCTCAGTATTGATTAAATCGGAAGAATAGCACAACTGGACCTGACACTCTGGTTGTGTCCTGGCTTTTATTCTGGAGGGAATAGGTTTTTATCCCAGAAATGTCCCAGGTGTGCTGGATGCATGCGTAAGGCTGGCCTACACCAGGTCACACAGGAAGTAAGTTATGGCTGGGTGGGGGTGGGTGGGTGGAGTCTGGGTGCACCCACCTCCCACTCAGAAAGATCAGGCGATTACGTAACATCACCATTAAATGCGCATAACTTACATTACCTTATGACATGTAATAGAAGTCACACTCAGAGAATAACACCCCTCTAGAAACTAACACAGGTACGCACACACGCACGCACGCACGCACGCACGCACGCACACGCACTCAAAGCTTTTCTTTTCATATGACCAGTTTCTAATTCCTCTTCTATTCAGTAGTTATTTATTTCTTATATTTATGTATCTAGCTGCCACTTAATTATATATGTTTTTCGCTTACACACATGGATATTTAAATTTGGTGTTCCATTTCATTCTTCTTTGTTTTGATATATTTTTTAATGTGGTATTGCCAATCAATAAAAATAGTAATTTTAAAAAGTGCAAATTCCACAATATAACAATATTAATAATAGTATAATTTTTTATAAGTAGTAACTTCGGCTTAACAAAATGTATACATACCATCACTACCCGGTAGTATATTAATTTATGCTTTTTATTATAATAAATTTATCAATGCTGCATTATAAGCTTCTCTGAACATATTTTATTCCAGATACACAACAATTATTAATATAATTGCCCAGGGTATAAGTGCACAATCACCTCCCACATTTACATCAACTTCGGGGGAAATCACATAAAAAACTGAAATTATACTACGAATATTATCCGATGTTCAATTCTTCAGCAATTCCCACAGTGGTGCTATAACCTTCGCCAGTACACAATAACAGCTCAAGCCACAGCTACTTGGGGGGGGGGGGGGGGCGTAAAGTGCAAATTCACATTCCCAGTGACGTAGCGTAAACAGAACACGGCCAGATATGACAAGTTCCATTAACCTCTTTTAGTTACACTCAACATTCGGGGAAATGTAGTCGTAAACAGTATTACTGCCAGCACCATAAACATCCGTCATTTAGCCAGCTGAACGTTATTTAAACTATAAATGTAATCATTTATACACTAGTTTACACCCACCAACAAAGTAACAAAGGGTGGCGAGTGTCACCATTACACCATTTTTAAAGTTAAACTCATTCCCATAACCATTTAATTTATGCTGTCGCCAATTATGGAACTGCATGCAGCAGATAATAATTTTAACATAAACAAATAATTTAATACGCATGCAGCAGATAATAATTTTAACGTAAATAGATAATTTAATCTGTATGCAGCAGATAATAATTTTAACATAAATAAATAATTTAATATGCAGGCAGCAGATAATAATTTTAACATAAATAAATAATTTAATACGCATGCAGCAGATAATAATTTAACATAATTAAATAATTTAATCCGCATGCGGCAGATAATAATTTTAACATAATTAAATAATTTAATCCGCATGCAGCAGATAATAATTTTAACATAATTAAATAATTTAATCTAAATGCAGCAGATAATAATTTTAACATAATTAAATAATTTAATCTGCATGCAGCAGATAATAATTTTAACAATTCCAGTGGCGCCACATTGACTTGCAACTGAGAAAAGAAAAAAACCTCAAAATAATAAGCTTTGTGTTTTTAATAAATCGTCAACTAGTAGATCAAAGAATAAACAACTCTACCTTTGTATTTTTGGTAAATTCATCAGCAACCTGTAGATTAGAGGCCAATTACAGACCATGGAAATGAATGGCTAAAGAGAGAAGTTAATGGACATCAGCACCTGGAAGGAGATGCAGTTACTATGATCCAAAGTTAGCGTATTAATATAAAGATGAAAACAGCATGAAGGCCAAAGGTAGGGTGGAATACGATGGGACAGAGGGAGTTTGGGACAAATGAAATATGGCGTCAAAGGGAAGATAGGAAGCAAGGGAATTCAGGCAGGATTGGGTAGAGATGCGGGTAAGATGGGGTTGAGGAGTTGGGGTGACAGGCGTAGAGGGTTATGTGGACCATCAATGCTTGTGCCAGTTGGCTGCATACACTGCTGCCTGTCGTCATGAATCTGTACTTTGGCCCAGTAACAGTTGGACACTAGGACCAGCTGGACACTGCCCATCTGAACTCAGACACAAGGGAATGGTGTGGTTCAGGTAAGCAGAAACGTGACATAAACCCTCTCGTGGTCAGAACGCCTGAATCAACCCGACTCCCACTCATCGCCAGAATGCCCGAATACGCCCGAATACGCCCAAATACAGGGGCACATTTAAACTGGTACTGCGAAACCGTGTCATCCAATAACAGCAATTTATTTTGGCAGTTAGCAGATAATAATATTGAAGTTTCACTGGTACCGGGTAAGCGTCAAAAGTTACAAATATTGGCGATTTCCGTGGCTAAATAGCGCCAACCACCACGCGGTTTTGTAGTCCAACTTGGCGTCACACAATTTCTGGTCCCTCTTTTACGCCATGCAGTGAATATTTTAATGGTGATTTTCAGCCAATGAGATTAAAGTTTAACATTTGCTGTGGGCATAAACATGGAAGCACCCAGGAATTATTCCAAAACACGCATCCGCAGGCGATTTCTATGATTAAATGCTAACTTTTGAGCGGTCTATTTTGTTGTAAAGAAGTATTAATGCGCCGCGCAACGAAGCGGGTGGTGTTTTTTTAGCTTTGATGTAATTCTCATCATTGTCATTATGTCGAACTCCAGTGATTCGGACTTTGATGGAATTTTCGAATCGAGTTTATAACGAATGCTGCCATCGAAGGGGAACGTATTGCACTATGGTTACGCATTTTAAATATAACACCGACTTAATAGTTCAGACGGGATGACGGCTATGATCACAGAGAACGCCATTTTGTATCAAATCTTGAAAATACATGCACTCATAAAAACTTATTTCAGTTTTATTTACCATAGACATTTAATTAGTTTTCCATTCTGTAGCATACCTGGTAGTAATTTATGAACATTTCATACGCAGCATGCAACTGCTATTTATTACTAAAAAATATTTAAAAAAATGAATTATTGACAATTATTTAAGTATTTTATTTTTGTCAAACTTTAGCAATTCATATTTAGGTAATAAATTGACATATATGTCACATACTTGGCTAGTTACACCAGGAATTAGTTCTTCAGATGTAGTGAAAATGTTATTTGAATCGGATCAAAAATTATTTATTTATTTGCATTCATGCAACCCAAGTATATCACATGATTCACTCACAGCACATTCTCTTGATTTTATAGGATTCAATAACAGGCACATATTTGCATTAATCTGGCCTTGAGAGGGTTAAGGCTACTGACATCAATTAAGAGGAATTAATTGACACAGAATGTTAACTGCTGGTCCAGGCATAAACATGGTTGTGCCCAGGGTACACCGGCCCACACAGTGTCCCACACATTCCATTTCCAGGTACTTCTAGGAAACGTATCCAAGAACATGACAGGTAGCAGCACTGATGTTACTGGAAACCATACGACCACCTCTCTATAAACTAATACAATAATCCTCACATTTTTCATAATCAGTTTAATTAAATACAATATTAATTGCCTGCATCTTTGGGTTCTAAAAATACTCTTTCGTCTTGTCTTATCCACCTCAACAGTTATTGTTTTGAAAA
This sequence comes from Escarpia spicata, assembly GCA_963995525.1. Lineage (NCBI taxonomy): Eukaryota > Metazoa > Annelida > Polychaeta > Sabellida > Siboglinidae > Escarpia > Escarpia spicata. The sequence goes on from OZ023218.1 coordinate 31,179,376, forward strand.
TGTGGCTTGTGTTTAACATCGTGTTTTCTTAATTTGAAAGCGAAGATGTTCTCTACTTCTACTGTTGATGAATATTGATTCACTGTACACAGTTAACATTGCTTTCTAGAATAACATGATTCATTTTGCAAGTATTCTGCATAATTTTTCAAACTTGAAAACATTTGAAAAAATATTCAAATAAAGGTCGCTCTCCACTTTTATAAGGATATGATACTTGAAAATTGATCATTGTTTGTGTTCACCACATATCATCTATCTGGATTAGGGGAATACTTTGATATGTTAATCCTTCTTTATAATGTCCCGTTTGCAACACCCATTTGGGGTGATTTTCTGCTGTATGCTACTACCAACTTGGACAGTCTGTATTTACTTGGGAAACAATCATAACACAGAGAAACTATGCACACACACACGTAGACGTCGGCTGGTTGGAAGGCAGAGACTACTCACTGATGCCAGCAGCATGAGCTCGGTATGCAGTCATACAAATCACTCCGATGTTGACACAGACAGCAAGATGACTGATAGAGAATTACTGAATCCTTCACCGGGTCTTTGACCGAATCACCATCAACACTGACCATTTGTCTTCAGGTCACATGGAGATGGTTGACCGCAAAAACTTGAAAGAGACTGGGGACAGGTTGGGGTCAGTAGCCTGCCAGTGCTGACCATAGGTGAGCAGGGTTTAATCTCCTCCAGGTCCTACTGTTGTCAACAAGTTGTAGATTACAGGTCCTGATATACATTTTCGAGAAATACCTCACCATTTTGCTTCCCATAGCTTCTTTAACAGGTGATCGCACAAGTTCACAAAATCCCCTAGCATTACATATGCAGGGACGTGGTTTAGTTATCGCTGTCACCAATGCAATGAAACATATATTAATGCACCCTGATGCTTATATGGTCATACTAGATCACTAAGAATCTTAAGTCCGACACTCCATGTATTGATGAGGGTGGGTGGTGGCTTGATTCAATCCTAAACACTATGCTTTTTTTATTTTGTGAATTTATGAGATCACCCCTAAGCAAGTCTGTTGTGGAGGACAACTGCCCAGGTAAGGGACCACGCTTCTAAAATTGATATAAACCATTACACGTCATTTTTCATAAATATAAATAAAATACTCGCAACTCAATCCAATATTCGGCTAGATGGTGAAGTGTTTTTATTAATTAATATTACATTAATTGTCTTCTTTCCCACGGCTGTTACTAATACCCTTCATAGGGTTCAATGCCCTTTTCTCCAGTATTAACGCTGAAGTATCCATGTCCCTACTGCCAGATATTACCACCACATGATAGTGGTCAGGTCAGCCTGACTCTTCAGCAGTCTGACTGACAGTTGAAGTGAGCCACAAATAACTGGGGCCTGGTGAACGCTACAGTGGCACCCTCTGGCAGATAGTTTTGACCAAGTTAATAGTTGAAATCATGAAGGACATGCTGTCGTCAGCGATTTCTCTTAGTAATCAAAAGTACTGGGCCAACCAGTAAATGATCACATGTATTGGGCCAACCAGTCATTGATCACATGTATCGGGCCAACCAGTCATTGATCACATGTGTTTGGTCAATCAGTCATGATTGATCACATGTATTGGGTCAGCCAGTCACTGATCACATGTATTGGGCCAACCAGTCATTGACCACATGTGTTTGGTCAATCAGTCATTGATCACATGTATTGGGTCAGCCAGTCACTGATCACATGTATCAGACCAACCGGTCATTGATCACATGTGTTTGGTTAATCAGTCATTGATCACATGTATTGGGTCAGCCAGTCACTGATCACATGTATCAGACCAACCAGTCATTGATCACATGTGTTTGGTTAATCAGTCATTGATCACATGTATTGGGCCAACCAGTCATTGATCACATGGATCACATGTGTTTGGTCAATCAGTCATTGATCACATGTATTGGGCCAGCCAGTCATTGATCACATGTATTAGGCCAACCAGTCATTGATCACATGTATTGGGTCAATCAGTCATTGATCACATGTATTGGGCCAGCCAGTCATTGATCACATGTATTAGGCCAACCAGTCATTGATCACATGTATTGGGTCAATCAGTCATTGATGACATTTATTGGGTCAGCCAGTCATTGATCACATGTATCAGGCCAACCAGTCATTGATCACATGTGTTTGGTCAATCAGTCATTGATCCCATGTATTGGGCCAGCCAGTCATTGATCACATGTATTAGGCCAACCAGTCATTGATCACATGTATTGGGTCAATCAGTCATTGATCACATGTATTGGGCCAGCCAGTCATTGATCACATGTATTAGGCCAACCAGTCATTGATCACATGTATTGGGTCAGCCAGTCATTGATCACATGTATCGGGCCAACCAGTCATTGATCACATGTATTCGGCCAATCAGTCATTGATCACATGTATCGGGCAAACCAGTCACTGATCGCATGTATCGGGCCAACCAGTCAGTGATCACAAGTATTAGGCCAACCAGTCATTGATCACATGTATCGGGCCAACTAGCCAATGATCATATGTATTGGACCAACTTCAAATTTCTATCCTATCCAAATGCTTCATGACAATTCTAATTTATGTGTGGCATCCACAACAATATGTTTTAATTGTATTTGCAGAATCATTTGTAACTAAATACTGAATAACTGACTTAACCATTTCAGTACTACAGCCCTGACCAGCTGTAACCACTGAATACTGCATTCCCAGTGAATATGCGAGACAATGGACTACCTCCCTTCAAGTCAAGATTTTAGCAACAAAAATGCATTTTATGAATAGGTATGTTATATATTTTCGGAAAGTATAATAATCAGCGAATCAAATGAGCCAGACGATTTTACATTCCGTCATCATGGTAGCCAGCAATCCAAGATGGCCACCAAAATTTAACCGTTTTTGGAGTTGCTGAACACAGTTGTATACTAAGTTCGCCGAAATCATTATTGTGTCGATCGTCACCATCCGACAAAGATTCTTTGCTAAAACTATCAAGTAATCTGTCCAAAACATACGTTGGTAAATCGCTAGTTGAAGTAATGTCATCGGCCATTGTGGCCACAGCAGATTTTGATAATCCATCATTAAAAACCACGACAATCTTTGTAAACTATAACTGAGCAATAATAAATGATGACCACAGCTAAACAGCTAATTTATTCGCCTTGACAACCGTACACAACATGTGGCTCCACGTAGTGGATAATTATGAGTAAAAACGATTTGAATAGCAGACATCAATCGTCAATACCGAATAACCGGCCTGTCGTACTGACGCGTCAGACAGTGCGGCCGGAAAATCCGGCCTGTTGTACTGAAATGGTTAAGATAATGGCTAGTCTTGACATATGGATCTCTGTTCGGCACTGTTTTTGTCAAATCCACAATAAAGTTTTCAATGTAATAGCACCAACCACTGAAAGATTTGCACTAGTAGGAAACTCTGATTGCAGAAACATGCCACTTTGAATAAAGATCACTACTGATAATCATGAATGATAAATTAGTGGATAAATCAATGAACGAGAGTAGGCGTAAATCAGACGCAGAAACTTTGTGAATGAATGAATGGAAAGCGGCCTTTGAGAACCGAGAACAGTGGTGAATTAATACGGAATCAATACTTGGTTCATGCTTTGGGAGAAACCCACAATGACCCAAGCAGTGATCAGGCAGACTGCGATATGTGCCGGTGGGAGCCAGGGAATAAAGAAGACTTCTGTAGAGAATGCATAAGCACCAGGCAAATATAATTTTGCTACTGAGCTCGGGACTACGATTCTCCGAAGATTTTGGCACGATGAATTATGTTTGTTTTTCGGGTTGTATTATCTATACAGTGAAAGAACAGATGTTAGGGACGTGTGTACTCGAGTCTTTCACTGTCTAATGAGCAAATACAATACCTTTCAAACAAGTGAACACTAATTTAACTAAAAAGACACTTTTACCAATATTTAAGTGTTAACTTGAAACTGCTCACATCAAAGTATCACTGTCATGCAAACTTGTCCCACCGGTGCAACCACATTACACTTCACAGTCCTCTTAATTATTGCCACTACATATTGCCACTGTAAAAATGCAAAATATATATCATGAAGGCTTGCTGCATTACACAGTAGCATGTGGCAGAAAAACAGTTGAATAATGTATGTATCCCACTGGACTGTTTGTTATCAAAGGGGTTAAATAACAAAATGTCCAAATGTCACACATCCGATGTTAGACAGAGAAGTAGGTGTTGCACTGTGGCAGTATCTAGAACTATTGGTCCAGATGTCACACATCCGATGTTAGACAGTGAAGTAGGTGTTGCACTGTGGCAGTATCTAGAACTATTGGTCCAGATGTCACACATCCGATGTTAGACAGAGAAGTAGGTGTTGCACTGTGGCAGTATCTAGAACTATTGGTCCAGATGTCACACATCTGATGTTAGACAGAGAAGTAGGTGTTGCACTGTGGCAGTATCTAGAACTATTGGTCCAAATGTCACACATCCGATGTTAGACAGAGAAGTAGGTGTTGCACTGTGGCAGTATCTAGAACTATTGGTCCAGATGTCACACATCCGATGTTAGACAGAGAAGTAGGTGTTGCACTGTGGCAGTATCTAGAACTATTGGTCCAGATGTCACACATCCGATGTTAGACAGAGAAGTAGGTGTTGCACTGTGGCAGTATCTAGAACTATTGGTCCAGATGTCACACATCCGATGTTAGACAGAGAAGTAGGTGTTGCACTGTGGCAGTATCTAGAACTATTGGTCCAGATGTCACACATCCGATGTTAGACAGAGAAGTAGGTGTTGCACTGTGGCAGTATCTAGAACTATTGGTCCAGATGTCACACATCCGATGTTAGACAGAGAAGTAGGTGTTGCACTGTGGCAGTATCTAGAACTATTGGTCCAGATGTCACACATCCGATGTTAGACAGAGAAGTAGGTGTTGCACTGTGGCAGTATCTAGAACTATTGGTCCAGATGTCACACATCCGATGTTAGACAGAGAAGTAGGTGTTGCACTGTGGCAGTATCTAGAACTATTGGTCCAGATGTCACACATCCGATGTTAGACAGAGAAGTAGGTGTTGCACTGTGGCAGTATCTAGAACTATTGGTCCAGATGTCACACATCCGATGTTAGACAGAGAAGTAGGTGTTGCACTGTGGCAGTATCTAGAACTATTGGTCCAGATGTCACACATCCGATGTTAGACAGAGAAGTAGGTGTTGCACTGTGGCAGTATCTAGAACTATTGGTCCTACGTTGTATTATGCACACATAGTAAAATAAGCAAGTAGTATAAAGGTACGCAACACCAGGGCCACTATCAACATGGTTCTAAAATTGTCACTAGGTGGCAGCACCTGAACACATGGATACTAATCATGTTCTTTGAATTGACCTTTTAGAAGACAGTACACGAGTATGTCAAACATGTCATGGGATTCAGGACAATTTGGGAATCTTCTGTACCAACATGTGACATCCGATTGTCAAAACGATAGGATCTGTTACATCCACTCAAGATTACACACACGGTCGGTTATGCTAAATCATGTAAAAGTAACAACTACTAAATAAAGGTAAGGCCAAATAAAATAAGTTCCTGGCGTCTCATCAAAAAGGAAATGATGAGTGCCGTTTGTATTTTTTGATATTGCCGGAACACTTGTTTAGAGGAATTATATTTAACAAATAAAGTTTTGCGGGACCTATCTTTAATTCAAGCTCTGATGAGAAACAAGAATTTATTTTGTCTGGCCTAATGTAAAATATACACAAAATACAGAATAAAAATTGAATTCATGCAAGTCATTCTGCAATGAAACAATATTTGTCTGGGTAGACATTTATGCAGGAATACAGGCAGAGTTGCATGTAACTGTTATTACCAAGCCCACATACAAAGATTTTATACAGTCATCAAAAGAACTAACATCATCAGATAATGAGGCCAGATAATACTGCACAAGAACTTGTAAATTTGTGAAACTCATTGACCCTAAACACGAGGGGGGGGTTGAAAGGGAGTAAACCATGTGATTGGTAGATTTCTTAAATATATTGGTATACTTACTTAATTATTTCTTATGGATTTTCTAAATGAATTGTTTGGCATTATATTTTGATTCAAAGTAATTCCATTTAATTTTTTTAATTTGAAATTCAGGTTTGGTGGCAGATTTTGTCAAGTGTCCCTACCTTATACTCCTGCAGCTGCTCGTCGGTCACCTGCTGGTCAAGGGGCAGTTTGTCAGTGGTGGTCAGTACGCTGGATGCCCTATCGAGCCACTGGGCCACCTCCCGCTGCATAGTTTGGTAGTCGACAAAGTTCTGGTCAAGGCGGTCAGACTGCTCCTGTAATTGTGAATACTTTCAGTTAGACGAATGCATAAATGTTAATATTCTATTGGTAAATTGTTTTTTTAAATGATGACTTTTAAGAAAGAATAGTACAACAGTTATTACATTTTTTAAATAATTTTTATTCAAATTTTTATATGTAAATTGATGACTGGATGGTTCAGTCATCACTATGTATCAGAAGGAATAAATCACTAAAGTGGCACCATCTATCGAGTGGAACAGACATTAATGCATACTGACACTATTGTGGATGTCAGAACTGGGCAGTGTGGTGGCCCTCAGCAACCATGTCACATCAGTTGAATCCAGCAGCTATTGGCTATGTTTTAATGGTCAATGTTATGTCCCACCCCACATAATGGTGGACGGCGGTGGCTTTAACCAATACGAGACACTATGTTGTAATACCGGGTAGGCAATGTTATGTGCCACACCGTAATGGTGGATGGTGGTGGTTTTAACCAATACGAGACACTATGTTGTAATACCGGGTAGGCAATGTTATGTGCCACACCGTAATGGTGGATGGTGGTGGCTTTAACCAATACAAGACACTGTTTTTTGGACACTACAAATTCATGAGACCTCCCCATACGGACCATCGAGTTGCAAACATCGGACCATCTGTCGCATTGTTTCTGCAGTCACCAATAAATATGATCGCATGGTTTTGAAATACGACAACTGCCATATGTCTTAGCCTAAATCTCTGGCAGAGGGTGACATCTGGTGACTTCATCTTTCCAGGGTAAACCTGTTCAACTCATGGTCTAAAGGAGACGTCCAGAATGGATGTGAGATGGGGATACCACACAGACTGAAATAAGAATGTTTACAACCATATCTGGAAGTTGGCATACGTTAATCTAAAATTTATATTAGGTTGTGATTCTCATCTAACTCAGTTGACAGAGCAGGGACAATATCTCCACAATCATGGATGGAAATTAGTTTACATTAACCTAAAATTTGGATTAATTTACAAGTTATTCACATCTAGCTTAGTAGATACACCAGGGACAATACCTCTGAAGATTCTTCAAAGATTACTCGCTAGATGTGGAAGTTCTTTAAAGTTTACTATCTAAAAATATTTGAAAGTTGTTTACTCTGATCATGTGCAACAGAGGTCATCTGCTGGCACCATGGTAATGTACAACTATCTAGTAGGTTGAACCAAACTGAGCAATTAGGCTGACTATTGTATTTTACTGGTAGTGCAGTTGTACTGTTCCTAGGACAACAATTAATGATACTATCAGCACCACCGATGGCATACATCAGCAGTGGCCCATCTGCCTCCGTTGCATCCTGTTGTGTCAGCTCTATAAACCTCTCATCTGTAATCACTCTCACATATGTCATTACTAACACTGTGTCAACATAAGCTGCTTTCAACAAGTTCTTTCAAAGGTTCCCATACACTCGTGTTGCAAGTTTGCGACACACTCACTTGTATCCGAATGGTTGTTTGGGTTGACAGGGTATGATTCGTAAAAATGTGTAAATGATGATTTGGTTTTCTGTGCATATTAAATCTGTAATTCGTATAAATTCTATTATAACGATTTCATGTATTAATATATACAATGAAGTATTTTATGACTTTATGATAACCAAACTTTTACTAAACGTGTATGTAACAAATTATACATAATTTTCATATCACAAATACCTGCATCAAACTGGGATAAGTTCAATTTCAATAACATGAAATCTGAAGAATGCCTCTCTAAATGGAAATCTTGTTCAGTCGTGTTAAATTTAACATTGATGTTTTGGGCAGCAACTGTAGGAACTATGTAAACATTCTGGAAGATCGTAATCTAGGAACCAGTGAACCAGTAACACAACCACAGCAGGATTACTGGAGGTGCATAATCCATTAATTCAACTTCAAAGGCAGGATAATCCATGACTTGAAACAAGACTACATAATATCGTATAATCTTGTGCCAACAGATGTCACATCATTACAGTGACACCACCACCACCAATTACAGGGAGTTTTTTCGTTCCATATCGTATAAGATACATCTAAATTATCCAAATGTGTTTTAATGAACCATTTGATGTTGTTGAAATGATACATCTAAATTACTGGTATAACATTCTGAACACCCAAATGTGTTTTAATGAACCGTTTGCTGTTGTTGAAATGACACATCTAAATTATAACATTCTGAACACCCAAATGTGTTTTAATGAACCGTTTGCTGTTGTTGAAATGACACATCTAAATTATAACATTCTTAACACCCAAATGTGTTTTAATGAACCGTTTGATGTTGTTGAAATGACACATCTAAATTATAACATTCTTAACACCCAAGTGTTTTAATGAACCGTTTGATGTTGTTGAAATGACACATCTAAATTATAACATTCTGAACACACAAATGTATTTTAATGAACCGTTTGCTGTTGTTGAAATGACACATCTAAATTATAACATTCTGAACACCCAAATGTGTTTTAATTAACCGTTTGCTGTTGTTGAAATGACACATCTAAATTATAACATTCTTAACACCCAAATGTGTTTTAATGAACCGTTTGATGTTGTTGAAATTACACATCTAAATTATAACATTCTGAACACCCAAGTGTTTTAATGAACCGTTTGATGTTGTTGAAATGACACATCTAAATTATAACATTCTGAACACACAAATGTGTTTTAATGAACTGTTTGCTGTTGTTGAAATGACACATCTAAATTATAACATTCTGAACACCAAATGTGTTTTAATGAACCGTTTGCTGTTGTTGAAATGACACATCTAAATTATAACATTCTTAACACCCAAATGTGTTTTAATGAAACATTTGATGTTGTTGAAATGACACATCTAAATTATAACATTTTGAACACTCAAATGTGTTTTAATGAACCATTTGATGTTGTTGAAATGACACATCTAAATTATAACATTCTGAGCACCTAAATGTGTTTTAATGAACCATTTGATGTTGTTCAAATGACACACATCTAAATTATAACATTTTGAACAACCAAATGTGTTTTAATGAACCATTTGATGTTGTTGAAATGACACATCTAAATTATAACATTCTGAGCACCTAAATGTGTTTTAATGAACCATTTGATGTTGTTCAAATGACACATCTAAATTATAACATGTTGAACACCCAAATGTGTTTTAATGAACTATTTGATGTTTTTCAAATGACACATCTAAATTATAACATTCTGAACACCCAAATGTGTTTTAATGAACCGTTTGATGTTGTTGAAATGACACATTTAAATTATAACATTCTGAACACCCAAATGTGTTTTAATGAACCGTTTGCTGTTGTTGAAATGACACATCTAAATTATAACATTCTTAACACCCAAATGTGTTTTAATGAAACATTTGATGTTGTTGAAATGACACATCTAAATTATAACATTCTGAACACTCAAATGTGTTTTAATGAACCATTTGATGTTGTTGAAATGACACATCTAAATTATAACATTCTGAGCACCTAAATGTGTTTTAATGAACCATTTGATGTTGTTCAAATGACACACATCTAAATTATAACATTTTGAACATCCAAATGTGTTTTAATGAACCATTAGATGTTGTTGAAATGATAAATCTAAATTACTGGTATAACATTCTGAACACCCAAATGTGTTTTAATGAACCGTTTGCTGTTGTTGAAATGACACATCTAAATTATAACATTCTGAACACCCAAGTGTTTTAATGAACCGTTTGATGTTGTTGAAATGACACATCTAAATTATAACATTCTGAACACCCAAGTGTTTTAATGAACCGTTTGATGTTGTTGAAATGACACATCTAAATTATAACATTCTGAACACACAAATGTGTTTTAATGAACTGTTTGCTGTTGTTGAAATGACACATCTAAATTATAACATTCTGAACACCAAATGTGTTTTAATGAACCGTTTGCTGTTGTTGAAATGACACATCTAAATTATAACATTCTTAACACCCAAATGTGTTTTAATGAAACATTTGATGTTGTTGAAATGACACATCTAAATTATAACATTTTGAACACTCAAACGTGTTTTAATGAACCATTTGATGTTGTTGAAATGACACATCTAAATTATAACATTCTGAGCACCTAAATGTGTTTTAATTAACCATTTGATGTTGTTCAAATGACGCACATCTAAATTATAACATTTTGAACACCCAAATGTGTTTTAATGAACCATTTGATGTTGTTGAAATGACACATCTAAATTATAACATTCTGAGCACCTAAATGTGTTTTAATGAACCATTTGATGTTGTTCAAATGACACATCTAAATTATAACATGTTGAACACCCAAATGTGTTTTAATGAACTATTTGATGTTTTTCAAATGACACATCTAAATTATAACATTCTGAACACCCAAATGTGTTTTAATGAACCGTTTGATGTTGTTGAAATGACACATTTAAATTATAACATTCTGAACACCCAAATGTGTTTTAATGAACCGTTTGCTGTTGTTGAAATGACACATCTAAATTATAACATTCTTAACACCCAAATGTGTTTTAATGAAACATTTGATGTTGTTGAAATGACACATCTAAATTATAACATTCTGAACACTCAAATGTGTTTTAATGAACCATTTGATGTTGTTGAAATGACACATCTAAATTATAACATTCTGAGCACCTAAATGTGTTTTAATGAACCATTTGATGTTGTTCAAATGACACACATCTAAATTATAACATTTTGAACATCCAAATGTGTTTTAATGAACCATTAGATGTTGTTGAAATGACATCTAAATTATAACATTCTGAGCACCTAAATGTGTTTTAATGAACCATTTGATGTTGTTCAAATGACACATCTAAATTATAACATTTTGAACACCCAAATGTGTTTTAATGAACTATTTGATGTTGTTCAAATGACACATCTAAATTACAACATTCTGAACACCCAAATGTGTTTTAATGAACCATTTGATGTTGTTGAAATGACACATCTAAATTATAACATTCTGAACACCCAAATGTGTTTTAATGAACCATTTGATGTTGTTGAAATGACACATCTAAATTATAACATTCTGAGTACCTAAATGTGTGTTAATGAACCATTTGATTTTGTTCAAATGACACATCTAAATTATAAAATGTTGAACACCCAAATGTGTTTTAATTAACCATGTGATGTTGTTGAAATGATACATCTAAATTATAACATTTTGAACACCCAAATGTGTTTTAATGAACCATTTGATGTTGTTGAAATGACACATCTAAATTATAACATTCTGAACACTCAAATGTGTTTTAATGAACTATTTGATGTTGTTCAAATGACAGATCTAAATTATAACATTCTGAACACCCAAATGTGTTTTAATGAAACATTTGATGTTGTTGAAATGACACATCTAAATTATAACATTCTGAACACTCAAATGTGTTTTAATGAACTATTTGAAGTTGTTCAAATGACACATCTAAATTATAACATTCTGAACACCCAAATGTGTTTTAATGAACCATCTGCTGTTGTTGAAATGACACATCTAAATTATAACATTCTGAACACTCAAATGTGTTTTAATGAACCATTTGATGTTGTTGAAATGATACATGTAAATTATAACATTCTGAACATCCAAATGTGTTTTAATGAACTATTTGATGTTGTTGTAATGATACATCTAAATTATAACATTCTGAACATCCAAATGTGTTTTAATGAACCATCTGATGTTGTTGTAATGATACATCTAAATTATAACATTTTGAACATCCAAATGTGTTTTAATGAACCATTTGATGTTGTTGAAATGATACATGTAAATTAAAACATTCTGAACACCCAAATGTGTTTTAATAAACCATTTGATGTTGTTGAGATTTAAATGTTTTTGGGGGAAATAGTCTGTTTCCATGGCATAACGCCAGTTTTGAAGGCATGGCCACAATGACAGTTTTGAAGGCATGGCCACAATGACTGTTTGGAAGGCATGGCCACAATGACAGTGTATTGATATTAAAAGCTTCCTCAGAATTATCCAGGTTCGCTATTCGTGGATTTGAGTGACAATGCTGTAATTCTCATAAACACCGAACTGATGAATTCAAACATTGTTTCTGCTTGATTACAACATATTTGAATGGTAAGTACATCAGAATACATACGGTTTATACTGTACAGGATTTTACAAAACACAAATGAAAAATGTCCCTGTAATATGAAAGATCACGTTTAGTTTACCTTGAGTAGTTCCTTGCGTTTGACGAGTCTCGCGCTGATACTGGCCACATCTTCACTGAGCTCCTTGACCGCTGCTTCTGCACCGGTCAAGCTCCGTTCCTCGGACAGAGTGGACAGCTGACCAGTGATGTCACTGAGTGCAGACAACACCGGCTGCCTCTTGGCGATCTCTGCCTGTGAGTCCTACAAATGGTCAACGCAAAACGTACAGGTAAGTTCTTATATAGATATATTTTACAGCTGTACATTTAGTATAATACTTAACTATTAAAATAAGTCACACTATTCTGATCGTATCAAGTAAATTTTGTTATTGTTTATAGTTATGGGGGGTGGCTCCATGCTAGTGATATTACATTTCTTTACGGGAGTCTCCCGACCTTACGTATTATTTAAGTTATTCGTTGTATATGTATTGTATACATAGGTAAGTAAATTGATTCTGAGTTCTGAGTTGTATAGTGCAGTATCCAGTCCTAATGGCTGCTTAAAGAGTGTTATGCTTTACTCCCTGGAAGACTTATTCAATCAAACACCATCTTGATTTCTCTGGAAAGCATTCAGCCATGCTGCAGTTATTGCACAAACTATTCATTCGCATACATCCACCAATGTATGAAGCTAGGTAGTCATTTACAAATCTTGGTGCACTGAAGCAATGTGGAGTAAGCAAAATTGCTCAAAGTTTTGCAATGGCAGCAGGAGGGTTTGAACGAGGATTCTCTTGAATGGGAGCCTGATATTCTAACCACTATACCATCACATACATAACATAACTGTCAAGCAGTATTGATAATCTTACTATAGTTGAGGTACAGTATGTTTGTTAAATGTTACTCATCGTAGGTGCTTTGCATCTCATACGCCAAACTTTCAGGGTTTCATCTATGACCCTACAAAGGTTCCAAAATGTTTCAATTTGTAAAAAATTCCCCACAATACTGCCAGTATGGCACATTTAGAATCTTAATCCTTTTTTACAATTTGAATACTTCATGGTAAAAAATATTCAAATTGTGGAAACACTTTTTGGTTTACTAAACGCAATTTGGCGGCCAGTATACCTTCAACATATTTATTCAAGTAGTAAGAAGTTGAATATTAAGTATGTTGAAGGCAGCCAAATTGCATTTAATAAGCTGAAGTGTTTGCAATTTGAACATTTTGACCATAAATATTCAAATTATAAAAACAATTGAGATTCTAAACAAACTCTGCTAACAATATTACATAGAATTTTAGACAAATTAAAACATCATGTATCCACACACGCAAAGTTGCCTGTACATCATGTTTCTAACTACAACATTTGCCGTGACTTTGGCCAGGAGAGGGGCTGTACCTTGATCCACTGTAGTTCTTTCTCGAGGTTCCTGGGTGCGTCAACCCCCTCTTTAGAGTCCAGCTCCTCCAGCATCTCTCTGATGGAGGCCATCTCCTTCTTCAGCTTCTTTGCCAGCTTCAGGGCCTTGTCCAGGCCTGTCTTCCCTCGCGTCACCTGAACACATGGTGTACATTTTAAATATACTATGTATGTTATGATTTTATTTACTTATTTTATTTATTTATATATATGTATTTTTTATTTAATTTTAATTTTAATGTTTTTGAATTTTAATCCACTGTCCACTGTACACTAGTTAATACATGTTGTAAGATTGATGTAAATGATGCATTAATTGCTCAGTTATCGAAAATAATGTAAACTAAGCATGTTGCCAAGTGAAAATAAAATTATCAACCAATCAATCAAACACAGTGTACATGGGCACATGATGTACATGGTCACACGGTGTACATGGTCACACAGTGTACACGGTCACACGGTGTACACGGTCACACGGTGTACACGGTCACACGGTGTACATGGTCACACGGTGTACACGGTCACACGGTGTACACGGTCACACGGTGTACATGGTCACACCGTATACATGGTCACACGGTGTACATGGTCACACGGTGTACATGGTCACACTGTATACATGGTCACACTGTATACATGGTCACACGGTGTACATGGTCACACGGTGTACATGGTCACACGGTGTACATGGTCACACGGTGTACATGGTCACACGGTGTACATGGTCACACGGTGTACATGGTCACACGGTGTACATGGTCACACCGAGTACATGGTCACACGGTGTACATGGTCACACGGTGTACATGGTCACACGGTGTACATGGTCACACGGTGTACATGGTCACACGGTGTACATGGTCACACGGTGTACATGGTCACACGGTGTACATGGTCACACGGTGTACATGGTCACACGGTGTACATGGTCACACGGTGTACATGGTCACACGGTGTACATGGTCACACGGTGTACATGGTCACACCGTATACATGGTCACACGGTGTACATGGTCACACCGTATACATGGTCACATGGTCACACGGTGTACATGGTCAGACTGTATACATGGTCACATGGTGTACATGGTCACACGGTGTACATGGTCAGACTGTATACATGGTCACATGGTGTACACTGTCACACGGTGTATAAGGTCACATTTTTTATTAATTTAGACATTGTTCATTAGTTTTCCTCACATTTTACACAATTTAATTGCTGATTTTTGGAAGAACCATCTAAGTTCAAGGCCACTGAGGTAAAGAAAACCACCATCCAAGAGGTAAAACCACCAGTACACAGGTAAAACCACCATCCAACTTACCTGTGCACCCAGTTCATTGTACTGCTGCTTCATGGCGTCGAGCTGAGCATTGAGTTTGTCGGGGAAGTCGACTTGTTTTTTGTCCACCACTTGTCTGCCCGTCTTGATGACATACTCCACCTCCGGCTTGATCTCACTCATTGTCTTGTAGAATTTCTATACACAAGTCACAGTATTAGTCCTTCTCCTTACAGCTCTTGAGCAGGTAGCAGAGCACTTATATTCTAAGGTTCCTCCCTGTTAATTCAGATCTGTCATTACTGGTATCTCTCTTGAGCTTCTTCTTCCATTCTCATCCCAACTTGTAATTTACATGTAGTGATGTGATACATACAAAACGTAAATGAAAACATATAAAATTTGTGACAAAGTACGATAAAAGGATAACAAGAGAGAGGACAGATATCAATAGTGACATCCAACAACCTGATGACACTTGAGGTAAGATCTGAGTGACAAGTAAAGTCACAATAGAGTTAGATGATGTGACATACATGAACAAATGAAATCAGGTGACAAGGAGTAACATGGGAGTCAACTGACAGAAGATCAACTGGTGTACAGAGAATATGTAAGAGGGGTAGGGTAGAATGTTAAGCAAGTCATGTGTCATAAATCAAGTCAAAATTACGGGTCACAACTCACAAGTCAAAATCAGGATATTAAAATTGGATGACATAATAATCATATGACACATATATATCAGTAAGAAAGACATAGCTAATATGTGATACTTAATTGATAAATCAAATGCACGCAGTGAAACTCAAAATCGGTGATGTGCATTGATCAGCAATACACACGTGCCGCGTGTCAGAAAAAAAGTGTCTGATCATAATAGAGAGGTGTCACATGGCAACAATAACCTATTGATGTGCATCAGCAATAAACGTGTGAATGACGGAAATCAAAATGTCTGATCATATTAGAAAGGTGCTGTGTCAGCAAAAATCAGGTGATGTGCACCAGCAATATGTTTCATGCAAATAAACATTTCTGTTCATAATACAGGGGTGACAGCAGGAATAATGTGAGGTGTGCCTGCAATACACACATAACTTAACAGCAATAAACTGATCATAATAGAAAGGTGATGTGACAGCAATAAACAGGTGGTTTGTGATGGCAAGTGAGTCATGCAACTTTTTAAGTGAAATAGGTGAGAGCAGTTGGGAATGATAGAAATGAATGTCTCTCTGATTGCAATAGAAAGGTGACATGTGACAGCAATAATCAAGTGATGTGCATCAGCAATAAATATGACACGTGACAGAAATAAAAACGTCAGTCCATAACAGAACGTTGATATGTGACAGCAATAAACAGGTGATTTGTGATAGCAAGTGAGTCATGCAAGTTTTCACATGAACCAGATGTGGACAGGTGAGAATGAGGGGTGGACAATGGTCATCTTGGTCCAAGGACACACACCGAAGCCAGCAGTGGATTATGTGACAGCCAGGAAGCAGTTTTTAGCATAAGACAAAGTCTTACACACCTGATAATTTTCCATGTGAATTAAAATTCAACAATGTTCTATTTTTATATAGGATTTGCAAAAGCAGCGAAGCTTCTCTACTACCGTCTAGTCAAAATGAGAAATGCTGCAGCAAAGCACCAAAATATCTAACAAAATTGATACTTTTGTCTTCTGCATTGATCAAAACTACATGTACTTGAAGGTAGAGATTCTAGCCACTTTGACTCTACACATTACACATTATTTACCTCACAAGAAACCGAGTTTATTACAGAATACTATCTTCTCTAATTTATTAATTATTATTATTTTCTTTTGCTGAGGTCGACTGTGCAGTGTGTTGGATGCTATATTAGGACTCGGATGGATTGAGCACGTACGAAGCGGTCAATATACACGTCAGCAGAGAACGTCAAGCCACTTACATGCAATCGTTGAATAGTCTACAAACATGCCAGCAAGATCATTCAAGCGATTTCTATCATTGTAAATGCATTTTTAAATTTGCACTAAAAATGGAAGCAAGAATGTGGATGTGATGCAGCAACATCCTAAGACAGCAAGCCTATGTAGCAGTCCAGTTGTGGTTTACTCTCCTTGTCGACAATCACATACAAGTAAATTAGATTCTACTTTTCAAATTTCTTCTTAAACGTACAATGTCTGTTTGACATAAAACGTTGACATAATTATTAGTGTGAGTAGTTCGGCTATTTCAGGCAAGGTCGCTTGTAAAAGTCGGTGCACTGTCTATTTAAATCAAAATGGCTTCATACAAGTGATCGTTTGTCAACTGTTATAAATAATCCATTTGTAACTGAAATTAACTTTGTGGTACTGCGCATGCAATTTGTTGCACTGCCTCAACATGGCGTTGTTTTTGTGGGTGAATCGTACTATATAATCGGTTTGAAGGCAGCCACACTTATTCATAAGGAGGAACAGACATCAGACTTTTAACAATGACATCTCAAAGTTTAAGTAATTTTTGGTTGCCATCTTCTGAAAAAACCACTGACAATCAACCAAGCTGAGAAGGGGATACGGTACCTCTCATATCTTGGTTGTTTATCAGTGTTCTTTATGAAGCAGACAACAGGAGATTACCAAAATGTTGAGAAGTGAGTGAACTTGGATGCATTGAAAAAAATATGAATCTAATTTATTTTCTCAATGTGGTAAACATTTTCTCCACACATAAATAGTTATCACTAACATGTCAGCAGAAGCAGCCATGATGCTTGCATATCCCATAGTTCCCTCGGAATCATGCACTACAACAACTAAGCCGATAACTATTAAACAATTACCAGTTACAAAAATTCTACATACATTTTTGCCATTAAATCTTTCTTATAAAATGGCGCAACCAATAAAGAAAAAAGTAATGAAATAAAGAGATAAATATTACCCACCATGCAATGGTCAAGTTGACCTTGGATGACATCTGGGTCTTCACTGCGTAGTTCGATGAGATGGATGCGTTCTTCAATCTCATCCAGAACTCGCTTAACGTGGGTCAACTTGGGTTCAAAGTCAACAGGACGTTGAAACTTACGAAACTTGGCCATCACTTCTGTGTAATGTTTCTGGAACACACGTGACAGCTGGCAATGTAGCTGGAGTAGGCAACTTAATCTTAAATTCTTAATAAACATCTTAAAGTTCTTACAAAACAATTTAAACTGGGTCAACAGGGTGCAACATGTAGAGGATGTCTTACAGTGAAAGTGAAAGTACTGTAAAGACTGCACGTATTCGAACACCTAAAAATAACACAATTTTCAAAAATAGAGGTATCATTGCTGATGTTTTATCTTATTTTACTACGCCTGTTATTAACAGGAGTTTGTCACATCATCAGTGAGAAGGACTTATTACATTGGAGCAAAGACAATTTTCTTACATGTCTGAAGACATAGTGTATACAATTAGTTTTGTGAATTTTTAGGGTGTCCAAAAATATACGATGTCTGGGTACACAGGCATTATAGCAGAAGGGAGCAGACATAGAAGGGTATGATACAAACACAGAACCGTGTCTCCAGGACGGAGAGGAAGGCCAAAACCAAGATGGAGAGAATGTAAAGACAGCTCTCAAAATTGCAGGAATGAACAGCCGAGGAAGGGAGAAAATAGCTGAAGATCGCTTAACCAGGTAGATGGAGAGAACTAGTTGAACGGGTGGAATTGATCATGGGACAGGATCCCCACTCCATTAGGAATCATGAGCAGAAGAAGAAAGTTAAACCCTTGGAACAGAGAGTGTGACAGAATGTATGGATGCCACATATAGGAAGATTAATCTGGAGAACGCTTATATGCAGCACGCAAACATGTAAAAATGTATCGAAAAACAAAGAGATTGTGTATTGTAAATACACTGTCAGTATCACACACGGGGGGACACATAGAGATTTACCCATGCATGCACTGCAGTTGCTGTACATGTATTCATTCATGTCACACATTATCGAAATGCAATAGACAAAATGATGCAAGACGCACATGCATCGATGGGACAGTTTCTAAGATACACATCCTTTAGGTCCAAGCAAAGAACAACAACTGTCCCGAGATCTTACAAACCCCACAACATGATCCCCCACCGCAGTGAGGGCAAAGAGAAGACAAAATGTTGATTTTATTCTCGATTTTCACCCAGGGAAGATAGGAATCTTCCCAGGACATACCTACAAAACCGGTCACAGCTACGTATACATGTATACATGCCCGGCAACGATCCTGCATTCCAGGAAGAGTTCCTGGTAAGGTAGACAACCACTCACCCGAACTCAGCAGGACACAATCTGGACTGACCTGCACTGACCACACACCTTGCTGCTCTACACAAGCTCACATAGGCCGGCTGTGACTATCGACAGGCCCTGATTGCTGCTTTCATTGACCTAAATACCGTAGAGATTCAGCCTCCATCCTGGGTTGAGCTCCCTCCCTAAGCCTCTGGGATCTAACAAAGATTAACCTTGTCTTGCCATTGTAGGTGGCTCAGCTGTGGTCTCAGCTGACAGCAACTGGAGTAACACAGCAGTGTCACAGCAGTGTAACACAGCGGCAGCAGTGCAGCTAGGTGTGTAACACACTGGTATAACACAGCAATGTAATACAACTATGCAACACAACAGAATAACACAGAAGAGTAACATAACTGTGTAACACAATGTAATAACACACAGCTGTGTAACAGTGATGTAACACAGCTGTGTAACAACAGCATATTGCAGCAGTGTAACAGCTTTGTAACACAGCAGTGTAATGTAGCCATGTGACACAGCAGTGTAACATAATAGAGTAACAAATTAATGTAACCCAATGTTCAGTGTAACACAACATTGTAAGTTGTAACACAGAAGTATAACACAGCAGTGGAGAGCTGTGTATGCTGACATAGCTGCAGGTTGTGCTGACATCAGCTGACTGTTATCACCGTGGGGATGTCATCTACGTCGCTGCTTACATCTATGAATGAAATGCGGGTGGAATATCTGTCAAACTCACTCACTGTTTGTACTAACCATGCTGTGCTGTTTAGACACGACCACACGATCTCTTACCATGTGTCAGCTCCTACACTGGTAGAGTTCCCGTCATCACTAGAGAGGTCAGCAAGTACAGTCTAGGGAAATAATCCCAAAATGCATAGCACTGTTTATATTCACTTACTGATACCCGTAAATAGCACAAGCAGTTGATTAATTTAGTTTATTTATTTAATGCAGTTATGTTGTCAGACAAAATCTACAGACACAACAGCCAACCCTGCAAATGAGGGAGTGAAGTACTCCTGACTGGAAGCTAACTCCATCAGTTGAACTTCATCCCACTTGTTGTTCCCATGGTTAGAGGAACCAGCTCAACTTCAAAGAGTAACTCAAGGAAATCATTGTCATCATGATCAGGTATTAACAGACACATAATCCCAAAGTATGAAAATCTAAAATGCTGTCAACAGATTGGCTACTGTGCCCAGCAACAGATCACATTTCTACAGGGTATTCATGCTGATGTAGTCAGAAATGCCCCGACTTGCAAGGATGGCTACAGTAGGCCAGACGCCAAGCCAGAAGAACTGTAAGATCAACCTATTGTTGAATGGACCCAACTATGTGGCTTGTAAGTAATGACAGAAGCTGTCAGCCCAGAGATGGTTGTAGTAACCTACACCAGGTCTGTACTGATGTACCTACATTCAAAAATGTACATATCACCATAGAACCAGAAGGTCTGTCTAACAAAAGGCCTGTTATCTAGAAAGCCTGACAACCTCATGACCTGTCAACCACAAGGCCTGTCATCAATCACACGGCCTGACAGCCACAAGGCCTGACAGTGACAGCCATAAGTGCGGCTGTAAGAAACCTGCTTCAGATCTGCCTTTTATCGTTGTAGGTTGTCTCAGTATCTTATATGGACCATGTTAATGGGTTTGTTCAAATGCAACCACAGTAAACTCTCTCTGTAAAACCCACATTGGGACTTGCACAAATTGTTCCTTCCATGGGCATATAGTGCAGGGATTTCAGAGTTGTTCCTATTAAGTGGAAGTTCCTTATATCAAAACTCCTTGTAGCAAGAGCAAGCATAAATATATCAACATGGGGAATACTGTTGCAATGAATATGAAGAACTGAGGTAAATATACATGATTATTTTGAATGCCAGAGGAGTATGAAAGATCTTGACTCTAATGGAGAAACAACGGGATATGTTTGATTAAAAGAACTCACCCTGAGAAGGGACGACTGTTGCTCCAGACGTGCCCCTGCCTCCACCTTGCCTTGGGCCTTGTAGTCCGCTGCCAGCTTCTCCAGGTTGTCTAGGATCGCCTGCTGCTGCTCAAACTCCACCTTCAGACTCTGTAACATAACACATAATGTAACACACAACACACTCTGTAACACAACACACTCTGTAACACATCATACTCTGTAACACAACACTCTGTATCACAACACACTCTGTAACATAACATACTCTGTAACATAACATACTCTGTAACACAACACACTAACACAACACACTCTGTAACACAACACACTCTGTAACACATCACACTATGTAACACAACACACTCTATAATACAACACACTGTAACACAACACACTCTGTAATGCAACATACTCTGTAACACAACACGTACTGGATCACAAAACAAACTGTGACAGATTCTGCAACACAACACACACACTGTAACACAACACACAGTGTAACATACTCTGTAACAGACTGTAGCAGACACACAGTGTAACACATACTGTAAAACAAGCACACATAGTAACAAACCCTGTAACACACAAATGATCTAACACACAGACTATTTAACACACATAGAGTCTGTAATACACATAATCTGTAACACATATATACTGTAACACACATAGACACTACCACATACTATGTGACGCACATGTTCTGTAACACAGAATGTGTAACATACAGACTCTATAACACATAACATATACTCTATGACCTACACAGACACCAACACATACTCTGTAACACAAATTATGTAACATACATACTCTGTAACACACAGACTATGCAATACATACTGTAACACAGACCTTGTAACATATGCATATAATTTGTAACACGCATACTCTCTAACACAGACATACAGACTGTGTAATACAGGCACACTGCTAGAATGAGTAGCACCAGGTGTAAGGTAAGTTTGTCCACAGATTTCAAATGAATTCTGTTATGAAAACCACTGAGCATCACATAAGCTTATTCACACTGCCAGAATGAACTGTCATGAACATCACTGAACATTAGATATGCTTCTCCAGTGTTTCAATGAAATATGTGATGAACATGACAGGGCATGATGGAAGTGTCTCCAGTATGAATGGACACTGCCATGAACATTACAGTGCAAGAGGTATGCTTCTCCAGTTTGAATGAACTCTTCATGAACATCACATAACACCAGGTAAGGTCGTCCATTGAATGAACTATGTCATGAACATGACAGAGTGTGAGGTAAGCTTGTCTATAATATCTGTGTGAACTCTGCCATGAACACCAGAACACAACGTAAGACTGTCCACAATTTGAACGAACTCTTTGATGAATAAATTCTTCTGTGAACATCACAGAGCATGTTCTCCAGTTTGAATTAACTCTTCATGAACATCACATAACACCAGGTAAGGTCTTCCATTGAATGAACTATGTCATGAACATGACAGAGTGTGAGGTAAGCTTGTCCACAATATTTGTGTGAACTCTGCCATGAACACCAGAACACAACGTAAGACTGTCCACAATTTTAACGAACTCTTTGATGAATAAATTCTTCTGTGAACATCACAGAGCATGTGGTAACTGAACTCGTGTGATGAACACCACCTGAATAGGCAGCCATGATTCACCAGTAAACTTCCTATGCAGCTGTTCGATCCTCTGTATCCATCATTGCATTCAAACAGCAGTCGGTAGTTGGCAACACCACAACTGACAAAACTTCCAAAACATCCTACATTACCACAAACAGCCTTGAACACATCCCATCGAGCAGTGCTAAAAATAGCATAATCCCACGAACCTCTATCAAATGCCCATACTAACAGCCTTCAAAATGTGAGCCTCTTCCCAGCTATAACTTCACCATTCTCTCACCGAAGTCGACTGATTCGCCGCAGCCCATTGATGCTGTACTGACACCAGCCGTGTTTACACAAGCCCCCTGTTCACCACTGCGACAACCGCGCAATTATACATTTCCATAACGACACAGTAATATCCAAATTCACATCACAATTAGCGAATTCCATATTAATGGCAGGTCCTGTTTCCGGTTCCAGTGCTAGCATGAACGTCTGAACGATGCCAGCCTCACCTTGGAGTTGAAGCCTCATTCCAGGTTGACAGTGCATAAGAATCTAACCCAGCTAGAAACTTGTCTGATTAGATGAGTTTTACATCATATGCAATGGCTGCAGTGTAAACCAACAGAGTCTGCCTACAGCTGTGTCCTGAGCAACATTGTGTGATATGAGCACTGACAGGTCCTGGGCCTGCTTCAATCTCAATCTAATGATGTTTATTCCATCTGGTGTAACTGCCTTTCAGTAGGAACATGCGAGATAGCCGAGACACCCATAAACAAACGCAATCACATGTGGCGTGTAATTCTTGTCTTACTCCTAGGTAAGCTATCCAATGCTGCTGGAGTTGTTCCAGTAATTGATCTTACTTCAATCACGGGCTAATCTACAAGTGATGACCAGTAGCTCCTTAACAATGTAAACAAGAACACAGAACAATATGGTTTCTTTCCATTCACAAATATCGCTGCTATTCATGGATGTGTGTATTTTGGCATACATTATCTGTAAGAGAATGGATGCACAGAACATGTAAGATAGCATGTGTGCCAGGCAGATAATTTACTTATGTCATTACATAGATAGAAACATAGCCTGACTGTTTATGTACACGGTTCTAATTACGCTGCATGCAGTGCAATATGCTCATTTGAAATTGAATCCACTTAGTTGCAAATTGCTGTAATCCATAAATAACAGAGCTTCTAAATAATAAAACTATTATACTTTGTTAAAAACAGTACAAATGGCAAGTCAAAACTGTGTTTTTATTCACTACCACATTACGTGTTATGTTTGAATTATCGTTAATTTTAAGTTTTAACTGTCTGCTTGTAGTTATAAATTGCACGTTGTATCTGCAACAATGCTACGTTACCGTTATAAGTGGTTCGCAGCGACCAGTGATTCAAGTTATATTGTTTCCTGTTACAGCAGAGCCAGTTAACAGTCCTGGCTCTGCTGCCAACCAGGAATTGTAGAGTTTGTATATGCTTTGTGTTTCTTTAATCTTCTGTATTATACAATTCCGAAATAAACCTACTACTACTACTACTATTATGTTCACATTAAGCCAACTACTAAATGTTTTAGGATCTTACCCAGCTAACTCAGAAATGTTTTAATGAATAATAATTATTCAAAGATAATAATAAAAACGTTTTCAATTATGGCTTTTAAATGTGTTCTTGTAGACACCTTTTACGATCATCATAACATTATTTAAAAACATTACAATAACGTTACCTTTACATTTTAAAAGGTTATGAGAATGCTAAAGTGTCTGCAAGAAAGTTTATTAAAATGTTACATAAAATAATGTTATTTATAATATCCCATAATGTTCTTGTAACATTATTATAACATTATTTTACCAATAACCAAAATAGAACCATATCATGTTACAAAAATGTTATGTCATCATATACTTTGTAAATTTATTATTATTATTACACTATAATTATTATTCAAGGTGGCTCTCACAGTAGCGGCTTTTAAATGCCTTAACGGGCCTACCGGGTATTGTATATATACTCAATTATAATATGTACTTGTAATTATTCATCCTGGTATTCACTGCCAGGTTTGGAACTCGGTTAAGTCATTGTCCTTATCACATACCACACGAGGTCTTATTTTGTGCTGATCTGGCAGGGGCTATTACAGACAACATATAAATCGTTATATGCTTAAGTCAAAGAACATGGAGATTATCCAAGCCAAGCCATCTGCAAAAGAAGGCTTCCTTAGATGTGCAGTTGAAGCCTAGAACACCAAGATGTTCTACCACAGCTTCCCAGATGTCTGGCTCAGATAAATTGTACATCTACTCTCCAGAAGGTACGGTCATTATTGTCTCGGTCATTATTGTCTCGGTTCCCTTGTTGACTGCCGAAGACATAAAAACAGATGTGACAGAACCGCAGTGATATCAATTAAGCAGAGCAGGAGGAAATGACATCACTGGCCAGTACTTTAATCTTGGTTTGATAGGTCCACACAATAATGTTTTCCCAGTGAGCACAAAAAGAGCAGAAGAGAGAAATGAGGAGTGTGTAAAGTAAGATTCTGTAAGTCTGGAAGGAGAGCAGAATGAGTGAGAGATAGTGGGAGTGGAGATGGATGAGTGAGACATCAGTGCAGGGTGAGTGATGGAAAAAGGAAAATACTAAGACCAAAATTGTTATACATGTCAAAACACGGAAAAAGAATTCAAGTTTTCTTTTGTTTTTTCTTCCTCCAATTGTATGTATTTAAAGTTACATTGTCTTTTCTTTGAAAGACTGAAATGCGGAACCGTATCATCCTGTGTAAACATTCAATTACTATTTTGTATTATGCTGCCATAAAAGCATTCTTTATGACTTTTATGGTTTTTATTCGCATTATGTGACGCTGTTATGTCTGTCT
The DNA here is from genome assembly GCA_963995525.1 of Escarpia spicata. Lineage (NCBI taxonomy): Eukaryota > Metazoa > Annelida > Polychaeta > Sabellida > Siboglinidae > Escarpia > Escarpia spicata. The sequence goes on from OZ023218.1 coordinate 31,205,470, forward strand.
GTCTGTCTGTCTGTCTGTCTGTCTGTCTGTCTGTCTGTCTGTCTGTCTGTATGTCTGTCTGTCTGTCTGCCTGTCTGTATGTCATTATGTCTGTCTGTCTGTCTCTCTGTCGGTCTCACCACAAACTACAGGGAGAAAGACAGGCGTAGCACTGTAAAGACTAGAAGCTTGTGTTTGGGAGAGAAAAACATTGGGACTGGGATGGTCCATGTGTCTCATGTTTTAATTCCACACTTTATTAGGTTATTTGTTTTATTTGCTGCCTTGTCAGGGTTCGTTGAATGCTGCCAGTACATATTAGTAGGGTTGATTTGGCCATGTTCCCTCTCCTTTTAAACAGTTCGCTTCAAACCACCAGTGGCTCTGTTTACTTAGCGACCCCAGGAACGATCACTGGAAGTAGGTCACCTCATTGTGATTGCCATGGCAACCAGAGTGTAGACAAACAGGCTGGAAACATAGTAACCCCTTATCTCCACTTGATGCTGCATCACTAATTGCCTGCAAATGAAGCTGGAGATCTTTCATCTGCCTAGAATGACAGGAAACAGCATAAACAACGTTGTCAGCAGACAGTACACCAACTAATGGACAGTCAGGAGGAATTATGGTAATTCAAATTTAATAGGGCAGGGAGATAAGTTTCAGCTTTGACAGGGAGGCCAGAAACACTGCATCCTTCTTCTGGATATAATCGTGCTTAATTCAGACTAAGTCCATATACATATGTAAAGATGTACATAAACTATATGTATATATTATATGTTATATACCAGTATATATATATATATTTATATATATATATATATATATACATATATATTATACATACAGTGCACAGGACGTGGAAAAAAATATACGTAATGGAAGTAAAAAATAAAAAAATAGAACAGACCATCTTACTTTAAATTTAATCATTAAACAAGTTTAGTTTATCTTCTTTGATTAGTGTTTAGTTTTCCACAGAATAAAGTTGGCATTGAACATGCATTTAGTATTTCTTAATTTGATAACATTTATGTTTCAATACAACGGTGACACAACACAAATTATTTCCTGTTTCTGTATTTAAGCTGCCATCAAGTCAAATAACCAATCATTTAACCTGTACCATTCAATCATTCACCCTAAACAATAGTAATCTCAATCAATATTTCCCATTAACAACAATTTCACTTCGCACCAGTTAATCCAGATGCATGCAAAGTGAATACAGCAGTAATTGATAAACTTATTAATGTACCTGTGGCAGGGTTATATTAGATAATTACACTTCATGTGTCATTCCATAAGAACATCTTTACAGGCTTGGAAGTATTAGAAATAAACTGTGGAATGGGATGGACCATCAGTCATTGAGAAGTTTAAGAGCATCTACTGCCATTTTGAAACTTGGCCAATTTTGTTTACTCCAATTTGTGTCTGTCTTTTGGATGATTCATTGAGTCTGAGTAACTCACAAGATTACAGCAGAGTGCACAATAACACACAAGAGCCCTGTAGGACCATACGAGTCCAACAGAATTGACAATAACACACAAGAGTCCTGTAGGACACATACGAGTCCAACAGAATTGACAATAACACACAAGAGTCCTGTAGGACACATACGAGTCCAACAGAATTGACAATAACACACAAGAGCCCTGTAGGACCATACGAGTCCAACAGAATTGACAATAACACACAAGTGCCCTGTAGAACACATACGAGTCCAACAGAATTGACAATAACACACAAGAGTCCTGTAGGACACATACAAGTCCAACAGAATTGACAATAACACACAAGAGCCCTGTAGAACACATACGAGTCCAACAGAATTGACAATAACACACAAGAGTCCTGTAGGACACATACGAGTCCAACAGAATTGACAATAACACACAAGAGTCCTGTAGGACACATACGAGTCCAACAGAATTGACAATAACACACAAGAGTCCTGTAGGACACATACGAGTCCAACAGAATTGACAATAACACACAAGAGCCCTGTAGGACCATACGAGTCCAACAGAATTGACAATAACACACAAGTGCCCTGTAGAACACATACGAGTCCAACAGAATTGACAATAACACACAAGAGTCCTGTAGGACACATACGAGTCCAACAGAATTGACAATAACACACAAGAGCCCTGTAGAACACATACGAGTCCAACAGAATTGACAATAACACACAAGAGTCCTGTAGGACACATACGAGTCCAACATAATTGACAATAACACACAAGAGTCCTGTAGGACACATACGAGTCCAACAGAATTGACAATAACACACAAGAGTCCTGTAGGACACATACGAGTCCAACAGAATTGACAATAACACACAAGAGTCCTGTAGGACACATACGAGTCCAACAGAATTGACAATAACACACAAGAGTCCTGTAGAACACATACGAGTCCAACAGAATTGACAATAACACACAAGAGCCCTGTAGGACACATACGAGTCCAACAGAATTGACAATAACACACAAGAGCCCTGTAGGACACATACGAGTCCAACAGAATTGACAATAACACACAAGAGTCCTGTAGGACACATACGAGTCCAACAGAATTGACAATAACACACAAGAGTCCTGTAGAACACATACGAGTCCAACAGAATTGACAATAACATACAAGAGCCCTGTAGAACACATACGAATCCAACAGAATTGACAATAACATACAAGAGCCCTGTAGAACACATACGAGTCCAACAGAATTGACAATAACATACAAGAGTCCTGTAGGACACATACGAGTCCAACAGAATTGACAATAACACACAAGAGCCCTATAGAACACATACGAGTCCAACAGAATTGACAATAACACACAAGAGTCCTGTAGAACACATACAAGTCCAACAGAATTGAAAATAACATACAAGAGCCCTGTAGAACACATACGAGTCCAACAGAATTGACAATAACATACAAGAGTCCTGTAGGACACATACGAGTCCAACAGAATTGACAATAACACACAAGAGCCCTGTAGAACACATACGAGTCCAACAGAATTGACAATAACATACAAGAGCCCTGTAGAACACATACGAGTCCAAATGAACTGTGTAGAACAAATACAAGAGCCCTATCAAACACATACGAGTCCAAAAGAATTCACAATAACATACAAGAGTCCTATAGAACACATACGAGTCCAAAGGAATTCACAATAACATACAAGAGCCCTATAGAACACATACGAGTCCAAAGGAATTCACAATAACATACAAGAGCCCTATAAAACATAGACGAGTTCAAAGGAATTCACAATAACATACAAGAGTCCTATAGAACACAGACGAGTGGAAAGGAATTCACAATACATACAAGAGCCCTACAGAACACAGACAAGTCCAAAGTAATTGACAATAACATACAAGAGCCCTATAGAACACAGAAAAGTCCAAAGGAATTGAAAATAACATACAAGAGCCCTATAGAACACAGACGAGTCCAAAGGAATTGATAATAACATAAAAGAGCCCTATAGAACACAGACGAGTCCAAAGGAATTGACAATAACATACAATAGCCCTATAGAACACAGACGAGTCCAAAGGAATTGACAATAACATACAAGAGCCCTATAGAACACAGACGAGTCCAAAGGAATTGACAATAACATACAAGAGCCCTATAGAACACAGACGAGTCCAAAGGAATTGACAATAACATACAAGAGCCCTATAGAACACAGACGAGTCCAAAGGAATTGACAATAACATACAAGAGCCCTATAGAACACAGACGAGTCCAAAGGAATTGACAATAACATACAAGAGCCCTATAGAACACAGACGAGTCCAAAGGAATTGACAATAACATAAAAGAGCCCTATAGAACACAGACGAGTCCAAAGGAATTCAAAATAATATACCACAAGAGCACATAAGATTCCATGAGAACACACACCAATATACAAGGGTCCACAAGAACATATAAAAGTCCAACAGAGACCACAAAAACACACAAGAACATGCAATAACATGCAGACGTGCACAGGAGTACATAAAAACACACACAGACATACGTTTCCACAAGAACACACAAGATTCCTCAATCACCCACAATCATCCACAATTATCCACAATCACCCAGAATCATTCACAATTGCCCACAATCACCCACAATCACCCACAATCACCCACAATCACCCACAATCACCCACAATCACCCACAATCACTTACAATCACCCACAATCACTTACAATCACCCACAACTGCCTATAACTGCCCATAATCATGAAGAAGCTGTTTGGTGTAACACAGTTACAGGAAACTCAACGTTAACGGTTGGGTTAGTTTATCGAAGTCCAAACATAAGCATAGAAGAGAATGAAAAAGTACAAAACGCTATAAGGGAAGTGAGCAAACGGGACTGTATTATTATGGGCGATTTTAACCATGGACATACACAATGAAAATCTCTACAGAGTACGGTGAGTGAGGACCACCAATTTTTTATTTTAGTAGAAGATAGTTTCCTTTTTCATGTTGAGAGAAAATGTGTTTTGTTATCAGAGAATGAATTAATTGACAATGTCAAGATATGTGAGCCACTGGGGAGTAGTGATCACAACCAGATACATTTTACCATCAAAGTAAAATCAGAAAGGAATAGTAAAAAGCAGTACAGGAGAAACTTCCACAAAGGAAGATATAAGGACATGAGGAAATATTTAACAAAGATAGACTGGAATAACACACTGAAGACTAAGACTGCAACAGAATGCTGGAATATCTTAGTGTGAAATTAAGTGCATCGTCGATAAGTTTGTTCCATTGAAAAAAACATGGGAAACGGTCCACAAAGAAACTTTATTGAAAGAAGCCATTAGAAAAATTAAGTACAAACAAATGATGTGGAAGTCAAATAGTACTGGAAATGACGAACACTACAACATTTATAAAGAAGCACTTAACCAAGCTACAACTGAAATTAGAAATTCAAAGAGAAGCTATGAACAACAATTAGCTTGTAATATAAAAGATGATAGTAAGAGTTTTTATGTGCGTATGTTCTGAGCAAACAGAAAGTTCAGGATAAGGTCGGTCCTTTAGAAGATAGTGTTGGAAATATAATATCAGAGAGATTCTTAATGGCAGAAGACCCAGAAATGGTAGCTAAGATAATAAGGGCAATGAAGGATAATAAATCACCTGGAGTGGATAGTATTCCACCCAAACTACTACTGGAAACTGTAGAACAAATTAGCGTACTGCTTGCAACAGCAACAACGACATAGGGGATGGTATAATTAACTGGATAGAAAAATGGCTGATTGACAGAAGACAACGGGTAGTAGTTGATGGGGAGGCTTCACACTGGAAATCAGTTTTGAGTGGGGTACCAAAGGGATCGGTACTGGGACCTATATTATTCTTCATATATATCAACAATTTGGACGATGATATAACAAGTAAGGTGTTGAAATATGTGGATGATACAAAAGTGTTTAGAATGATTCAAGTACTATTATAAAAGAGAAGGACTTAGGGTTAACAATTAGTGGTGACATGAAGGTTTCAGAGCAGTGCAGAATAGCAGCTTCAAAGGGAAATCAAATCCTTGGATTAATTAAGTGAAATATAGCTTATGAGGAAAAAGAACTAATAATACTGCTGTACAAAACAATAGTTAGGCCTCATTTAGAATATTGTATACAAGCATGGAGGCCATATCGCAAGAAAGAATACGATATGCTAGAAAGAGTACAGAAGAGTGACTAAAATGATACAAAAACTGAGAGATCTTAGTTACGAGAAAAGAAAGTTCAAATTTTCACACAAGACTGTAAATGATTGGAACAGATTATTTGCTGATTGCGTGGGTGCTAGTAGCGTGAACGTTTAAAAATCAAATTTACATGTACCTCAGAAGGGTGGGATACACGTGAATAATAGGGGGGGGGGGGTGGGTGGACTCTCGATAAGCCAAATGGTTTCCTTATCCACCTGCCATCTAGAGTTAATTCTCTGGATGGCAATCTTGTTAAAAGAATCACCCACAACAGTCAATGATTCCTTAGACACTATTGGTACCAGCCAGTACTAGCAGTCTGAGTACGTGTGCATGCGTTCTTGTTTGTAATACTTCTTTTTTCCATCACTCGTTCATTCATCACCACATCTCTGTATTTACATAATTTATTATGACTGGTTCATATCACAGTGCTATTGTCTCATGCACGTAATGAAAGCCAGTTGTAAAACGAATTCTTCCTTGAAGAAGCAATAGAGATTATGTTACCTCGTACTCCTTGGGCATGTCTCCAGCGAGGATGTCAGCATCAAGTCTGTTCTGGATTAGAGAGGTCACCTCCGTCATCCACTGCGACATCTCCACGATCTGACTCTCTCGCATCTGGGCCTGCTGCACCGCCTCCTCCAGTTCTCGACTCCGCTGCTCCACCTGCAACACACCAGGTGGCGCCATGGTCAATAGATGGATATACCCGATATACATTAGATGGCGTCACAGTCACTAGGTGGCTACACCCAATAGGCACTAGATGGCCCCATAGTCACTACAGGGTACACCCGATACACACCAGATGGCACTACAGTCACTACACAACTCTCAACTCCGCTGCTCCACCTGAAACACACCAGGTGGCACCACAATCACTACAGGGCTATAACCAAAACACACCAGATGGCGCCAGTCACTACATGGCTCCAAAACACACCAGATGGTGCCAGTCACTACACGGCTACACCCGAAACCCTCTAGATGGCTTACAACTCCGCTGTTACATCTGAAAGACACCAGATGGCACCACAGTCACTAGGCCAATCCACAAGAAAAAACTAAATTAAGATAGCGCCGTCATTATATAGCTCACAAGAAATAGCGCTACTGTTACTACAAAGATTCATGCGAAACACCAGATAGCGCCAGTCACCACATGGCTCACTGCTCCGCTACTTCACCAAAAACACAAGAGATGGTGTCAGTCACTACACGGTTCACAAGAGAGGGCGCCCCTGTTACTAAAGGCTTGTGACTCAATGAAACACAATGAATGGCGTCACTGCTTCGACATGGTACATGACAGCTGATGTCAGCATTGTACCCTCCTACCGACTATCATATTTCATATACGACGCTGGGGCCACAATCAGTTTATGACTCTGTCTACTGCTGTCTAAAATGACACGTCACTGATGGACGCCACTGCTGCTGTGTCATGATACATCTACACACAGTGAAGATACCTATGGTCACATCAAGTCAACCACCTCTTGTGTATGCCCAGTCAGAACAAAACTACACAAACATACACCTTTAGTGAATTTTATCAAGTTAACAAGGAACATATTTCCCAGGTCACAACCTAAATGACTGACCCAATTTTCTGCTGGTTCAACTTTTCATACTAACAGCAACCTGACATAAAAACCTTGACATCAAATATATCCGCGGACCAAACAAGAAATTTCCGAACAAACCTTGTTTTCTTAATTTAGCAAGCACAAGACGCAATCCGTGAAATCACCATAACACTCCCTGTGTTAGCTGTGTCTTCCTCCTGTATCGGGCCTACACTGACACACCTGAATCTCTGCCAACTAGTTGGGGAAGGGGGAGGGAGGGGGTCTTGTACAAAGTGAATCAGCTGGGCCCGCCCAGGGCCAGGCTGTGGCCCGGGGCAAGACATGGAGACATACTGCAGCATGCTGAGTTACATGGCCGCCAGACTCACAAATACCTGACTAGTTCTTGGCATACAACAATTCCATCATGGCGTCTTGTGGACAGCTGCCTTCCTATAGAACAACAAATGTTATGACTCTTCTAGGCAAATAAATGTAACGAGGGGTTGTTAGGACAATGAGGAGGAGTAGCTAGGCCAATGAGTGTTAGATGAGGGGCAGCCAGGACAAAGGGGTAGGTAGGACAAGGCGGGAAAGTCAGAACGAGATAGCTGGGTTATTTATTTTAAAAAACTATGTCACTTCCCACCAGTAATAGTCCTTAATAGTTTCATTAGACTGGTAATTTTAATCCTACCTGTATTTAACCATTTTTCACAACCAGTTTGCATCCAGCAGAACCCCCCGTCCCAATAAATCATTGGATTATGGCATCAAAAAGTTGCAAAAAAATAGTAAGCTAAACACAATCAAAACATCTGTCAGTAACGAGTCATCTAATAAACTGTGAGGTTACTCGAGTGCACCACCACAAGGCACATACCTCACCTGCGTAATGTAAACAAATACCTCATTATCACCATGAGCTTACTTCCCATGCATTCCCAACAAAACACCTGACCTAAGAACTCTGACCCCTGACCTGATCAATCTGTACAGGGAAACTATTGATGCCTGCATGATTTTGTAACCATTACCCTGGCCAAGTACAACACCCTTTTACAATTACTGACACCAGTAAGCAAGTGAGAACAATACTAGCCTGAAACATGGAAAGTAAGAGAGACCATGTGACCATTTCACTATGTGACCATTTCACTATGGGACCATTTCACTAGGGGACCATTTCACTAACATTCTTATGAGATCATAACCCTAATTTTCCTCTTAAAAAAACAATATCACTCCTCACCAGTGATTTGTATACTGACAATTTTCACCACCAGGATGCAGCACCAAGACACTTTCGCCAGTGTGTCACAGGAATAATGTCCTCTGTGATACAGCGTCAGTTTTTGTGCATTATAAACAACTCCTATAATGACATAACGGATTCTGTTTAATAATGGATTTTCCTTGAGCTCTTTAACTTAGTGAAACGATCCCTAGGGCTGATTACAGGTGATGTAGAGACAGGTGTTCCTGCATGGAGAGAGAACACGCACCAGCCCCCCCAGGCAATCAGCCCCTGACAGAGACAGTACAGGGTGCAGGCCATGCTACACTACAACTGGCATCACTCTAAGATCCAAGTCAGGGTACCCCAACATTTAATTTCTATATCACCTGTATCGTCAGGAAATTGAACTCGGGTGCAGCATAGAATTGTTAGGCATTGTATTATAAACAGGAACACAAAGACATCAGCGACAAACCAAATATTTCAGGTGGAATTAATGGGGAGTTCATTCCTGATTGTAAGGACAGATTGCACACTTGCTAATACAGCCACTTAAGTTCTTATAAAGTGTGGCATCCTGACCTTACTCAAAGCACTTTACACTTCATTCTCTGGCTGACCTGTTCAGTTCTCTGGGAAGCATTCGGCCACGTTTCAATTACTACACAGACTATTCTTTCAAACAATATATACTACTGACTATAGCCAGATGTTCATTATACTGTTGAGTAAACTGAAACAATGTGGACTGAACAAAATTGTCCAATCTTTAACATGGCACCAACGGATTCAGAATCAGTTTCCCTCTGATGTTCCAGCTACTACACTACCACGCCCCATTACGTAACGTATGTTTGATGTACGCCGTTCTAGCAGTCAGGAAGGAAACATGTCTGCTTAAAGGCTGCAGTCAGGTGGCTGATGACAGACTGAAAGTAAGACTAAGATGTCATCAAGGCGTGTGGTGAGGCCATGAGTAACACTGCAACGGTCAACACTTGTGCACCGAATTCAACACTTGTAGTCACATGGAACAACTGTGACACAAATTCAATATGTAATGGGTTCTATGACAACATTACAGTGTTTCGCCTGGGTGAAATGATGGGCGAGGTGCTAGGGGAGTCCGGGGGCATGCCCCCCCTGAGATTTTTTTTAAACTAGCTTTAAAATGGTGCATTCTGAGGTACGTTTGAATATTGAGGGGAAGATATAAAACAACAAGACATTACTTGTAAATGTAGTAATCATGATTGATAAAAGTCAGTAATCATGACTGTTTCATCGTGTTGAGGTGTGGTTTCCATTTTACCACTGGTACTCTGTGGAGGTGTGGTTTCCACTTGACCACTGGTACTTGGTTATGGTTGTTTTTTTTGCACTAACTCTAGGCCTTGTTACCTCGCTGACAGAGTCAGTAAAAGGTAAGTTCATGTATATATATATATATATATATATATATATAGCGCAGGACTGCTGAAAGAGCTTTACACTTTACTCCCTGGCAGACCTGGGAAGCATCCAGTTGTATCATCTGAAGACTCTTTCATCATCACCTTTAAATGATTTTTAATATCATAATATGGTAAATTGGTGGTTTATGTTAACAAGATTATATTTTATGTGTTGCTAGAATGCTATACAATTAATTAAACAGTCATTTCTGGAATGCCACAAAAGTATGTTTCTATTAATCGCTAGAAAATTTCTCAAATTGTGTCCTTTTTATAAAACAGTGTAAGTTGTTTAGTATATCCAATTGCTGTGCAAACATATCATTGTTTAACCCAAGTTATTGGTAACCCGTTAGTATGCACGGTTTTGGGTAGTACGCATTTTTTATGATTTGAACTTCAGTGGTTTATATTCGTAAGTATTTCACTCAAATCAACTTTCCCAAAAGTTTGTTTGCACAACTTTGTCGGAATATGTATTATATATTTAGCACAAATATATATTACGAATCACATTCTTTATTTTGCTAAAATAAAACCGCATAGAACATGTTATTAGTTGAATAGACGTGTGGGTATTTGGTAATTTGCGTCGAATCCGGACCCACTTTGATTTTGCTTAACTTTGATATCTTAGTGAGATACACTGTATTTCTATTATTCAATATTACCCTAGGCATATTGACCTTTAAGAATATTGCGTCTTACGACCATTTGAGGCATAAATAGCGCCCTGGTTTGTATCAACGTACGCTGCTATATATACTGTATATCACTCATTTTACACGAATTGTGCGGTAACGCACGGCCACAGCGCCAGCGGGACAGACTAGCGCAAACCGGGTCGCTATTTGAGCTTCAACAGGGTCCGGATTCGATACAAGTGCCAATTAGTGAATCGGATGCACGGTTTTTATTTGGGCTTCAAGAGAGTCCAGATTCGACACAAGTGACGTAGTGTCATCCGCCTGCAAGGTTTTCACTCCCAACACCGTCATAAACCAAAACGCAAGTTACCGTTTGGACGCCATTTTACATAAATGTCTAGATTTCTAGTATGTCGAAACTCTGCAAGGTGTCACCATTGGAGACACCGGGGATCCCGCAGGATATTCCGTGATTGGACAGCTGACAAGTGATATCTTTCACGTTGTCCAATGGAGTTAAATCCTAAGTGTTCTGAGCGACGTTAAGACGACTAAACGATGTTGCTACAAATCTGCGATTTTGCAGAAATATAAGTGACTTTGTGATGTCATTTTGCACCGCTCGCTGACGCTGAATATATCGCGAAAGAACGAAAAAAAATGGGCGTATTAAATAGCTACGAGGCGGCAATTTTGGCATATTTTGGGCGAGGCGGCCCGCCTCGCTTGTTATATACCAGGGGAAACAATAAAATTATGTTTAATTTTTAGTACTACATTACTGCTGTATCTACGTATACTTTCTATGCTTCATTCTCAGAGGGTATGTGACAACCGATATGTGATACTTGAATATCTTTAAAATCTAAAATAAAAATGTCTGGCATAAAGAATAATTATTTCTTGTCGATTTCAACTATGAAATTCTGCCCATTCACAAATCCAATGCAGATTGGCATTTATTGCATTTCCTTCCAACACCCTTCATTTCAGTTAATAACAGGTATGTACAATGTTATAAAAAGCGGAACAGTATTACAAAAGAGTTCAAAAGCATCACAGAAGTGTTTCAAAAGCAACATATAAGAGACATAGGCAGTTACAGACACCAACAAAAATCATTACGTTACTAACACCAACATGAGCTGGTTACAAGAATGCATGTGATGGACTGGAAGTCAATCCAAAAACTCATTAGTAGACAATGATGCTCCAGAAACACCCAGGAAATGTAGGGCTGTTCTAGAATAGAAATGCCTCTAAAAGACATGCCAAGAATAGAAACGCTTCTGTAAGGATGTCTCAAGAATACGAATCTGAGCCGATTGCTAGTTTCACAGTTCTGAGGGTAAATAGAGTTTTAAGGTATTTTTCTTGACAATAATATATCCAAATTAAAAAGGAACATGTTTACCTAATTTGGTATGGCATCCTAGAGGCTGCTACCAGTGACAAATTATGATCTCCAACATTTTACTAGTGTATGAGTTTTAAAATATTTGTTTATTTAGCAAAAGTCACAGTCCGAGATGTCAGCCACAGCCAAAACGTGTAACTTTGTGTGATTCTGTTAGCAGCATGCCTATCCTGTGTTAGTGAAAAGAGTTAAATTTGCAAGCTGCAAATAATTGCTGGGTTTTGTGTTGGGAACATAATGTGGATGCATTGTTGACTTGGAATTAAATAGGACATATTTAATATTTTCTAATTAAAATACATACCATGAATGGTGCTTACTGTAAACCATACTTTAATATGCATTGTAGCACTACAAATAATTATGGATCTGCTCTGCATGAAATAAAATATATTATTACCTTTTTGTCGAGGTCTTGACTGCGAGTCTGGTACTCTTCCAGTTCCTTCTTCACACTCGTCTCCATGATGTGGTTGTTGACAAGTTGCTGGGAGAGTGCCGTAATCTCCACCTTCTTCTCTGACTTACGACTGCGCACAAAGTTCTCCAGTTCCTGTGGGGAAGAGAAACACATGTCTCTATATGTTTTATAACTAGATGAAGGGCTTCAGCCAAAATATGAAAAACATCAATACTGAAATGTTGCCAAGTTACAATCAAACCTTTCTTAAATCAGGTGTTGAGGTAGCGCAAAATCTTATTCACACAAGAACCATGATAAACACCCATTGGACAAAATACACATCAGCTGTCAGCCATTTTAGTAACATAACCCGATTTTACTCTTTAAAATAGATTTCTTTCCTTACCAGTGATCTTGAATGCTGAAAACTGTCAACACCAGGGTGCGCCACTGGGACATGTTTGCTGGTGTGTCACTCAATAGCATCCTCAGTGATACAGCAGTGGATTTTTGCATATTGAAAAGCTCCTTAAATTTAATAATGGACTCTTTCATGATGGATTTTCTGATGGGTTCATCAGGTACAGCCTTACGAGTGCACAGAAAGGGCACTGGGCGAGAACAGAAGGTGATGTGTTAAAGAAGTCAAAGACACTAACCGTGACTGCCAGCAGTGTAGAACCAATAGTTTAAAGGAGGCCGTCTATTCCTAGTTTTTCATATATTTATTGGCAAATCATGGCGAGACGGGCTGAGTTAACCGCAGTTCCTTTTTGGTGTTGAACAATTTCCCATTTTCCTGCATTCAATATAACAGTCTTCCTGTTACAAATTAGTGCGCTGGCTAATTCAGGGTAGGGGGAACAGATTTGCCTCCCTATAAATACCAACAACATTGAAGCAACGTACGTCAAGATCTTCAGACACCTCCTCTGCATCTCCGGCTGTCTTTGCGGGCTCAGCCATCTTCTTCTCTAGCAATGTCAGCCATTTCTTCTCTTCCTCCAACAACACTGAACCACAAGGAGATGCCAGTTGTTATTACTTCATTTTCATCCAAATATCTACGTTGAAATGTCACATGGATAGTTACAGTAGATTTTCTAAATGATCTCTCAAACAGAAATCAGATGAGAAATGGCATTACAGTGACAGTAGCATGATTTGATAGTAACATACACGAGAAAGTTAAATAAGAAAATATATGTGAGATGAAGGATGTATTTGATGTTATGATTGTAATTATTCTTAGGAAACAGTTCAATAAAAAATAAATGCATCATTCGTATAATACAGATTTATAAAGGATCAACAACAAAAAACCTACAAATTTGATTGTTGGGCAGATTGAGATAGGTGGGAAAAACAGTGAGGTGAGATTGCCATAGACAGTAAGGAAACAGCAGGTAGAAGGAGATGAGGAAGACCAAATTTAAGATAGAAAATTAAATTATATCTCAAAGACCAAGGATGAAAGGTCAAGAGATGGAGAAAATGGCAGAGATTTAACAAAAGACAACTTGTCAAGAGGGCTGAACAAATTATGAGATGTCCCCCCGTCTATAAAGACATGAAGGGGAAAGAAGGGAGAGGGCTGACCTTTGAGAGTGGCCCAGTTGTTGACCGCGGTGTGGAACTTCTCGTGGAGACTGTCCACTGTCTTGTTGATCTTTGACCACTGGTCACTCAGAGAGGTGTGCTGTCTCGTCAGGTCATCAAGAGAACCCAGTGAGCCAGAGCCTGTGATCTCACTAAACTCTTTGTTTATCTCGTTAAATTCTCCTTCTTTCTTGCCAAGTTCTTCCATCAGTTTCTACAAAACACATCAACACATTTACAACTTTAATTCTGGTAAGTAAATAGACATTTATCGTTCAACGTTATTTACTTGCTCATACAATGAGCCAGTAAAATGTGTTTAACTACAAAACTTGTTTATTGATTGTCACCTTTCATTTGTCACTCAGCTTATAGCAGTTGTATTTCCCATGTTTAAGTAAAGGCAAAAGAAGGAAGAAAAGTTACCAAAACTTTGTAAAAATCAAATGTGATCAAAAGTGACATAAACAATTTTAAAATAGTACTGATATAAAGTGTGTGCATGTGTGTGCATGCATTTGTATGTGAAAATTTAAATATAAACACTAACATCAAAGAATAATGCCATCTACAACATCGTTGGATATATGCAGACATTTTGAGTTTATAGTTTTCATGGTATTGCCTTTGTATTTGAATGCAACATTGCAGTAATATTTCCTAATATTTATTTCATCCCCAAAACAATGGGTACCGTGGCTAGAGCTAAATAAAACAGACATGTCTCCCACTGCTACACAGCATGGCATCCTCGCTTTGAAGGCATAATTTTGAATAGTTTTCATGTTATTGCCTTAGTATTTGACTGCAACATTGCGATATCCCTAATATCTATTTCATCCCCGAAACACTGGGTACTGTGGCTAGTGCTAAATAAAATAGAACTGTCTCCCTCTGCCACACCGTATGGCATCATCACCTTGAAGGCGTAATTTTGAAGTTTTTTGCATTGTTACCTTTGTGTATTTGAATGCAACACTGCAGCATTATTTCCTAGTATTTATTTCCTCCGGGAAATGCTGGATATTGTGGCTAGTCCTAAATAAAACAGAAGTGTCGCCCCCTGCCCACACTATGGCATCCTTACCTTGAAGGCAACATCAAGCTGCTCCAGCTCCGCCTGTGAGTGTACGGCGTGATCTTGCTCTACATGTTCCTCATTCTGTCTCTTCACCCACCGACTCAACTCGTCCATCTGAGACAACAACTTCTGCGTTCTCTCCATCGCTACTTCGAGACACTCGTGCTGCTCATTGGAGACCTGGATGATGGCGACCCACCTCTTCTTCAGGTCGTCAACTTCCGTCGTGATCTTCGCCGTGATTGTCTCCTCGGCTTTTGTCAGGAACTGCGCGGTGATCTCATCGATGTTGTCGAGGTTCTGCTGTAAGGTCTGCACGTCCTCCTTCACTCCCTGCATGCAATGGGACAAGTTAAATACTTCCCTCCCTGCATGCAATGGGACAAGTTAACCATTTCAGTACGACAGGCCGGTTTTTCGGCATTGACGGTGTCTGCTATTCAAATCGTTTTTATTCATAATAATCCACTATATGGAGCCACTTGTTGTGTAAGGTTGTCAAGGCGAATAAATAATAGTTTACAGTGATTTTCACGGTTTTTAATGGTGGATTATCAAAATCTGCGGTGGCCACAATGGCGGACGGCATTACTTCAACTAGCGATTTACCACCGTATGTTGTGGACATATTATTTGATGGTTTTATCGAAGAATCTTTGTCGGATGTTGACGATTGACATAATAATGATGTTGGCAAACTTAGTGTACAACCGAGTTCAGCAACTGCAAAAAGGTTGAAATCTTGGCGGCCATCTTGGATTGTTGGTTACCATGACGACGGAATATAAAATGATATGGCTTCATTTTATTCGCTGATTATCATACTTTCCAAAAATATAGAACATTCCTATTCATAAAATGCATTTTTGTTGCTCAAATCTTCACTTGAAGTGCATTATCTTGCCTATTCATTGGGAATGCAGTATTCAGTGGTCACAGCTGGTCAGGGCTGTAGTACTGAAATGGTTAAATACTTCACTCCCTGCATGCAATTGGGCAGGTTAAATACTTTACTCCTCGCAATGGGCCAAGCTAAATACTTGCAGTAACGCAGCAGTATGAGCTCTCGACTCTCGACTGACAGAATCCATGTTCGAATCCTGTGCAGCGGTGTCGAACCTTTGACAAGTTTATTTACTCTACAGTGCTTCAGTTCACTCAGCTGTATGAAAGAGTATCTGACTATAGATAGTGGTGGATATTTGTGTATGAATAGTCTTCGTGCATTAACTGCAGCATGGCTGAAAGCTTCCAAGAGAAATCAACATGGTGTTCGATTGAACAGGTCTGCCAGGGAAGTAAAGCGCTTTGAGCAGTCCTGATGACTGGATACTGCGCTATATAAGAACTTACCTTTACTTCACTCCCTGCATGCAATGGGGCAAGTTAAATTTTGTTTTCAACAAGGTTAATCTAGAAAACTGCTGGTATAATAGTCTTGATTGTATTTGCAAATGGTTAGTATTTTAGATGCAAAGGCACCAAAAGATGCCTTCTGTTTCCTTTTAAATGAAAATAAATTGTCTTGGCAGTAATAGTAAATTAAACTAAAATACACCTATTTACATATATAATTCACAAAATTTACTTGGAATATTTACAAAAAAAGTGTATTATGCAAATTAAATGTGTCGGTAAACTGTTGACCCGACACTTCTGTAGTGGATGGAGAATGTTTACCTGACTCTCCTGTAGTTGGGCCTCGAGTGTCTCCACATCGCCCAAGGCCGGAACCTCCGCCTTCAGGAAGAGTTCCATCTCATCCATCCACCGCGTCAGCCCCAGCACTTGGGTCTGGCAAACAACACACAGCATGGATAAAAACATACATTAGACACGTCTTGAGATGATAATAACACACCATTTTTTTCATGTTGAATACATTATTCCCAAGAATGTGTTTTTATCGATGTGAATTATATAATATTTGCACAATACTGGAACATACAAGTTCACACAAAACAAATTGAGTACCGGGTAATCATTCATTAAACATACTAGCGAAGACATACATCTGAAACACTTCTACGTTAGGAACAATCAATTTATGTCCATGTAACATATGGATACGAACCCTAAAACTGGAAGAACCCTTCACCAATAGCAAATTTACAAGCAGAAAACCATACTTTTCGTTTGAAGTGTATCAAGTAGGGTGACTAGACAAAAGTGACCTCCCTACCAGATACTGTCTCAGCAACTCCATATCCATGTGACCTCCCTACCTGATACTGTCTCAGCTACTCTACATCCAAGTGACCTCCCTACCTGATACTGTCTCAGCTACTCTACATCCAAGTGACCTCCCTACCTGATACTGTCCCAGCTACTCTATATCCAAGTGACCTCCCTACCAGATACTGTATCAGCTACTGCATATCCAAGTGACCTCCCTACCTGATACTGTCTCAGTTGCTCTATGGCGGTCTCTAGATTGTCAACTCTCTCATCGACAGCAGTTGAGATGTCGTTCCACCGTGAGTTCAACATCTTTAGGTTGGCCTCTAACTTTGCCTCCTTCTCCTCAGTTGGGGCTTTCTGCACCAGGGCATTGCCGGTGTTGTTCAGATACTCCAGGTTACTCATATGATCCTGTATATCGCCCTGCAGATCCTGCAAACAGAAAATAGTTCATCACATAAACAGATTCGTTAAGGCCCAACTTAGTTTTTTATGTTACAGTTTCATAAAAAAAATGGAAAATTATAATAAAAATTCATGAAGTAATTTTTTTTATTACAATAATGACTGTACGTATTGGAACACTTAACAAATAATTAAATTGTCAACTGTCTGAAAACATGCAATACACAAACCTAATTCTCAGACACACTGTCCAAATACTTACATGCTTGAACGAGTCATCCTGTCACCCCATTTTATTATCCATGGTATTATATGGGTTTTGTAATTTCATCTGGATTACAAATAATTGGTGTCCAGTTACACAGGATCAAATAAGTTATATTTACAGAGATATCCGAAAACACAAGATACTCAAATCTAATTATTTATGTAGAGTCCAAATACAAATGTATTATTTATATTGTTTATATATTTTTTTAATATTGCTGTGCTCAGAAGCAAATGCTCCTTTTTGATGTTAGTGTCACCAGTAGAAATCTCCCCATGTCACCTACCCTGCCCCTAGTGGGGTAATTTCATCCAGGCTCTCATGTAATTTCATCCAGCCTGTTGTGGGGTAACCAGGGGCCTAGTCAGAGACCTGTCTGCCCATCTTCAAGACTGGCAGATGTCAGGGCAAGATGGGTAATTACAGCTGATAAGACTGGTTGAATTTAGAGGGGTCCAGCTGGCCACTAGATTAGCTAATAGTTCCAAGTTATGAGGCCCACATTAACTACTATCACTGGCATAACAGGTAGTTAAACAAATCAGTATTACTTAAATAAATGGCTCAAATGATGCTGGTTTGTCATTTAAAAAACTAACCTGGCCAGTAATGGCAGTGATTGATGTGAATGGCTTCCACACAAGCCTCCGTGCTAAAAGGCTCACTTTTGATTAATTCAAGACTGGCAAACAAATTATTTTTGGCTAATGGCCTGAGGGTAACATCACCTACTCTGTACTGGAGGACCTGTTCCTCCATTGTGGGAGCGTCAGTGACTTGGAAGGGTTCAGACTGCAGCAGGAGTTCAACGCCCTCGATCCACTTGAGGAGGGCGGCCATGGCCTCCAGGTATGTCTTGGGGGGCGCCTTCTCTAGCGCCCTACACAGCTTCTGCTGCCACATCCCTGCAACACACACGCTCACTTACACGTCTAGTTAACACACTAACCTGCAACACACACACTAACTTATAAGTCTACATAACACATTTCTCTGTAAAACACACATACTGACTTACACGTCTAGTTTAACACACTTCTCTGTAAAACACACACACTGACGTATATGTCCAGTTAACACACTTTCCTGCAACACACATGTTGACTTACAAGGATAGTCAACACACTTCTCTGTAAAACACACACGCTGACTTACATGTCTAGTTAACACACTTTCCTGCAACACACACACACTAACTTCCATAGCTAGTTAACACATTTCCCTACAAAACACAATGACTTCTATGTCTAGTTAACACACTTCCCTGCAAAACACACACCGGTTTACATGTCTAGTTAACACAATTCCCTGCAACACACACACTGACATACATGTCGAGTTAACACAGTTTTCTGTAAAACACATGCTGACTTACACATCTAGTAAACACACTTCCCTGTAACACACACACACACAAACGTTTCCCTGCAATACACAGTGCCTTCAAGCTGGCTGGCTCAAACTTGCAGAATCAAACTCAAATTGAGCTAGCATATTTTTATATGAACCCTTTTTATATCTATTACATCTGTTGATATAATTTCCCAAGAAAGTTACCAATTTTGTTGTTGAACATTTTGACTGCATCGTGCGGTGCGGTGCGGTCTTCGTAAACTAGATGTTATTGCCATGCTATGGGTGTCACATGACCATAGTCATGTGACCATAGTCATGTGACACAAGGATAGATGTAAGCTCAAGTCTAGTGTCTCAGTTCAGGTCAGCAAAATATTATTGATGAAGACAATGCAATGCTGTGAAAATATTCAAAAACTAGATTTGTGAGAGGTAATGCCCACAAGTAGATGTGTCACAAGAAACACGACAAAAACAACATAATTTAAAGCAAAATCACTGCAATATCTACCTACCTGAAAAACAGTATTACAACTACACTTGTTTAAGTTGACAAAAAGCACACAGAATATTTATATAATAAAATATATAAATATAGGCTGCACATAAAACACTTTAGCACAGACTCTAGCTGGACAGGATTATACTGGAGCACTATAGGCTCTACACAGAACACTTCAACACAGACTCTAGCAAGAAGACAGGATTACACTGGAGCACAACAGGTTCTACAGAGAACACTTCAACACAGACTACCAAGAAGACATGATTACACTGGAGCATTATAGGCTCTACAGAGAACACTTCAACACAGACTCTACCAAGAAGACAGGATTACATTGGAGCACAAAAGGCTCTACAGAGAACACTTCAACACATACTACCAAGAAGACATGATTACACTGGAGCACTACAGGCTCTACAAAGAGAACACTTCAACACAGACTCTACCAAGAAGACAGGATTACACTGGAACATTATAGGCTCTACAGAGAACACTTCAACACACACTACCAAGAAGACAGGATTACACTGGAGCACTACAGAGAACACTTCAACACAGACTACCAAGAAGACGGGATTACACTGGAGCACTACAGGCTCTACACAGAATACTTCAACACAGACTCTACCAAGAAGACAGGATTACACTGGAACATTATAGGCTCTACAGAGAACACTTCAACACAGACTACCAAGAAGACAGGATTACACTGGAGCACTACAGGCTCTACAGAGAACACTTCAACACAGACTCTACCATGAAGACAGGATTACACTGGAGCATTAGGACTCTACACAAAACACTTTAGCACAGACTCTAGCAAAAAGACAGGATTACACTGGAGCACTATAGGCTCTACAAGGTTTTATGGAGCAAACTTACTGTTGGTCAGTTCATGGTCTACCAGAACACGCAGCAGGGAGCAAGTAGAACGTGGTTATGCGTGCATGCCAAGCAAGATTCCTACACATGTTAATAACATCTACGTGGGGGGCAGCTACAATATTACTAGTATGTCCAAATGTGCACCGATTGCTGTTTTCAGTACAAAGTTGCAAACCAGTCAAAATTACCACTGCATGTTTATAATTCACGTAGAACTGGTAACAATTTGTAATTTGCACTTTACGAAGGGTGTCAAAATTACTGCCTATGAAGGATTTCAAGATAAAACATAATAAACGTCAATCCAGATAAAATTATAGCACAGGTGTAATTTCAGAACTGAAATTTATACAAAAGGTTTCAGCCTTTGATATCTACTGTCTTTAGATTAGATTGACATATATGCCAATTAGTGGTCTCCCAAGCATATGTTCTCAAAAGCATTTACTGTCGACGTTCTGAACGTAATTTAAATATTAAATAAAAGTAGCACATCTTGTTTGCTGTCATTTTAATAATTCAAAGTTCAAGCAATCAAGCAATCTGGCATGAAAGTCTTAGGCTATGCATATGGTCCAACAGCATGAGGCTATCCTGGTCCTATCTCAGAATTTCACATTGACACTTCTCGGTTTCTGCATCCAGATCTGGCAAGCTGTTTCAAAGTCAAAGTTGTCTGGATCACGCCCCTCGATTGCAAGCAACATGAGGCTGCTTAGCATTTTTTTGACAAACTCTTTGGTTTTTACTCTGCCAAGAGTCAAAAACCTCTTTCGCAGTCAGGTGTTGATACTGGAATCAGTAGGTAGATCTTGGCCAACACTGCCAGATTTGGAAACACATGGCCAAGTGGACGCTCTGTTGACAGCAATCTCATCATCTCAATTGCTGTCTTTACAGCGAGATTCTGGTGAGCAACAACCGTGTGCTTGTAGAGTTGCCATTCTCGTTTTGTCTCGGTCTTGTTCAGCTGAAGAAGGCCATCGTATTGATCAAGAAGTGCATCGATCTTGTCGTTTCCATGATGGTCGTTCCTGGGAAACTGCGATGGATCCAGCCCTGTGACTGATTCAATCAGTTCTATGTCAGAGAATCTGTCACTCAGATTTGTCAGCAACTAATTTTGAAATGGAATGTATACCTGCAGTTGATATCGCTGAATGGCTGCATCAGTTTCTTCCACTCCAAGAACAGCAGAATGTTCTTCCAGGTAGTCAGGCAGGTTCTTCATGCAATCACCATGTTGGTTCTCAAGGGCGTGGATGGCGAACTTGGTGCCCAACACCAATAGTTTGATGACAGACAGGTCAATGATTGATGACTGGAATGTCTTTGACAACTGTGACAGTGGTGGCAATATGTCTGTACAAACTTCAGCAGTCCAACACAACAGCAGGCAAGCCTCTGCAGAGCGCAGTGACGGCCACATCATGAGACAGCCATCTCGTGCCACAGGCAAGCTTGATCTTCAGCTGTGGTTGGTCAAGGTTTTCTGTATCTCGGCCAACCCAGCTGTCCTGACTGCAGAGAAGTTCTAGAATCTGAAGAGCTGATCAACAATTGACTTGAAACTGTTCGAGTAGCGCACACTGCCAGATTCCATGAAAAATGGGAATTCCCGTCGACGTGTCAGAAGGGAAGCCATTTGTAAACACGTTGGTGGACATCATCGGCAGCACTTGCACTTTTGAATGGCAAACTAAAGACAATAACCCTGCCGATTCAGGAAGTTCAAAACAATAAGCATGACTTACTACTTTGGATGTCGGTCTAAATAAACGGATGGCAGATATTTCTATCGTTGCGAACGGCTGGCGGGAGTACTTATAATAAATCTTCAGGGATGGCATGCCCGTCATCAATTACTACACGTAGCAAGACCGTTGCCAATATCATGAAAAGTTCTCAATTACACTCCCAACGAAGTGAATTTCAAAAAAGGAAAAAATTTTGTTTTGCTTTACCCTAAAACCCTTCATATACAGCAAGTTATTTGGTCAAAATAGCTATGGCATAATCACAGGTTTTGCACCAGAAATTGCAGCAAATGAAGTTTGGTTATATTAGCGAGATAATTATGTAGTTATCAAGATAATGGTTGGCTTCCTCCAAACATGCAAGTAAGCACTTTAGACATTTAGATGGGAGGAAGGAGATCACACTATCTGTGTTACTAACATCACATGACACCAACCAAAGCAATGGGGAAGGGATGGTTATATCAAACAATGAGGAGAGAATAGCAATATTAGATGTTACTAATCACACCCAATCCCACAGTTGTGATAACTGGTCATATTACACAGGTTCACATGATGACGAGAAAGGTATTCATAAAAAGCAGATTGTCCACACGATGGTTCATGTGACACAAGTTTTCAAGCAGAAAGACATTTTGAAAATCAAAATGGAGATCACAATAGAAAAACATATGTATCACCAATCAGACAGGAACCGACCGCAATAGCCGTAGCAATCATACTGGTCACATGTCCCGGGTCATGTCATGTGACCACGTCTGTTAGACCGCCCACTCACCCAGCTTCTCGAATGTGTCAGTCCAGCGCTTGGTGAATAGGTCAAGGTCGGTCTGAACACTCTCGACTACTCCGCCATCACTCTGCAGTGCTGCCGCCTGTCCACCGAGCTGAACAACTTGCTCCTCATGTGACTTCATTGCCTTCAGTTTCACCTGTGGAGGGTGTATAAACTTAAGACTACAGGCACATGACAGATTACTAGCAACCTCTACATGGTGATCAGTGGGCTATACTTTTATGTTGGCACTCTTGACACACTAAACACAGAAATGACGACATCAGTGGATTAGATATACATTTAAACGCATTTCTTTTGTAAACTAAATAAAGGGTAGAAAGGAATAACCATTAATGGAGAGACCCAATCCTGTTCCATTATCAAGAAATATTCAGGAGAAAAGTCATTTGCAAAGCAACCCTCCTAAAATTAATGAGCCTAATATAAAAATGTTAAGTTCTGTTCTTTGGAAAACCATCTCGATTTCTCTGTGAAGACTATTCATTCTACCACTGTGTATAGCCAGATACTCATTTATAACACTTGGGAAGCTCAAGCAATGTGGAATAAATGAAAACACACAAGCTTTGTTTCATGTGTCATGATTGATGGCTTACCCCATGTGATCACTCACCCCATGTGATCACTCACCCCATGTGATCACTCACCCCATGTGATCACTCACCCGACACTGTTCAAGTTGTCGACAGATCTCCATGGCCTCGTCAGAGACGCTGCCCTCGTTGTGGATCCACCGTTCATAACTGTCCACGATCTGCTGCAGCATCTTCATCTCATCATAGAACTGCTTCAGTGCCACCGACGTCGTCACCTTCTGCTTCGTCTCTGCTAGCAATGAGTTCATGTCTTGCCAGTGCTGGTCCACCTGCGCCACCACGCTGTCAACCATGTTGGTTGTGTCACCAGCTGTAACATGGGACACATATTATGTCAGTTGTGTCACTAGTTGAAACACAGAACACATTATGTCACTTATGTCACTAGCTGTAAAAAATGACACATTATGTCAGTTGTGTCACTAGTTGAAACACAGGACACATATTGTAATTTGTGTCACTAGTTGAAACACAGGACACATATTATGTCATTTGTGTCACTAGTTGAAACACAGGACACATTATGTCAGTTGTGTCACTAGTTGTAACACGGGACACATAGGTCAGTCATGTCACTAGCCGTAACATAGGACATATATGTCATTTATGTCACTAGTTTAAACACAGAACACATATTACATTGGTCATGTCACCAGATGTAACAAAGGATACATATTATGTTGGTCATGTCACTAGTTGTAACAGAGGACACATATTACACTGGTTGTGTCACTAGTTGTAACACAGGACACATATTACACTGGTTGTGCAGGGAAAGGGAAAGAAGGACCAGTATCGAGGCCAGCCTCACCCCGGACATCCAGGGAAAGAAGGACCAGTATTGAGGTCAGCCTCACCTCGGACATCCAGGAAAAGAAGGACCAGTATCGAGGCCAGCCTCACCCCGGACATCCAGGGAAAGAAGGACCAGTATCGAGGCCAGCCTCACCCCGGACATCCAGGGAAAGAAGGACCAGTATCGAGGACAGCCTCACCCCGGACATCCAGGTAAAGAAGGACCAGTATCGAGGACAGCCTCACCCTGGACATCCAGGTAAAGAAGGACCAGTATCGAGGCCAGCCTCACCCCAGACATCCAGGGAAAGAAGGACCAGTATCGAGGCAGCCTCACCCCGGACATCCAGGGAAAGAAGGACCAGTATCGAGGACAGCCTCACCTCGGACATCCAGGGAAAGAAGGACCAGTATCGAGGCCAGCCTCACCCCAGACATCCAGGGAAAGAAGGACCAGTATCGAGGCCAGCCTCACCCCGGACATCCAGGGAAAGAAGGACCAGTATCGAGGACACCCTCACCCCGGACATCCAGGGAAAGAAGGACCAGTATCGAGGCCAACTTCACCCCGGACATCCAGGGAAAGAAGCACCAGTATCGAGGCCAGCCTCACCCCAGACATCCAGGGAAAGAAGGACCAGTATCGAGGCCAGCCTCACCCCGGACATCCAGGGAAAGAAGGACCAGTATCGAGGACACCCTCACCCCGGACATCCAGGGAAAGAAGGACCAGTATCGAGGCCAACTTCACCCCGGACATCCAGGGAAAGAAGGACCAGTATCGAGGCCAGCCTCACCTCGGACATCCAGGTAAAGAAGGACCAGTATCGAGGTCAACCTCACCCCAGACATCCAGGTAAAGAAGGACCAGTATCGAAGCCAACTTCACCCCGGACATCCAGGGAAAGAAGGACCAGTATCGAGGCCAGCCTTACCCCGGACATCCAGGGAAAGAAGGACCAGTATCGAGGCCAGCCTTACCCCGGACATCCAGGGAAAGAAGGACCAGTATCGAGGCTAGCCTCACCTCGGACATCCATGGAAAGAAGAGAAGAACTGCTGTCAAACAGTGGACAATTAGCGGCTATGTGGGGGGATTCCATCGGTCACTCACCCTGTCTCATCTCCTCTCTTAGCTGACCGCTGCTGGCGTGGAACTGCTCCAACATGATCTCATGGTCAGTAATGTCCATCTCAGTGTCCTGTCAAACACAACATGTACGATGATATCTTCTGTCATATCGTTGACATCTTTGTCTATTTTACTGGGCCATAGAGCAAATGACAACAGTAAAATAATACAACAAAGGTGCATTGACAGTTGACACAATTGACACTACTACAGTGACACAACTGATAATAATACAATGGCACAACTGATAATAGTGCAATGCCACACCTGATAATAGTGCAATGACACAACTGATAATAGTGAAATGACACAACTCATAATAGTGAAATGACACAACTGATAATAGGGCAATAACACAACTGATAATAGTGCAATGACAACTGATCATAATTTGCTGTTCAGTGACACAAATGGCATTATTGCATTGACACGAACAACAATAATTTCTTTCATTCAAATGACAATAGAGCAATGAATATTATAAATCCTAT
This sequence comes from Escarpia spicata, assembly GCA_963995525.1. Taxonomy (NCBI): domain Eukaryota; kingdom Metazoa; phylum Annelida; class Polychaeta; order Sabellida; family Siboglinidae; genus Escarpia; species Escarpia spicata. The sequence continues at coordinate 31,231,812 of OZ023218.1, forward strand.
TAGTATTTTTGGTAAATGGCGCCAAGATAACACTGTAGTAACTCTAAATAAAACAATGACACAATAGTATAAAGCAGACACAAGACAAACATCATTGATATCATTCACTAATCTTTGGGAACAATTCCTATCACCAAAACTATGTTATCAAGCCATGAGAAAAATTAAAAGGAGAGGACCATCTACATATGAAAGACTATCTGGTCCTTACTGTGATGAGGACCATCTACATATGAAAGACTATATGGTCCTTACCATGATTAGGACTATCTACATATCAAAGACTAGCAGCTCCTTACTGTGATGAGGACCATCTACGTATCAAAGACCAACTGGTCCTTACAGTGATGAGGACCATCTACATATCAAAGACTAGCAGGTCTTTACAGTGATGAGGACCATCTACATATCAAAGACTAGCAGGTCTTTACAGTGATGAGGACCATCTACTTATCAAAGACCAACTGGTCCTTACCATGATGAGGACCATCTACATATCAAAGACTAGCAGCTCCTTACAGTGATGAGGACCATCTACGTATCAAAGACCAACTGGTCCTTACTGTGATGAGGACCATCTACATATCAAAGACTAGCAGGTCTTTACAGTGATGAGGACCATCTACATATCAAAGACTAGCAGGTCTTTACAGTGATGAGGACCATCTACTTATCAAAGACCAACTGGTCCTTACCATGATGAGGACCATCTACATATCAAAGACTAGCAGCTCCTTACTGTGATGAGGACCATCTACGTATCAAAGACCAACTGGTCCTTACCATGATTAGGACTATCTACATATCAAAGACTAGCAGCTCCTTACTGTGATGAGGACCATCTACGTATCAAAGACCAACTGGTCCTTACAGTGATGAGGACCATCTACATATCAAAGACTAGCAGGTCTTTACAGTGATGAGGACCATCTACATATCAAAGACCAACTGGTCCTTACAGTGATGAGGACCATCTACATATCAAAGACTAGCAGGTCTTTACAGTGATGAGGACCATCTACGTATCAAAGACCAACTGGTCCTTACAGTGATGAGGACCATCTACATATCAAAGACTAGCAGCTCCTTACTGAGATGAGGACCATCTACGTATCAAAGACCAACTGGTCCTTACAGTGATGAGGACCATCTACATATCAAAGACTAGCAGGTCTTTACAGTGATGAGGACCATCTACATATCAAAGACCAACTGGTCCTTACCATGATGAGGACCATCTACGTATCAACGACCATCTGGTCCTTACCGTGATGAGGACCATCTGTTCCTCTAAGGTCAACTGGTCCTGCGGGTCCGTGGCGTTCGAGGTCAACAACTCCAGATTAATCTCGGTCTTATCAAACCACTCGTTTAGTGCTGCCAACTGCTGATCAAACTCCTTCTTGCACTCCGTTTCGATACGGGCCCGTTTAGGGGTCGAGGCATAGGTGGCGCTCTTGGAGGAGGTCGTGGTGATGGTCTCAGTGATGGTGCGGTCTCCCTCCATCCGGGTGATGGTGATGGTTTGTTTACCTCCGGGACTCTTAGTGATGTTCAGGTCAATGCCAGAGTGTGCAATCTGGATGTAGCAAATCAAATCGTGAAATTCATAAAATAATTTTTTTTGAAAAATACAGTGTCAAAATACAATATTACAACTCTTTTTATGTAGTTTATTCCAATTTATTTCAGAATATTCAAAGATTCAAAAATGTCCCCATCTAGCATTTCTGTTAGTCCAATAGTACAAAAAGATTTTTTTTTTATAGCGTAATATGGTGTGTTACATGGGACGTATTAAAAATTACATGGATAGGTGACAGTGCAAAATGAAGGTGCAAGATAGAGAGAGTTGCTAATTGTACGACAGCTGCGTATCACCAATGTTTTTTTTAATGGTATCAGGTCCATTCCTCATTTATTAACACTTTTTACATAATTGTTTGTAATACTAGGATACAAAATGTTGGCAAATGTACACTGCCTGTACAATTGTATTAAATTAGCCCAAAAGAACAGCTGCAATTTTAAAGTTGCACCCATCAGAAATGTCCACATTGTAAACAAAACACTCAAATAGTAAATAACCGTTACTTTCACATTAACATGGAAGAAGGACCCTTCCCACAATTACCTTTGAAGTTGCCTAGTGCCCACACAACAAACAGTATGAAAAGTACAACTAATTCGGCAAACAAACAGTTAACACCTTTGGATGATTTTGTGTAATGGAAGAAATAACCTCGCTTAAAGGAACTAAAAACAAGGCGCCAGCTAAATTCCATTTTCCATGTGTACAAAAAGTGTAGCATTGCATGCAATGTAACATTTGGCAACATACAAAAAATACAGAAAAATGCATTGATAGTTTAAATCAAATTTTAAACCCATCTGTATCGCAATTCCCGCGGAAAGTTTATATTTATTGAGCTAAGCGATCACATAGTATTGTGACGCCAATGGCGTGAATGTCGTGCAATATGGCAGCACTTTCAATACATTCACATCATGTTTACAACGAGAGTTGTTGACTCGAACCAACCATCAGAATGAGTTATTGTGCGGTATTCCGATGTAATACAAACACTAGTCAGAATAGAGGAAGGACAAGCATATATTTTGCGGTTCCACACGAATCCAACAAGCAAGAAAACCTCCAGTCAACACGCAACAAGCCGACTGCACAAATTAATCAGTGCAATAAATTCACATTACCAATAAAAAATAGCATCAAAATTGTACCGATTGGTATTGTGTGTTTATTGCACTGATTAATTTGAAGATTAATCCTTTTACTACATACAGTACAGTAATTTATAATAGTTATGTATGTGAAGACAAACTGTGGTTAGTCTGGATAAATTAAAATAAAAAACATACAAAATTTGTTATCAAAATCAGAAGGAAAAATAACCGAATTCAGGGTTATGCTAAATTGTACAGACTTTCCTTCATACAGTGTTATATCATATTACTTTCTGTAGTTGGATACAATATTTTTGTGTGTGTGAATGGTGTGTGTGTGCGTGCGCGCACGCGCGTGTGTGCGTGCATGCGTGTGTGTGTTTATTGATATAGATTAGTTTTCGTGGGTCGCAATCAAAACCATTTTTTCTCAAAATGAGCTGAAGCAGCAAAGGTTTTTGTCTTGTCATGTTGACTGGAGGCCTCTCTCTCGCTTAATTTTTTTCAACAAAGTTGGTATTCGCATGGAACCATAAAATAAATACTTGTTCCTCGATTCTGACTAGTGTTTGTATTACATCGGAATACCACACAATAACTCATTCTGACGTTTGCTTCGACCCAACATCTGTTGTTGTAAACATGATCTAAATGTATTGAAAGTGCTGGCATGTTGTGCGACATTCGCGCCTCCGACGTCACATCTAGGCGCACCAAAAATATGCATATTCGAAGAAGGCCAGTTGCACAGCATAAATTGTGCAATTATTAATTGATTGAATTCTGACAAAATTATTGTCTTGGTGTAAATCTATAGGAAGATGTAGTATAATATGAATTCAAGAAGTAGGTTTTTTTATTCCATTTAATGTTTTTGTTTCATAACAGAAATAAGAAATGAGTGTTGTGACAAGAGTTTGACACTCAGAACAACGGGTCAGAAGAATTGCAGTGAAGAGAATCGACAAGTGAAGAATGGAGGACCTGAGGGAGGAGGCTGGTGGGAAAGAAAGTGTTAAGAAGATGCTGGTGAGGAGTCAACTAAAGTGGGCTGGACCAGTGGAGAGAATGGGAGTAGCAGATGCCCGGAGAGTGGAAGTTAAAAGAAAATGAAGATAACCTGGATGGGTGGATTGTGTAAAGAGATTTGGAGTGATTGGGAGAGGAGTGGAGAATGAGAGCAAAAGATAGAGAGACCATTGGTGGAGAGAGATGGCAGAACAAGAACACTGCGGAGGTGAAAAGTCTCACCCCGGATACAGGAAAAGAAGAGGAAACCAACACCCCACCTCCTTGCTTTGGAACTCCATCTGCTGGACGAGGTTGTCCCAGCGTTCCTGGAACTCGAGCAGCTGACTGTTGATGCGTTCTACGGCCTCCGGGTCACTGTTGATGAGTTGAGCCAACTCTTGACCGCGGTCATTGAGGTCGTCAAACCGCTGTACCTGGATGTCCATGTCATTCTCTATTGCCTGACAACACACCGCCAACTGGATTAGACAACACCGTGGACAGACCAGTTACAGTTAACTTAGGTTTACACATTCTACCGATTGAATTGTTTTCTACTTTTAGTGCCAGAATAATTATCTTGACAGACTGGTAACTGGTTCCGAGCTAAGCGATTGATCCGCCGATCAACTAAGCCGGTTATACATAACTTATGTTGCGGATTACCTCATAACATACAACATTTATGAATAATCCATCTTCTGAGTGTATGTAGCGCCATCTAGAGGATGGATAATTCTCCTATTGAAAGTAATAATTTGCATAAACGAGTTCGCACCTTCAGTTGTTGCACCTGTTCGATAACCTCGCTGATGTCAGATAGGTCGACCAATCGCATGCGAGCGAGCACCTCCTCCTTTTCCGACAGCCACTCGCTGAACTGCTTCTGCTCGTCGTTGAAGTGCTGCCACCTGGTGAGCATCTGCTGCAGGAGGAGCCACTGGTCCTCGACCCACTTGCAGATGTTGGCCCAACGTTGGCCCAACGTCTCCAGCTGCTGCTCCAGAACAACGTAGGCTGAGGACGGTCAGAGGTCACACAAGGTTACACAAGGTCAACATGTTATTAGACAGGATCAGTTATCATTTATGATGACAAAGCATCATAAAATTATGAATAGTAAATACATTAAGTGGATGTTTAACTATTTTAAATGATCAGTCAGTAGATTATATTGTAAATCACCAGTTCAAAGAAAGGGATGAACATGCACTTAGCTGATTTTGCAATATGGTATCATTATCGTAAAGGTTACAGTTGTACACTTGGTTGTACAAGGGGGGCCTCACAGAATTTGTAAAACAAACTGAACAGATCTGCACACTTTGTTCCATAAAGCAGAGGTATTAGTTATTATAAACATGTTCAGTTAATTTATTAAATCTATTACAAAATTATGATTTTTTTATTTCTTTTGCTGTGCATATGACTATTGGACAATGAATAAGGTGATGACTGTGTGACTGTGATGATGGTTGTGTGATTGTGATGATGACTGTGTAAGGGTGATGATGATTGTGTGAGGGTGATGATGACTGTGTGACTGTGATGATGGTTGTGTGATTGTGATGATGACTGTGTAAGGGTGATGATGATTGTGTGAGGGTGATGATGATTGTGTGATTGTGATGATGACTGTGTAAGGGTGATGATGACTGTGTGAGGGTGATGATGACTGTGTGACTGTGATGATGGTTGTGTGATTGTGATGATGACTGTGTAAGGGTGATGATGACTGTGTGAGGGTGATGATGACTGTGTGACTGTGATGATGGTTGTGTGATTGTGATGATGACTGTGTAAGGGTGATGATGATTGTGTGAGGGTGATGATGACTGTGTGACTGTGATGATGACTGTGTGACTGTGATGATGGTTGTGTGATTGTGTGATTGTGATGATGACTGTGTGACTGTGATGATGACTGTGTGAGGGTGATGATGACTGTGATGATGACTGATGATGACTGTGATGATGACTGATGATGACTGTGATGATGACAGTGTGACTATAATGATGACTGTGGTGATGACTATGATGATAACTGTGATGATGACTATGATGATGACTGTGTGACTGTGATGATGACTGTGTGACTGTGATGATGACTGTGTGACTGTGATGATGACTGTGTGATTGTGATGATGACTGTGTCACTGTGATGATGACTGTGTGTGAGGGTGATGATGACTGTGTGACTGTGATGATGACTGTGTGACTGTGATGATGACTGTGATGTTGACTGTGATGATGACTATGATGATGACTAGGATAATGACTGTGTGACTGTGATGATGACTGTGTGACTGTGATGATGACTGTGTGATTGTGATGATGACTGCGTGACTGTGATGATGACTGTGATGATGACTGTGACTGTGATGACGACTGTGATTGTGATGATGACTGTGTGACACTGCTGATGACTGTGATGATGGCAGTCTGACTGTGACACTGACCGCTGTCCGAGCTTGCATCGTCCACTACCACGACCATGTTCTGGAGACCATTGACATGTTCTTGTTGTAACTCCAGCTCAGCCTGCAGCTCCTGCAAACAACGTCTTAAGTATAATCGATCTAGTGTGTGCATGCAAGCATGGGTAAGTTTTCTCCCTGGATGGTTTGCATATCAGTTGCCAAACTTTCAGGGAGTAATCCTCACCTAGGAAGAAAAGTAATGCCTTAATTTTGTGTAAATTCTCCGTGGGTTGAGGGTTCTTACTGGTTTATGGTTACTATCAGTTTTTGGAAAGCCAAAAATCGATTGTACACAGCAAAAAATGTAACTTGCAACAATTGTAGAAACCAGACACGCAAAACTAAAACTAGTAATAACAACATCAGGAAACCATCTTCTGCTTCTGTGTGCATGTAGCGCCATCTGGACGATGGGCTTTTGAGTTGGTTATTTTATAATTAGAACATATTCAGAATTATCAGCAATTATAGTAGTCCCTCTCTTCAGCGGACCCTCTGACGAGGGGACACCTGCTATGTCGGGATAGTTTGTCAATGTACGGACCGTTTCGCCATGTTAATGTCCCTCTGATGAGGGTACACCTCGTGTACGCGGACAGCGGACAGGATATTTTGGTTATATGTCCCTCCTAAGACGGACAGTATTAATTAATTCAAAGATTTTTTGCCGAATTTGTTTAAAAAATGGCGGACATACAGCTTGGTGTGTGTCAATGGTAACACCAAGTACACATGTACCCGTAACAACGAGCTCGTCTTCCTTGCTGTAACGCTTGTGTTTGTCCAAACTACTTACAGTTCCTTTGGTTACGCTCTGTAAACTTTAGGCAGAGTGAATGTGGAGGAAGGTATTGTTAATTTTGTGCTGTTATCAATCACATTTGCCACAGGTGATGCCATGATGGCTTCCCTGTTCCCACCTCCAGCCCCAGTCAGGGCTTCTGCTTGGCATCACCTTTTCATCTTGTAAATTGCAATTAAGATTCACAAATAAGATGTTTAAAAGGTTCACCTCAATTGTTTTCAATGTAGCCCACATTAAGCCTAAACTGAGGTGAAATAATAAACAAGCATCATCAAATTATGCTGCGCTACGCCAAACGGCAAATATTACCAGTGCCTTGAAAAGATGAACTGGTTACCAGCGTATGAAACGATGAAATGCATTATCAAGTGACACACAATTTGTGCATTAATTAATCTTTCGAAATTGGATGAAAAATGAAGTGAGACAATTAATGATTGTACCCGTTACCGTTTTTAATATTTAATTAACGTTCACGCTGCATGTAGCAACTGATTTAAATATTCACTTGATCATTTGCAGGTTATTATTTTAGTCGGTAGCCGAAATCGTCAACTTGCGAATTACTTACGAAGTATTTTAGCTAAAGGATATCTCAATTGTTCGAGAATACCTATTTATAAAATGTTGTAACGGAAATGTTTTGTTCGAAATTTGTGGTTGAATGCTGCCATACGCGCAGCAAATTGTACTGCAACGCCGGGCAAATACCGCTGCATAGGCAAGTGGCAGTGAGTGAATGACCAGTGCGCGGTTGAGGAAAGTCTCAGATCGACAGAGGGAGTCGGGCGGACAGTGCCGGGCGGGCGATATGACTTCATGATCAACTGTTTATTTTTTAATACATCACAGTAATAATAAACATATATATAGATATAGTGCTTAACCCTCTCGTGGTCAGAACGCCCGAATCAACCCGAGTATGCCTCACGGCCAGAACGCCCGAATCAACCCGAATACAGGGGCACAGTTAAACTGGTACCGCGAAACAGTGTCATCCAATAACGGCAATTTGTTTCGGCAGTTAGCATATAATAATATTGAAGTTTCACTGGGAAGCATCAAAAGTGAGAAATGATGGCGATTTCCGTGACTAAATAGCGCCAACCACCACGCAGTTTTGTAGTTGAACGCAGCGACACACAATTTCCGGTCCCTCTTTTACGCCACGCAGTGAATATTTTAATGGTGATTTTCAGCCAATGAGATTAAAGTTTAACATTTGCTGCGGGCATAAACATGGAAGCACCCAGGAATTATTCCAAAACACGCGTCCGCAGGCGATTTCTACGATTAAATGCTAACTTTTGAGAGGTCTATTTTGTTGTAAAGAAGTATTAATGCGCTGCACAACGAAGCGGGTGGTGTTTTTAAGCTTTGTTGTAATTCTCGACATTGTCATTATGTCGAACTCCAGTAATTCGGACTTTGATAGGATTTTCAAATCGAGTTTATAACGAACGCTGCCATCGAAGGGGAATGTTTTGTACTGTGATTACGCATTTTAAATATAACACCAACTTAATAGTTCAGACGGGATGACGGCTATGATCACAAAGAACGCCATTTTGTATAAAATCTTGAAAATACATGCACTCTGAAAAACTGAAATTATTTCAGTTTTATTTACCATAGACATTTAGTTAGCTTTCCATTCTGTAGCATAGTAATTTATGAACATTTCATACGCAGCATGTAACCGCTAATTATTAATGAAAAATATTTAAAAAAATGAATTGTTGAAAATTATTTAATTTTTGTCAAACTTTAGCAATTCATATTTGGGTAATAAATTGACATATATGTCACATACTTGGCTAGTTACACCAGGAATTAGTTCCTCAAATGTAGTGAAAATTTTACTTGAATCGGATCAAAAGTTATTTATTTATTTGCATTCATGCAACCCGAGTATATCACATGATTCACTCACAGCACATTCTCTCGATTTAATAGGATTCAATAACAGGCACATATTTGCATTAATCTGGCCTTGAGAGGGTTAATTCCTATCAGTCCATGCGTTGACATATTGCCACCCCTTTACCATGTGTCGGTTGTACTGGTCTGGACTACAGCACTAAGATGCCTGTCCCTCCGATGAGTGGACACCTGCCATGTCGGGACACTTATGCTTGGGTACAGATGTGTCCGCTGAAGAGAGGGACTACTGTACTGCTGTGTCCACTGAAGAGAGGGACTACTGTACTGCTGTGTCCGCTGAAGAGAGGGACTACTGTACTGCTGTGTCCGCTGAAGAGAGGGACTACTGTACTGCTGTGTCCGCTGAAGAGAGGGACTACTGTACTGCTGTATCCGCTGAAGAGAGGGACTACTGTACTGCTGTGTCCACTGAAGAGAGGGACTACTGTACTGCTGTGTCCGCTGAAGAGAGGGACTACTGTACTGCTGTGTCCGCTGAAGAGAGGGACTACTGTACTGCTGTATCCGCTGAAGAGAGGGACTACTGTACTGCTGTGTCCACTGAAGAGAGGGACTACTGTACTGCTGTGTCCACTGAAGAGAGGGACTACTGTACTGCTGTGTCCGCTGAAGAGAGGGACTACTGTACTGCTGTGTCCGCTGAAGAGAGGGACTACTGTACTGCTGTATCCGCTGAAGAGAGGGACTACTGTACTGCTGTGTCCACTGAAGAGAGGGACTACTGTACTGCTGTGTCCACTGAAGAGAGGGACTACTGTACTGCTGTGTCCGCTGAAGAGAGGGACTACTGTACTGCTGTATCCGCTGAAGAGAGGGACTACTGTACTGCTGTGTCCACTGAAGAGAGGGACTACTGTACTGCTGTGTCCACTGAAGAGAGGGACTACTGTACTGCTGTGTCCGCTGAAGAGAGGGACTACTGTACTGCTGTGTCCGCTGAAGAGAGGGACTACTGTACTGCTGTATCCGCTGAAGAGAGGGACTACTGTACTGCTGTGTCCACTGAAGAGAGGGACTACTGTACTGCTGTGTCCACTGAAGAGAGGGACTACTGTACTGCTGTGTGATCACTTTGTAGTAACGACAGTGTTACGAGAAACAAACAGATTCTTATAACAAAAGAAGGACTATAGTTTTGATTTTGACACCTGTCTATCAAGGACAGCATACTCATATCCTACCTTGTGCTGGTCGACCTGTTTGCGTAGAACGTTGATGTCGTTGGCCATCGGTTCCTCGTGGGTGATTTGACCCTCCATCTTAGAGAGCCAGTCAGCCAAGGAGTCCAGCTGACTCTGCTGTAGTTCCATTAACACTTGCTGCAGTCTGTAACCCAACAAAAGAAGAACTCTGAGAATGTAGGAGACCCTTCAGGTGGTATTACAGTCATTATTACAACATATTAACAACACTGTCAATTGGACTGGAGCAAGGTGATGTAGGAGCAAGGTGGTGTAGTGACTAGAGCATCAGACTCTCAATCGAGAGATTCCGGGTTCGAATTCTGGCTGCCATTTCAAACCTTGGGTAAGTTCATTCCCTCTGCATTTCTCCAGTTCACTCAGCTGTATGAATGAGCTGTGCTAAGGACTGCGTAAGAACTTACCTTTATCTTTACGTAGAGACGAACAAAAATCTTATGAATGCAGTGGTCTGTCTATTGTACTAAGCTGGTCCACTGCGGAAATAGGACAATTACATGTGAAGCGGTCCTACACAAGAACCCATCCACCAGTGACTGACCTGCTCTGTCGATCCATGGCCTTCACCCGTAGTTCCTCCCAGCGGTTATTGAGGAGTCCTATCTGGACATGGACCTCTGTCTCTACCTCCGAATTTTGCTTCCCCTCCAGGATCAGCTGATTGCCCTCCTGGAGAACATTGCCCACCTGGCCCTGGTGCTGGGTCAGCTGCATCATGAACTCCTGCAACAAACAGCTGCATCATGAACTCCTGCAACAGAATGTTGCATCATGAACTCCTGCAACAAACAGCTGCATCACAAACTCCTGCAACAGACAACTGCATCATGAACTCCTGCAAAAGACAGCTGCATCATGAACTCTTGCAACAGACAGCAGCATCATGAACTCCTGCAACAAACAGCTGCATCACAAACTCCTGCAACAGACAACTGCATCACAAACTCCTGCAACAGACAACTGCATCATGAACTCCTGCAACAGACAGCTGCATCATGAACTCTTGCAACAGACAGCTGCATCATGAACTCCTGCAACAGACAGCTGCATCACGAACTCCTGCAACAGACAGCTGCATCACGAACTCATGCAACAGACAGCTGCATCATGAACTCTTGCAACAGACAGCTGCATCTTAAACTCCTGCAACAAACAGCTGCATCATAAACTCATGCAACAGATAACTACATCATGAACTCCTGCAACAGATGACAATATCATGAACTCCTGCAACAGAGAGCTATAAATTGAACTCCTGCGACAGATGACTGCTTCATGAACGCCTGCAGTGTCTTGTGGAAGTATTGTAGTGAATGGCAGCCATGGTTTGGCTATTTGGCTAAACAAAGTTGTGGAAATAAACTGGTGAACCAATATTTCATGTGGGTTTGAAAGAAACTTTTATTTTTATTCAGTCAAACCAGTACTCCATACGGCATGTTACATCTTCAGCTGACAGTACTTGAAGTTCCTTCCAAACCATGTAAAAGTGAGTAAATCTTAACAAAAAGAGAAGATATGCGACCATTCTTTGATGAATCATATGCTCATAAAACGCACTTCTTTGCAGAGTGCATGTCTGGAACAGCAAGTTATTTAACACTTGCCAACTCCACAGTGTGGCGCCACTGCTACATCCACGAATACATTTCCTGTGGGTAATGTGTGATTGATTTGCTAACCAGAATACATCTCAAAGAAAGCAATTCCAACCGTATAAAACACACGGTACATAACTTATACTCTGTAGAGCTAACGGGCATAGTACATGTGCTGCCATCTAAATTATTATTTGGGAAGCAGGATACATTTCAAAGAATAACGATTTCAATCATAATTATAAAACATACAGTATATAACTTTTACTTTGTAGCACATATAGGCATAGTACATGTGCTGCCATCTAAATGATTATTTGGGAAGCAGGATACATTTCAAAGAATAACGATTTCAATCATAATTATAAAACATACAGTACATAACTTTTATTTTGTAGCACATATAGGCATAGTACATGTGCTGCCACCTAGGGGATTATTTGGGAGGTAGAATACATCTCAAAGAATAACGAATTCAACCATATAAAACATACAGTAAATAACTTTTACAGGCATAGTACATGTGCTGCCCCCTACCTCGTGGTCATGGAACTGCTGCTTCACGACCTGTACGTTGTCGGCGATGTCGCCCTGTGTCTGAAGCATCTCCTCCGCCTCGAGCATCCAGGCGAGGACGTGCTCCAGAGACTCGTGGTAGGTCTGGATGTCTACGGATACCAGACTGGCAGTACTCTGGTGAATCACTCGTTCAGAGTCCTACAACACACACAGTACAATACATGACAGACTCGCTCAGAGTCCTACAACACACATAGTACAATGCATGACAGACTCGCTCAGAGTCCTACAACACACGCAGTACAATACATGACAGACTCGCTCAGAGTCCTACAACACACATAGTACAATGCATGACAGACTCGCTCAGAGTCCTACAACACACGCAGTACAATACATGACAGACTCGCTCAGAGTCCTACAACACACATAGTACAATGCATGACAGACTCGCTCAGAGTCCTACAACACACGCAGTACAATACATGACACACTTGCTCAGAGTCCTACAACACACATAGTACAATGCATGACAGACTCGTTCAGAGTCCTACAACACACACAGTACAATACATGACAGACTCGCTCAGTGTCCTACAACACACACAGTACAATACATGACAGACTCGCTCAGAGTCCTACAACACACATAGTACAATACATGACAGACTCGCTCAGAGTCCTACAACACACACAGTACAATACATGACAGACTCGCTCAGTGTCCTACAACACACACAGTACAATACATGACAGACTCGCTCAGAGTCCTACAACACACATAGTACAATACATGACAGACTCGCTCAGAGTCCTACAACACACAGTACAATACATGACAGACTCGCTCAGTGTCCTACAACACATGCAGTACAATACATGACAGACTCGCTCAGAGTCCTACAACACACGCAGTACAATACATGACAGACTCGCTCAGAGTCCTACAACACACAGTACAATACATGACAGACTCGCTCAGTGTCCTACAACACATGCAGTACAATACATGACAGACTCGCTCAGAGTCCTACAACACACGCAGTACAATACATGACAGACTCGCTTAGAGTCCTACAACACACATAATACAATACATGACAGACTCGCTCAGAGTCCTATAACACATGCAGTACAATACATGACAGACTCGCTCAGAGTCCTACAACACACACAGTACAATACATGACAGACTCGCTTAGAGTCCTACAACACACATAATACAATACATGACAGACTCGCTCAGAGTCCTATAACACATGCAGTACAATACATGACAGACTCGCTCAGAGTCCTACAACACACATAGTACAATACATGACAGACTTGCTCAGAGTCCTACAACACACGCAGTACAATACATGACAGACTCTCTTAAGAGTCCTATAACACACACAGTACAATACATGACAGACTCGCTCAGAGTCCTACAACACACACAGTACAATACATGACAGACTCGCTCAGAGTCCTACAACACACGTAGTACAATACATAACAGACTCGCTCAGAGTCCTACAACACACGCAGTACAACACATAACAGACCCGCAGAGTCGCAGTACTCTGGTGGATTACTCACTCCGAGTCCTACCGAGATGAATCACCAGTGAGTGACAGTACTGCACAGTATAATTACAGTGTCCTCATCTAGCGGTTGTGGGATTGTTACACAACAAATTTGTATTGTTTACGAGTTGCCAAAAAATGTTGTCTTTCATTTCTGTTCTGTATTATTTAATTCCAAAATAAAACACTCAGTAAATTTTACCTTTTTCCTGTGACGATGAGATGACCACCAGATGGGGACAGGTAGTCATACCACGCAGTGGTAACACTGCGTGGTATGACTACTGTGTCCCCATCTAGTAGTCATCTCAAGTTTGCTGATAGCGACATAAACGTTACAAGAAAAACTAAATTGACTGTGAAATAATAAAAACTAACTCCAATTTGAACCATCCAGTCTGATGAACCTCTTCACTCGTATGATATGATTTCTGTTAAATTTGATGAGTTTTATTACAAGTATGATTACATTTTACAAATTCAGAGTAATTGATTACAATTTCTTCTGCATGTAACTGTAACAATAAGTTTATTTAAGTTGCAAAGATGCAAGACAAAGTTATACAATATAGTACTCTAGTGCAACTAAAGAGATTCCTAAGAAACCCACAAGGGCTTATAGCGGAACCCCCTTTGACAAAACAAATTTTATATTAAGCAGTAACTGTTAATTAAAAAAACAATGTCTTTCATGAAACTACAATTACTTAACTAATAAATGCTAAAACAATATAACTTTTGAACATTTTAACTTTTCAACAACTTAATTAGGTTTGTTTAACTATGATTACAGTTGCGATGTAACTTTTTATTAATGTAACTGAATAGGAGTAAGATTTCTCAAACATTGTCACCGACTACTGGATATGATCATTCCATCCTGCAACTCATGGAATATTCTGATGGATCACATTAACTTGTAATAATATTATACAATAATAAGTAATTTTTTGGTAAATCTAGACAACAGTCCATCCTGAGGCACTGAAAGCGTAATGTAAACACAGCACAAAGTTTTTATAGAATCTATATAAACCTTCTCTGCTGGACATTTTCCCAAAACATATTTGAATTTTGGATAAATCACCCCCGAGTTTAAGCAGTTTTCTGCGGAAGACTTTTAACCAGAGGTTACCCTACGCTGCCATTCCTTAGTTCTGGGTCAACATGGGCTGGATGCTGGATGCAACCTCTAGTGTTACCAAAGTACAAGGGTCTTTACCATCCTCCCAAACGTCTGGAGAAGGGGAGCATTCAGTACAGGAATGTGTCAGCATCAGCTGAAAGAAACCTAGATTACAAGTAATTCCAAGTAACTAAGAATGTAATGAATTTCTGCTTACTCGGCTGGTTTCAGGAGACATAATTGAATTACCTCAACAAGTAACTTTCTTCTGAATATTTCAGCTGTTTCAACAAAGTCCTTGCAAAATGGCCAAACTATTTGGAACTAAAATTTATTGTTACTGTCACTCAACAACGCTGTCCCTCCAGCAAGGTAGTGTGGAGATAAATATTCATGCCAGAGGATATTTTCTGATTGCAAATTTCCGGAGATACACACAACACAGCTATCAGCCGATATCTGACGTCGGCTGGCCAGTTCAAATTCAGATCTTGATGATTATCTTAGTATGGAATGTTAAACATGTTTCTTCACCGAGATAGCAATTTATCATAATACCGTTTGTTTGCTTGTTTTTACTATGATGACAAAAAGGATTAAATTACTGGAAAGCAATGTGTTAAAATAAACCTTTAAAAGTTACTTATAATTTGGAAACTAATGGAACTAGTCGGTTTTCCAGAATTTTATTTATTAGTTTATCAGTAGTTAAAGGAAAAGTTTTGAGATCAGCGATCCTGACCTGGAGAGATAGAAGACATGGCAGACAGCAGCGAACAACTGGTTCCGGAGAATATACACAATGACAAGAGAAGATTGACAAAGAGACTGACAGAAGAGATTGGCTTGAAGAAACCCATGAATATGAATGTAGTTGGGTTCAGATTGAGATGTGCAGGACACATACAGAGAATGAGAGGAGATTGACATAGAGAAGAGGGGAACCAAAATTAAGATCGTGAGAGAGTCAAGAGAGATCGTAACAGCGGTGAATAGCCGAGGGTTGGAAAGAAAGGCAGAGGATCTTTATATGAAGAGATGGTTTAGGGAGAGGGCACAACAGATGATGTGATGTAGCCCTACCCCAGTAAAGAGCAAGGGGAAGGAAGGTCACTTGTAAAGATTGGCAGATAATACACCCTGACACAAAAATGACCTGTCAAACAAAGCAGGTATTACGTCACAACATTGTGAAATAGAAACTATAAAAGCAACGTTTTGAGAAACGACGTCATTTTGACTCCTACTGCCTATTGTTTTAAATACATGGGTTCGTCAATGCCTGTATTTTATCGGTTGTGGATTCTCTATCGAGGAAAATAAACTGGATGGTCATTGATAGATGAGATTATAAGTTATACATTTCTGCCAAAGTTACAAACTTGATGGGACATGACATAGACAGCTATTTTTGGCTCATATGCAGAACAGGCCTGTGCTACCTGACACTCAGTTCACAGTGGTGACTTGCAAATATTGCAAACAATGTCCTGCTCTGTGAGAAGGTGTGGTCCAGCTATAGCAGTCTCCATGCAGTACTTACGTCTTCCTCCATGCTGGCTACAGAGGTTGAGGCCGTGTCTTCCATGGCTTCCTCCACACGGATGTCACTGTGAGGGAGGACTTGGAAGTAGCACATCACGTACATCATCACCGACTTCTTGTCTGGGGTCGGCACATCCACATCTACAACACAACCACATCCACATCTACAACACAGACCACGTCCACATCTACAACACAGACTACGTCAACATCTACAACACAGACCACATCCACATCTACAACACAACCACATCCACATCTACAACACAACCACATCCACATCTACAACACAGACCACGTCCACATCTACAACACAGACTACGTCAACATCTACAACACAGACCACATCCACATCTACAACACAACCACATCCACATCTACAACACAACCACATCCACATCTACAACACAGACCACGTCCACATCTACAACACAGACTACGTCAACATCTACAACACAGACCACATCCACATCTACAACACAGACCACGTCCACATCTACAACACAGACTACATCCACATCTACAACACAGACCACGTCCACATCTACAACACAACCACATCCACATCTACAACACAGACCACGTCCACATCTACAACACAGACCACGTCCACATCTACAACACAGACTATGTCAACATCTACAACACAGACCACATCCACATCTACAACACAGACCACGTCCACATCTACAACACAGACTACATCCACATCTACAACACAGACTACATCCACATCTACAACACAGACTACATCCACATCTACAACACAGACCACGTCCACATCTACAACACAACCACATCCACATCTACAACACAGACCACGTCCACATCTACAACACAGACTACGTCAACATCTACAACACAGACCACATCCACATCTACAACACAGACCACGTCCACATCTACAACACAGACTACATCCACATCTACAACACAGACCACGTCCACATCTACAACACAGACTACATCCACATCTACAACACAGACCACGTCCACATCTACAACACAACCACATCCACATCTACAACACAGACCACGTCCACATCTACAACACAGACCACGTCCACATCTACAACACAGACTACGTCAACATCTACAACACAGACCACATCCACATCTACAACACAGACCACGTCCACATCTACAACACAGACCACGTCCACATCTACAACACAGACCACGTCCACATCTACAACACAGACCACGTCCACATCTACAACACAACCACATCCACATCTACAACACAGACCATGTCCACATCTACAACACAGACTACGTCCACATCTACAACACAGACCACGTCCACATCTACAACACAACCACATCCACATCTACAACACAGACCACGTCCACATCTACAACACAGACTACGTCAACATCTACAACACAGACTACATCCACATCTACAACACAACCACATCCACATCTACAACACAGACCACGTCCACATCTACAACACAGACCACGTCCACATCTACAACACAGACTACATCCACATCTACAACACAGACCACGTCCACATCTACAACACAACCACATCCACATCTACAACACAGACCACGTCCACATCTACAACACAGACTACGTCCACATCTACAACACAGACCACATCCACATCTACAACACAGACCACGTCCACATCTACAACACAGACTACGTCCACATCTACAACACAACCACATCCACATCTACAACACAGACCACGTCCACATCTACAACACAGACTACGTCCACATCTACAACACAGACCACATCCACATCTACAACACAGACCACGTCCACATCTACAACACAGACTACGTCCACATCTACAACACAACCACATCCACATCTACAACACAACCACATCCACATCTACAACACAACCACATCCACATCTACAACACAGACCACGTCCACATCTACAACACAGACCACGTCCACGTCCACATCTACAACACAACCACATCCACATCTACAACACAACTACATCCACATCTACAACACAGACCACGTCCACATCTACAACACAGATTACGTCCACATCTACAACACAGACCACATCCACATCTACAACACAGACCATGTCCACATCTACAACACAACCACATCTACAACACAGACCACGTCCACATCTACAACACAGACCACGTCCACATCTACAACACAGACCACGTCCACATCTACAACACAGACTACATCCACATCTACAACACAGACCACGTCCACATCTACAACACAACCACATCCACATCTACAACACAGACCACGTCCACATCTACAACACAGACTACGTCCACATCTACAACACAGACCACATCCACATCTACAACACAGACCACGTCCACATCTACAACACAGACTACGTCCACATCTACAACACAACCACATCCACATCTACAACACAGACCACGTCCACATCTACAACACAGACTACGTCCACATCTACAACACAGACCACGTCCACATCTACAACACAACCACATCCACATCTACAACACAGACCACGTCCACATCTACAACACAGACTACGTCAACATCTACAACACAGACTACATCCACATCTACAACACAACCACATCCACATCTACAACACAGACCACGTCCACATCTACAACACAGACCACGTCCACATCTACAACACAGACTACATCCACATCTACAACACAGACCACGTCCACATCTACAACACAACCACATCCACATCTACAACACAGACCACGTCCACATCTACAACACAGACTACGTCAACATCTACAACACAGACTACATCCACATCTACAACACAACCACATCCACATCTACAACACAGACCACGTCCACATCTACAACACAGACCACGTCCACATCTACAACACAGACCACGTCCACATCTACAACACAACCACATCCACATCTACAACACAACCACATCCACATCTACAACACAGACCACGTCCACATCTACAACACAGACCACGTCCACATCTACAACACAGACCACGTCCACATCTACAACACAACCACATCCACATCTACAACACAACCACATCCACATCTACAACACAACCACATCTACAACACAACCACATCCACATCTACAACACAACCACGTCCACATCTACAACACAACCACATCTACAACACAACCACATCTACAACACAACCACATCCACATCTACAACACAACCACATCCACATCTACAACACAACCACGTCCACATCTACAACACAACCACATCTACAACACAACCACATCTACAACACAACCACATCCACATCTACAACACAGACCACGCCCACATCTACAACTCAGACCACATCCACATGTTCAACACAAACCATGTCCAAATCTACAACACAGACCATGTCCACATCTACAACACAGACCATGTCCACATCTACAACACAGACCACATCCACAACACAGATCACGTCCACTTCTACAACACAGACCACGTCCACATGTACAACACAACTTAATCACAAACCACATCCACGACACATGTCCACATCCACAGCACATATCTACATTTACAACACACATCCAAATCTACAACTGTAGTGTTCATTGTGGAGACTTCAAAGAGTAATTATGATTAATGGAGTCAGTACAATAGAAGGTGTTAATGCAGTGCTAGTGTGCTACAGGACTAGTAGAGTCTATGTATAAACCGCATTCCTGTGAACAACTAAACCAACATGTGATGGTTTAGAACTGTATGTCAGGAATGAGTTAATACTGAGGTACTTTTAACTGCCTTCTGTTAGGTTGTAGTAGTGACGGTTTCAATCGTCAGTTGTGTTTGTTTAGCTACCACTAACACCTGCGTCCAGTCAAGGTATGCAGATATCACTAGTTGACAAGCAGTCCTGGTTCAAATGTATCTGAGGATAACATATCAGAGGCTCTGTGATCCCCGCTATATCAGCAAGGTCTCAAGGTCAAAGCACCCGCGATACAGGCACCAACTAATTCAAACCACCGGGTTAACCTTTGAAGTGACATAATAAATAATACCCCAACTAAACCTGGTGGTACCTGTTGAACGGTTGCCATGGAAACGAGTAGTTAACCACTCAGCATTCCTTCCAGACATAGGCCAGCTTATCAGCCGTGGTCAATAAACATAAGGCCATATGGTGTCTTGGGGGTGGGTGAGTTCCTGGAACTATGTGGCCGAGTCTGTGTTCTTTGCTGCATTACATCTTCATGGGTGTTCATTGTATCAGACTTAACTTATCTAACTAAGATAATTATAGTTTGTTGCCTGACTGAATGTGACTTCACCAGGTAAAAAGGAACTATCTGCAACTATTGTTGTACAATGTTTGACACATGTAGATACCACAGACGGCTTTAATCAGTCCTACTATCATTTTGTATCAAAGATTCCTCCACAACACAAGATAAACAGCATCCTACACTATCAAGATCTCTTATTATTATTCTGGTTAAAGGGCTGGGCTTTTATGAACATATTTGTCCTGCGATGCATGTAGTTTGGTCTGTGCAGCAAATAATTAAAATCATATTAAAACCAGGGTAGATTAAATGTAGTTAAAACTATACATGGTGGGTGTCTCAAGGGGTCTCAGGCAATGGCTGCAGGTTGTATAAACTACAGTTAAGTCTTGACAAGAAAGTGTCTAGTAAAGGTACTGAGGTGATGGAGCCTGGAGAATCATTTTAGTCTGCTACTGACTGGGGAAGAAAGAAGGCTAAAGAACTGGATCGTAGACATGTTTCGAACTGGATCATAGACATGTTTAGAACTGGATTAGACATGTTTAGAACTGGATCATAGACATGTTTAGAACTGGATTGTCGACATGTTTAGAACTGGATCGTAGACATGTTTAGAACTGGATCATAGACATGTTTAGAACTGGATCATAGACATGTTTAGAACTGGATTAGACATGTTTAGAACTGGATCATAGACATGTTTAGAACTGGATTGTCGACATGTTTAGAACTGGATCGTAGACATGTCTAGAACTGGATCGTAGACATGTTTAGAACTGGATCATAGACATGTTTAGAACTGGATCATAGACATGTTTACACGTAGAACTGGATCAGACATGTTTAGAACTGGATCATAGACATGTTTAGAACTGGATCATATACATGTTTAGAAGTGGATCTTAGACATGTTTAGAACTGGATCATAGGCATGTTTAGAAGTGGATCATAGACATGTTTAGAACTGGATTGTCGACATGTTTAGAACTGGATCGTAGACATGTTTAGAACTGGATCATAGACATGTTTAGAACTGGATCATAGACATGTTTAGAACTGGATTGTCGACATGTTTAGAACTGGATCATAGACATGTTTAAAACTGGATTGTAGACATGTTTAGAACTGGACCATAGACATGTTTAGAAGTGGATCGTAGACATGGTTAGAACTGGATCGTAATCATGTTTAGAACTGGATTGTAGACATGTTTAGAAGTGGATCGTAGACATGTTTAGAACTGGATCGTAGACATGTTTAGAACTGGATCGTAGACATGTTTAGAACTGGATCGTAGACATGTTTAGAATTGGATCGTAGGCATGTTTAGAACTGGATCATAGACATATTTAGAACTGGATCATATTATTGTTTATAAGTGGATCATAGACATGTTCAGAACTGGATCATAGACATGTTTAGGACTGGATCATAGACTTGTTTAGAACTGGATCATAGACATGTTTAGAACTGGATCGTAGACATGTTTAGAAGTGGATCGTATATATGTTTACAACTAGATCATATACATGTTTAGAACTGGATCATAGACATGTTCAGAACTGGATTGTAAACATGCTTAGAACCGGATTGCAGACAAGTTTAAAACTGGATTGTAGACATGATCCATGACCCTTGGTACAATCACTGAGAGCCCATTTTTCTTGCGTCAGAGTGACAGAAAGGAAAAAGTAATAAAACACCCACTGGTCAACATGACTAATATAATTCTAAATAATAACATTGATTTAGAAATCTCTCAAGTTGTGATACAACAATACATATTTACCGCTAGAGTTCTATTAAGAATTTGTCATCTTGGGATTGTCCAAATGGGTCTTTCTTCAAGTAGCATGAAAGTTAATTACGTTCTTGTGAGATCTCCAGGGACATGGATTCATTCATGAGCAGAACTGATCACGGGATTCTCAAAAGGGTGATCTTTATTGGATTTTAATCAGCAGTCCCGCCCACCTGTCCTTTCTGTAAAGCTGCATTCCAACAGCAACAGCATTTTTAATTAGCTCTAGTATGACTTTCAGTCGTGCTAGTTTCATTCTGGCAATTCCAAAACCAGTGTAACTGAATCAGTCTCTTTCAGTCACTGTGAATTTCAATAAATTTCAAACAAGACCGGATTATTTCGGTCTGGATTTCAATAAAATTTGGTGTGGTTTAGTGAGGTGGATTCATGTTGCAAAGTAATGTACCGACACATACATAAGTGGGGCATGGCAGCCGTGACATTAAATTGTCAATTGAGAGGATGGTGGTTTGATTTCATCTGCCCCATTTTGAAACTTGGGTAATTTTGTTCACTCCACTTTGCTGTTTGCTTCGGAACAGACACATTTCCTGTTGAATAACAAAAACATCTTAAAAAGATCTTACTGCTACTGTTTGTGCCAAGACAAAGATCTCATGAAGATTACAGACAAAGAAGGGATCTAGATACACTCCTGGTCTCACAACTGTCTGCAGAAATCACCACCCATGGTCGAATCATCAAGCACTAATAACTACATTCCAAAGAGTACTTTACATTTCTACATCTTACATTGGTGAAATAATGACACATCCCTTTTCAAGTCTGAACATGAAATATCTCGTCAAACCACAGAGACCAACTTTCTATAAGCATACATATAAAAAGTCTATATTTCACAAAACGGTGTCATATTCCCCCTATGCAGATACAACGCTGCCTACCAAGTGCGCTCAATCAAACTGTACAAAGCTGCCAAGGAGTCATGTTTTGTCGGCCCTCTCAATTACCGTAATGTATATGTACCCAACGGCCCAACAAACTGACAGGGTACACTGAGAAAAAAACTTTAATTGATCGTTATCAGTGAAAGACTGGGTGATATTCTATACTGACGGCATTTCATAACCAGCAATCAGTTCCTTTGACACAATTACCAAATCTCTTATATCCATCACAATACAAAGAATTAATTATCTTATCAAACCTCACTCTACATTTCCAAAGAAACTACACAACCATGACAGATCACTAAACAATACCAGAGTTACATATCTTGAAAGAGCAATGAGACTGTGCGGTTTCAGACCAACAGGAGTGCCTTAGTATAAATACCATATGAAATAACATTCCTCACAAAATTGTGGGCAGACAGCGAATACTTTAAATTTGCATTTAAGTAAAAACAATCCTGGGTGTTTTAAGTTTGTAGATCTTAACTTTATTTTTTATGAACATTTTGCATTATTGAACATTCTTCAGGATAGCTCGTTTTCAAATCAGAAACTTTAATTTTTCATATCCAAGATGTTTAATTTACCTGGTAGAGGCTTTCATCATTCAGCGTCATCGGTACTGATGAAGTCGACGTGATACGTTGATGAAAGCCTCTACCAGGTATATTAAACATCTTGGATATGAAAAATGAAAGTTTCTGATTTTATTATGGTATTTTATAGCTTCAAAAGTAATGGAGTGCATGGTGCAATTAACAAAACCTTAACTATTTTTACGGGATGCCGTTTCTCATTCATATATTTTGGGGTTTATTTCTGACAATGACCGAGCCTACTTGGTGATGACCCTACCTTCGGGATCAAGCAGTTGTTCAATGCTCAGTTTCTCCTGCGCCACACGGAAAGCATGTTCCAGGTTGGTTTGATTATCGTTGTTTAGTAGGTCTTCAAAGTTGAACAACTCCGGACTACAAGCAGATGAACACAATCAACAATTACAATGTTATTACTGATTGTAATCTCTACATGTATTCGGACACCCAACAATAATTACATTTTCTGTTTTCTGAAGACATACAATACAAAAAGATTATTTTTAGTGTCCAAAAACATTATCATTATGGACTATAATGTAGTTGGACATCTAATATTAATCGGTGTCTAAAAACAACAGTACAAACAATATTTATTTGTGTAGATTTTACGGTGTCCAAAAGCAGCCTTAGCTGTGTTCTGGTATCCTGTTGCTCATATGTGAGAAGCATAAATCGCATGCCAGTAACCAAGCTATTGAGATGGCTGTACCCAGGAACCATACAAACCTAAGAAAATGGGTGTACACTTCTGTAGGCTTACTGGAATGCAAAATTTGACATATTTCCATGTCTCAAATATGTTTAAGCATCATGTATGCTTAATAAAACGAATACGGTATATTTATGGTTACAGCATTGGATTCTATCAATTCAGTGGCAAACCCTGGATAATTTGGTTCAGTCCTCCTTGCCTTAGTTCACTCGCCTGGTTAAGAGCACTGACAGATTGATGTGACTCAATACTGCCTTGAGTAAATACAGCTCAACTGAATAGTGACTTCACAGAGAAGTCAACACCACAGCTGAATGCATAGGCTTGGTAGAGCACCCACGGAATCTGGATACTGCGGTTGTAAATACTTCACTCTTACAAATGAATAAACAAACAAACAAAAATGTTGATCCAGTTTTCCTCAGTGCACAAGTTTAACCAATTGACTGAGTTAACTGTACCGGTGTGTGTAGCTCCTGTATACTGATTACTGTAATGGATTTCTGCAATGTTTACTTTGAGTTACGACACTTTGAAACAACATTGCATGGCGTGCTCTGTACTTACTGGTACTTGTGGATGAGTGCGTTGAAGGCCAATCCGTCCCTCCAACTACTTGTGAAGTTCCGCAGGTTCACGTTCTTGTAGCTGCACACAGAACAAGGCTGTTAGTGTGTCATCAATGCTGTAAGAGTGTCACCGAGGCTGTCAGTGCGTCTTCAAGAATGTCAGAGTGTCAACAATGTTGTAAGAGTGTCACCAAGTTTGTTAGTATGTCAACAATGTTGCAAGAGTATTATTGAGGTTGTCAATATGTCACCAAAGTTGTAAGAGTCACTGCGGTTGTCAAAGTCACTAGTATTGTCAGTGTGTCAACTAACCAGGTGTGCTACCATGGTTGTCAGTGTGTCACTAAGACTGACAGCAAGTCACTGAGGTTGCCAGTGTCACCAAAATTGTCAGCATGTCACAAAGGCTGTCATTGTCATCAATGCTACTAATGTGTCACCAAAGTTGTCACAGTGCGTCACCAAATATGTCAAAGTGTCACCAGCACAGCTACCAATGTGCTACTTTAAAGTGTTTGTTTGTTACGTAATTGTTAGCCTATAGACATATAATTGAGTACAACAATGCTGTGAGACCCCCTCCCCCCCACACACACACATGTAATAATATACAGCACATGATGAGTTATTCTCACTACAGCGGAAGGAAGTTTTCTTAGATGACAGCTTCAAACAGCAGCTATTGACAACGCACCAGGCAGTGAAATGATGACAGCCAAGGTCAAGTTATGATATATATAGAGTTTTTTTAGAGACATACGTTTACGTAAGTGGACAATCATGATAATCTCGCCAGGGGTCACTGCGCTCATCATAACCCACCGGAACTCATTCATGTCATGACAATGTTGTAAAATTGTTCTATCTCGCTTTCAAATAACTTGTTGTAGCAGTGATTGGTTTCATACAGCAAGTGTACAGTAATTAAAAACTGCCACGACTGGTTTCGTATACCAAGTGTAGTAATTAAAAACTGCCAAAGTCCTCTAGTTTTACAGCACACGTTAATTAATTTTGGCAGAATAGTGTTACCAATGTCTATGTAATCATTCAAAGTGTAACATGCTGGTTCTTCCTAATTTCCTCTATAGCGGTTCCAGGTCATTTACTACACTAACTCCCAGTCATCTGATACGTCCCCATCAGTAAATCTCCTCACATCCACCAACACCAGAGGTTATTAACAAGTACATGTCAACACGATATGGCTCAGAACTGGAGTACGAATCGTGTGGCCTAAAAAAGTAGTTCTGCAGCTTGCACACCAGTGAAACGTGTCCCGCTGCACGCTGCATAGAGAAACCAGTGTTCACACCTGACAGGTGAAAGTGTGCTGGAGCATATATAAATGGCAGAGAACAGAGAACCAGTTCCAAGCCAAAAAGTTGTTTCTAAAAACTTCATTGAGGTATTCTATTTTAGCAAGGCTATTATTTAATTCCATATTGCACACTGAATATGAATAAGAACATTCCAGTTTCAGATGTCCTCTATTCGTTCAGGTGTTCACAAATAAATGCTATTAGTTATCTGTCAATCGGTCTTTTTTTTTTTTTCATTTTATATATCTCATTTTTGAGTAACATTTTCATTTTTCTTTGTCTTTCATGTGTTTCTTAGATGAAAAGCTACAAGTTGTTATCGCCACTAAAGTTGAGCGAGAGGTGACAGTTAATGAATTCAAGGCACAGCCAGCCACCTTCACATACGGCACTTGAAACTAAGAAACTGTTACACACACCAACACTAATTATTACGTCATTACACGTCATTGGATGTACTGGTTACACCAATTATTACATCATTACAGGTCATTAGATGTACTGGTTACACAAATTATTACGTCATTACACATCGTTGGATGTACTGGTTACACTAACTTTGTTAACCATTTCAGTACTACAGCCCTGATCAGCTGTGACCACTGAATACTGCATTCCCAGTGAATAATGGACTACCTCACTTCAAGTCAAGATTTGAGTAACAAAAACGCATTTTATGAATAGGAATGTTCTATATTTTCGGAAAGTATAATAATCAGCGAATAAAATTAGCCATATCATTTTACATTCCGTAGTCATGGTAACCATTGCTGAACTCAGTTGTATACTAAGTTTGCCGACATCGTTATTATGTCGATCGTCAACATCCGACAAAGATTCTTTATTAAAACTATCAAATAATCTGTCCCAAACATACGGTGGTAAATCGCTAGTTATGTAATGCGGTCCGCCATTGTGGCTGCCGCAGATTTGGATAATCCATCATTAAAAACCGTGAAAATCACTGTAAACTATTACTGAGCGATAATAAACGATGACCACTGCTGAATAGCTAATTTATTCGCCTTGACAACCGTACACAAGTGGCTCCACGCAGTGGATTATTATGAATAAAAACAATTTGAATAGCAGACATCGTCAATGCCGGAAAACCGGCCTGTCGTACTGAAGCGTCACAGACAGTGCGGCCGAAAAACCGGCCTATCGTACTGAAATGGTTAAGTCATGTTGTTTTCTTTTTGTTAGTATCTACGTTATTATAATATTATATATGTAATTATTTGAATGTACTAATTGAACTTAACTGTGCACATGATGTTTCGTTTGAGAGCCCTGGGCTAGTCCTTAATACAAGTCACCCAGCCCCTTATTTGATATTTGTTTTACATTTATACTTTAAATATGAAATTTTATATGTGTATACTCATTTGCTTGGTGACTGTACATCTGGGGTAAATAAAAATATCAGCCTGCCTGCCCGCCCGCCCGCCCGCCCGCCCGCCTGCCTGCCCGTCTGTCTCTCTGTCTGTCTCTCTGTCTGTCTCTCTGTCTGTCTGTCTCTCTGTCTGTCTGTCTCTCTGTCTGTTTCTCTGTCTGTCTCTCTGTCTGTTTCTCTGTCTGTCTCTCTCTCTCTCTGTCTCTGTGTCTGTCTGTCTCTCTGTCTGTCTCTCTTTCTGTCTCTCTGCCTGTCTCTCTGTCTCTCTGTCTGTCTCTCTGTCTGACTCTCTGAGGTTGAACCAAACCATTTGTAAAATGGATGATCCATTCTAGAAATGAATTATTTTTCATTTTTCCTCCCAGCTATCGTCTGGGTAGGAAATTACCAAAGAAACAATTTCTATTTCAGTACAGATAAAATACAATTCTGCATGGGCAATTGCCCCTCCCCATAACATGAGTTGTCTGCTGTTCCATCAAAAATACATACTGAAGAACCCGGAGATGTTAAGTATATTAGTACCTCTGGCATATTGACCTATAGAAACATGTATTTATTTGCCACACACAAATAGCAAAATCTGAAAGGGCTACTCTGATTGCATAAGGCCTCAATAGATAAACAAAGAACGACAATGGTCTGATGACAATGGTCTGACAGAAATTGATGGGGATTTCCCGGAATTGCTCAAAACCGATAAACATATCAAGTGGGCCAAAGTACAACTGCTTCAGCAAATCTCAACACATTGCATAGGATATACAACAGAGGAAGTGTGGCTCAAGAGGACGAATTCGTAAGTGCATGCATTTTATGATTTTTGATTATTTGTCGAGGAAAATAAACTGGAATTTGAAAGGTGATACTTACTATAAGGTGAGCATATCTGCCAAAATCACAAAATTTAAGGAACATGACCTAGAAAGCTATTTTTGGATCATGTGCAGAATAGGCATGTGAATTAATATCTGGTTCCCTGTAGCGGGTCAGATATGTGAAGTGTCTACTTACCCACGTGTGGACTGTCTGCACCAAGCTAGTAGTGTCTTCTCAAGGCTGGTTTGCTGCAGGTCGCTCATCACATCTTTCATGATATCCTTCACCTGCAAACAACATGTCAGAACTCAAATAAAACATTCTAAGGGAGACAGTCTGTTCTTCTACCCACAATTAGCAAGCATAGTCATTTGTAACTGGAAGTCTGCTGTGTTGAATGCAGGAACATTTTGAACATCAGAGGGTATAGCAGTTAATTCTGCCCACCTCAGCAATATTTCCAATAGTTTCTTTTGAAACTGGATGTTTTGTTTACCATTTGCTGCGGGGTGGAAATTTTCAAACTGCAAACATCGTTACAGGCTTACTAAACATAATATTTGGCGGGCAGTGTACCTTCAACATAGTTATTACTGTCTTAAGACATTATATGAATTAATAAATGAAAAATTAGGAACAGACTGCTTCCTTTTCACAAGATTGTCACACGTGGCAGAAAAATATGGAAACTGGAGAAGGACGCCATTGGCCAATCAAGGGTCCAACGGTGATTCACCTATGTATAGGTCACTGTCTTGAAATATTAGTCAATTTTCACATATTATATTCATGCTGCCTGCATTTGCACAAGTTGTAGATAATTTGTTCCATTTGTCTATCATCCTTTGTTACGCTTATTCCAGACATCCATAGACCAGAGTATTGACAAATTTGCCATTTACATATACATAAGTGATAAAAACAACACTAGAAAGAATAGAGAGGTGTATTTCATGTGATAAGGAATGTGCATATACAGTCATAACAAGAAACACAATTTAATGACAAACAAAAAAGAAAGAGACGAATAAAATTAGCAAAGTGTAACATAAATGTGATTTTTCTTTTTCATAAGGTTCCTTTCTATTTGTGAATACTTTTATTTTATGTTAGTTACGTCATAGGATTGCCTTGGGACATCCTGGTGCAATATGCATACCAAAAAAATGTCCCTTGAAACACAGGTCACACAAGATGGGATTAAATTTACCTCTGAGCAATCTTGCATGAACATTTTATGCCAAAGGGACGTATTAGCACCCAGGCGAAATGAAGCAGGTACAAACATGCAGCCACATAGTCTGTATTTTGTTGGAGATACATCACACTTTTAATGCAAACAACGGAAATATTTTTATTATTTTGAGGAATACAATGTATGAGATGGAAATAGTTGGGAATGGACTGAGATGGAGAGAGACGAATGCGTGAGGAAAGATCGAATGGAAAACATAAAAGGGGTAAGGAAAAAGGAAGAATGAAATTAAGATGGAGACAGTGTAGACCGAGATCTCGAAATGGCAGGGATGAACAGATAATAACAAAGACCATTGTAGAAGACTAGAACAGATGGAGAAGAATCGTACAGAGAGAGGAACGGAATGGGAGACATGGATCCCACACTGCAATGGATCATGGGAAGAAACAGACAGTATGACACAAAGAAACAGTGACAGGGATTAAATTATACTAGCTTTCACCCACCCATTACCAAATAACTCATTCACATTGCCGACATCTCATGAACTGATCATCACTCAGTTGTCACAGGTAAGAAAGGCTTCCAGGAAGCCATGTACAGTGTACATCAAAACCATAAGGTAAATAACTTGAAATGTCATCATGTTTTTTTAAAGTAAATCTCCAATTAGTAGATCAGAACCCAATGATCTAAGGAATGAAATTAACACAGAAAGAGGCAGATGGACCTCGATGCCTCAAGGGAGACCGCACTTACAATGCTCAATAGTTTCCGTATCAATACAGAGACTATTAAATGATGTTTCAGTTATTGGTACGGAGCCTGAAGAAGTCTCCACCCACCTGCCAATGAAGGATGATGCTCCAAACAAGGCCCAGCACCAACTTTGGGTTTCCGTCCACGATGTCATTGCTGCTTATGTTTACAAGTCTGATCTGAAAACAGAAAACCACCAATAAATAACACAGCTCGACTGAAGGTACAAAATAGTCAAATATATCTCATTACACTCTGAACAGGGAAGATGTCCACCCATGACATTAGTTGATCTCGGTAGCTCCTTCTGAAGACGAAATCACCCAGACCCCCAAAAAGGTGACTCTTTCAAGAGATCGCTGGTGAAAACATCTTACATGCGCCCCAAAACTGGTTCTACCTATGCCAAGGAATCTGTAACAAAACTATGATTGTATCCATGTACAATGATTAATGTGAGACCCTTTGGTGATGACTGGTGAAGTTATGTACAAGTATTTACATCCGTTATATAATGCCATGTGGCAGGTACTACTACACTGTACTTAACAGTTAAGTGCAGTTAACTACGGTGCACATATTTATGACACGACTACAGATCAACTGCACTGTGCAGCCTTGTTAAGGATTTTGCCTAATTATTGGTTGCCCTTCTGAGCTGAGATTCCTGAGGATATACTTTATAGGTGATATAGAAGTTTATTACTATTATCAGTGAAAATTTCTTAGGGGTCTTAGTAGGTTGGAAGACCCCCTAAGACATTCAGGGAGGTATCGGATTCAAGACAAACCAACTAATAAATCTTGACATATAGATATTCCTAACCACCTGCCAGTTAAGCCAAACTAAGACAGCTCAGCCTCATTTCCCAGTTCCGAGCTGAGAAGAAACTCTCTCAACTTTACATTTCAAGACCTAAAACCTCCCCCCCCATCTCTGCCACACATTGGCAAATAAGGAAGTTTTAAACTGTCTATTTCCGATAATAAAAAAAACATGTTTAACACAGCTAGTGGTAATCTCAAACAAACATATAGCAGAGAAAGAATGACAACAACACTGCCTGATAGTACTGACGTGGATGCCTAAAGGAAAGTATGTCCAACATTTTGTTTAAATATCTACGTGTAACCGCCCTTCTGAGATATTTTTCGATGTAAGTTATGAACATTTTCACGCTGGTCACATTTCACCAATCAGTAAACAGTTTGTTCCCTAAGAATGTAGAGTCTTCCATTAGAATGAATACTTTCTGATATATAATTTACATTGTTCCTTCATTAATATTGCCCTATGTCCTCCAGTTCTTACAAATAAATGCAGTTATTGCTGTTTCTACTGAGTTTGTTTGTTTCTACCAAGCATCATTCTTAACGACTGCAGCTTAGCTGTAGTAACCAACACTGGTGAACACAACCAAGGAAACCCTGTGTGTTAAGACTTAAACCAGTCAACCAGAAGCCCACTAAGCACTGCTGAAGTATTCCCCTGACGGCAGAAAATGAGCCTATTTCTGGGGAGACAGTGATGAAATGGCATTAGGCCTGGGAGGCTGGCGCCGGTAAAAGCCAGGGAGTTGTCTCAGGTCAACATTTTCTACTAGGTCCATGTCTGTTTATTCCCTAGTCTCACATACTGCTCACCTCAGATAGATTAAAGAGAGGTTGTTCATTTGTTTTTATCGTAAATTCATGTTACTCAGAAGTGGTGGTGGTGGTGGTGGTAGTGTGTGTGTGTGTGTGCGTGCGCACGTGCGTGCATGTGTGTACATGTGCATGCTTACACAGGTGTGTGTGATGCTTTTAGTGCTCTAATGTTGTGTGTACCCATGTAGTTTGTGCTTCACTTTCTTGCTTACAGCTAACTCCTTGGAGTGAAAAGGGAGCTAAGTGCATAAATCTCCCCTGCTGGTATATAGCCTCTCCATAGACAAGACTCTCGCACAACCTCCTTGTGGTCCATTGCAGATATTCCCAGCCCCAGGCGAATGTGCTACATATCTCGGAGCTGCATGACGGAGCTGCATGAAGCCTTAAACATGCATGACCCACTGTCACAAAATCATGTCTCAGCTACGGATAAATAGCAAATCCATCGGCAGCAGGATGTGAGGAGAGTGAGGAAGGCAGCAACAGATTGGTAGAATCGTGCGGTGCCTGGCAGACGTCTTGACAAACTCTGCGGATGTTCTGGCATTGACCAATCACCCTCGTTAGTTCCAGCCGTCAAAAACTTGCATGATGATCCAGAGAGAACAATCTGTCCTTGCACAAGGTAGTCTTTACTTAGTAACTACTGCGCATGCAACCTCATAATCCATGATAACTAAATGAAAATAAGAAGACCATTGAAGATGCTATCATCCTCCCATAATTATGTTAAAAAGGTAAGTTCTTATACAGCACAATATCCAGTTCTCAAGACTGCTCAAAGCACTTTACACTTTACTCCCTGGCAGACCTGCTCAATCGAAACACCATCTCAACATCTCTGGGAAACATCCAGCCACGCTGCAATCAATGCGCGTACACTGTTCGTACACAAATATCCACCACTGTCTATAGCCAGTTACTCATTAATACAGCTCAGTGAACTGGAGCAACGTAGAGTGAACGAACTTGCCCAAGGTTAGTCACTGCAGCACAGGATTCGAACCAGGATTCTCTCGGTTCAGAGTCCGAAGCTCTATCCACAACTCCATTGCGCACTACTGTTGACCCGGGACTTTTCTGTTCAGTAGTTAAAATTAGTTTTAGCTTCCATTGATTAATAGTGATTGTTGGCCTATGTCTTGTTGTTAATCAGGTACTGAAGAATCTTAATTTCCATTGGCACATTTACTGTTAGCCCATAACTATTTCATTCAGTAGCTACTGAAGAGTCTTAGCCACCAATGGGCTACAACTACTTTTGATCAATATGTACTGTAGAATTTTAGCTATCATTTTCTTACCTTAAGTTCTTACCTTAAGAACGGTCAATATTGGCCAAGTTGAGCACTGAGACCGTCTCAAGGTTAGTTTTCTGTAAATAGCCCCATTGCTACCATCAGCCCATGACTGTGTTTATCCAGTAGCTACTTCATGGTGACAGTAAGCAGTAAGTGAACACAGTAATAGGGGAATTTGTGTAAAGGTGGACTAGTAAACACAGATAGATCTATGTCACCAATCTCAAAGTAATGAACACTTTATGACTTCTTTGTGGAAGTGCATATATGAGTTGTCAATCAAAGGAAGGAAATATAGTTAAGCTGGTCAAATCTGCCACACACCAAAAACCGTGTACTTTATACCTTGCCAAGAATAAGCCTTGATCTCATGCACAAGACAACACTTGCCTGTGTTTACGTGAACATAAAACGTCAGTGAGAACAGCAGAGTGTGTGTTTTGTTTAA
Source organism: Escarpia spicata (assembly GCA_963995525.1). NCBI lineage: Eukaryota > Metazoa > Annelida > Polychaeta > Sabellida > Siboglinidae > Escarpia > Escarpia spicata. Next base: position 31,265,992 of record OZ023218.1, read on the forward strand.
TTAAACTGAAAAATCAGGATGGTAAAATATATATGTGATGAATAATGCAACATGAAACATGTCTATGATTAAGATACATAAATAGTCAAAATACTTTTATTTTGTCAGTGTCTTGTCTTAAATATGTATTAGAGATTTAAAATATGGACATCTTAAGGAAGAGTTTGTCAAGGTTTTTCTATTAAAACAACCTTTTCTGTTAAATTCAGCAAAAGTGACTTCTGCCATGTTCTAAAGTGACGGCTATGTATGTGACAGATGCCTTCACTGCAGCTACACATAAACCTGTTATCTGACATCCCTCGAGTCATTTCATACAATTTCCTGGGCTTTTATTGTTTAACAAATGTGACTTTTATGCAGCGTTCACTTGCACACATCTTCCAAACTGTGACATATGGCAATTCGTGTGTGTCCAGGTCGGTAATTCAGGATGACAGTTGCAAAGGAAAATTCTAGCAACGATCACCCATTAAATGCATGAGAACCTCGAAGATGGCACAATAAGACTTACAGACTGTACAGTGATGACATCTATTATACGTATATCTACGATAATACAATATCATTCTTTACAATTCCAGCCATCTGTTTGGTGTAAGTCAAGAATGAAACAAACTGTTTATGCAACTAAACATGATGCCCTGCAGTAATACAATCACTTCATTCTTGTGAAATTTGTTATTGTTATTTATCGTTGTGATTTTAAATTGGACTACTTACAGGTTCCTACCGGTAGTTCTTATTTACCTATGCATTTATAAGAAAATATGTTCAATTGTCAATTATTATATATAATATATATATATATGTATACGTTTTTATTAAAATTTCATGAAACTGTAAAGTGTCCCAGAACAGTTAGTTGGATGGGGCGCTATACATAAGACATGTATTACTAAATATTATTACTGGGCATCTAGGCATTGCGAAAGTCAGCTTTGGCACTTAACAATACAAAGGTCCCCCCCTGCCTAGAGGTCAGGCAGGGAGTAGAGGGAATGGAATCCCACTTTGTATCAGGTGCTGGGTTATCAGGGAATGCTGAGACAGGCTGTAGCCAATTAAGATAACTGGCTGTAATGTGGGTGGTGTGAAGATAACTGTCTGAGGACCAAGTTCAAAGCTTCTCCAGTCCCCCTCTCCACTACTGTCTGGGCCAGCTGTACACTACACCCTTCTGTTTCAACACACTCCTGTCCAGCTTGGCCCAATACCATTTACTGTTATTATACATGTATATTGTGTCAAGTTGTTCTCCTGTTTCTCTGTACGTCCGGGGCGAGGCTGGCCTCGATACTGGCCCTCGATCTATGATTTCTTTTCTTTCTCCTGTTCTTGGACTGTCTCCACCAACCGCCTCCACTCCACTCTTCGCTCTCATTCTCCACTCCTCTCTCATTCCCTCCAAACTCTCTATACACTGTCCTCCCAATAGAGTCTAGGTCGTCCTCGCCTCCTTTTCCCCTTCACTCTCCAGACATCTGCTGTCTTTGCCAACGGTTCTACTCCCATTCTCTCCACATGCTCAACCCACTAGTTGATTCCCCACCAGCTTCTTCTCAAAACTTTCATTTACTCTAACCTCCTCCTTCACCTCCTCCATTCTTTGCTTGTCGATTCTCTTCACTCCCGCAATTCTTCTGACCCGGTTATTTTTGCAAACCATGTATCTATGTTAAAAGTAAGTTCATAGGTGCTAAGACAATGATTTTATGTTAATTTTAAATATTGCATTTGTTCTATTAAGCATGCAGTACGCTTATCAAATATTTGCGGCATAGAAATATGTTGAAATGTTGCGTTCCAAAAAGCGTACAGGAGTTCCTGGGTACAGCAGTCTCAACAGACATCAGTGGTAAGCGATTTATGCATCTCAGGCAAGCGGATACAAGATCACTGTAAAGTTGGACGATGTAGGTGGACCTTTTGATATTTTTTTCATCGCTGTGCTTTGAATCTAGTGTGACATTGGTAGAAATTAAATTACAATGACGGAGTCAACAGTCAAGGCTGGCATTGGAGATCACCGTCAGGGTGTCAGATGCTGCTAAAAAGAAGGGTGTGCACTAATTAGGGCACGTATGCACAATAGAACTAATACAGTAAGCTGAAAAGTTAAAATCAAAAGAAAAAAAGAAAGACAAAGACAAGTAAACCTCAGTAAGATAAATAAGTTAAATAAATAAGTTAAAATTAAAATTACAGTGATTATTCTAAAAACAGCCATCAGCAGTGATCAATGTTGCAATACACCCCACAGTGCTGGAGACGTCAGCAATCATTAGAGGAATGCTGACATATGTCAGGCATCTTCTATCCCTGAACCATCCAGGCTCAAATAACATAACACTGTCAGTATAGCATAGGCTACAATCTTGTAACCCTCAGCTGTAGCCAACGAAGCCTCTATTTATCTTGAGAGAACAGTGCCCTTTTGACATTCGGTTAAGGCTGTCCGTCTTGATTGAACTTGATGTGGGTAAATAGGCACTACGCAGAACATAAAATTAGAACTTAGCATTCGGTGGTACGGCCAGGGTTCACACCCTCAGATGGAGGCCCACCATCCTTCCCTGCAAAACCATGTGCCTGTCAAATACTGGAAGGAAGCTAGAAGTATTTGAATGAGAAACAAAAAACAGTAATCGCCTTCTACCAGAGAACCATTTCACTAACATTCGTATGCACTAATATGCCTGACTGTCCTCTTTAAAATCAATCTGGCTCAGGCTTGACAGTAATTTTGTATATTGAAAACTGTCAACGCCAGGAAGTACACTTTCGGCAGTGTGTCACAGAAATAGTCTCCTCAATGATAAGGTGACGGGTTTTTGCATTTTCAATAACCTCCTTAAATTTAATAATGCCTTCTGTTTCATGATAGATTGATGAGCTCAAAGTTTTCGTGAAACAGTCCCCGGGTTATGTGGAGAGGAAATAAACTATCCAGTACAGTGGGTAAATGTGTAACCTGGCATGGACTCATTAACCTGTAAGTTGTAGCAGTGAGACAATGTTCCAGAGTCGGATATAATTTATTAAAATTTAAAAATAATAATGTTCAATAACACATGAAGACAAAGAAGAGCGTAGATAGCAATACAAAAAGAACAGAACTGTCTACTAGGACACTTCCAGTACCCTTACATCATGACTTATGAAGTAGTCCTGATGTTGTGAGTTAAAACATCAAATGCGTGATATTTTTACTTATTTCACAGTCAGTCTGGTGAATCTCTTCACTCTTGAAACATCAACATTTACAACTAGCTTACATCCAACCATGGGCAACAAACCATTACATTATTTTAATTTAAAACACATTCACAGCTGCACTGTCTGGACAATCTCTATCCACTGTACAGTTTCCTTCCCTATTTTTTCCAATGGGTGGCAAAGCAAAAATTTAATTTCAAACAAAAAACTGAAAAGAACTACCTTCGCTTATAAATACATCGCCAATTGGTAGATCACAGGAGACTGCTTCAAGGAAGTGAATGATCATAAATACAGGCGAGAAGACATCGGCAACTAGGAGATACACTTGAGATGCCTAAAATTATCATATTAATATACAGAGATTATTTTCCAATGGGAATGAACCACTGGTAACAGTCAGATCTCACCAGGTATAACTATTACAGAGTAAAGATAGCTGGTCTTACATACCCACGCACCTACTAATGAGTACATCAGACACTATTCCTACCCAGGGAGCCTCGTCTCCAGTGACATCTCTTCCTCTCCTGCATTGTATTTACACTACCCTGGAGACATAACACAACTGAGGCAAGTCTCATGATTAAGGAACACTCTCTTCATGGCTAGCCAAGGCAACATTCAATTATGTGTATATTATCATATACGGCAACTGGGAAGCTGATTTATATTAAAGAAAACCAGAATCAATAGCATAAAATCCGTGATGATAGTTTTTAAATATTGATAACACTGTAGAATGTTTAATGTCAGAATTTGCGAGATGTTCAAGATGGTGGCTCCTGTTTAAATTCTGGTGCAGACAATATCTAATATGACAGTAAGTGGGGAGCGATGGTGTGGTGATTAAAGTGTCGGATCAACTGTAAATGTAGTTCAATAACACTTCCAGCCATTTTGAAACACGGGCAATTTTGATCACCTCAAGTTGTCTATGTCTTTCAGAAGAAACAACAACAGCCTGTGTTCTCCTCCGGGTGGTGTCTGCACCAGGGGTAGTGACAGAACCCATGCAGGGGTAAATGTGTAAAAACGAAATGGGTTGGAAAACATGGAGCGAAACAAAACACATATTTTGATAGAACGAGATGGCAAAGTTGCACAGCAGCCTCATGGACCCCGAGGGCCAAGGTTTGCCGATGTTCTGTAGTCTGTCTGCTTGAGAACAGCTATTTCTTTTGGCAGTGATCAGTGTTGCAATTTTCCCAGTAGTGCTGGAGACATCACCAATCATTAAAGGTATGCTGACAGAAATGGCAGGCACCTTCTATCCACGAACCAACCAGCTCAAATAACATAACACTGAATGTAGCATATCAGTGGGTTATGATCTGGTAACATACAGATTGTCGACAACAGTTCACTTTGATACACAGGAAGGCATTAGGAATCATTAAAATCAATCCTAGGTAGTTGTCCTTGCACAATTGAGACACTGATGAATGACCTCCAGGAGTTGGTCTCCACAGCTGTTTGTCTCACCAGGTAAGTAAAGTGTGTCTATTAGTGTTTAGCCGTGCTTGGTACATGTCTAAAGGGTTTGGGGGAGATATATATGGCCCAACTGAACACTCCAGGCACAAGTATCCCTCATCTAGGGCTTGAGGTATGCTGTCATGAATTCAGCACTGTCATGGATTAGTTGTATATTGTTGTCATCAGTCGAGTGGATCAGTCTGGTTGAACACTGGAAACAGTTGCCACGTATCTACCAAACAGGCAGGCCAGGTAATTCTCGTATCAATGGGAAAATGTTTACAACTGGAAATTCGAAGAATGTGTGCACATTCCAGCAATCACACAGTCCAGGCCCGTTGTATGATCAGCCAATATTAATGATATCAATGATATCAATGATATTGGTTTGTCAAGATTGTTCAAGATAACTAAGGAACAGGTGCTATAAAACTGTCATCAGTGATGAGCAGGAGTAAATCAGAATAAAGAATTTTCAACATTGTACAAACTGGACCACAGAACACCAATCTACAAGTGTAAATGGTAAGGACTAGACTGAACCAATACAGGTCACACACATTGCAAGGTCACAGGGAAAATTGTCTCAATCTACCCTTTCATTCTCATTAAGGTACGTCATAGGGCAAAACGGTATCCTACACCTATATTTCACCACCAAATGCCCTATTGTGGACCTCAATAATCTTGCCATCTACTCACAACATGACCTAATATGATCACTGAAAGTCTATTTTCAGCTACTGCTGGCATCTTAAAGAGAGATTATAGCTTCAACATACTTCATCAGTTTAGATGTAGATAAGTTTAACCAGCTGTATGTGCTAAATTGCTGCTTCAATGGGGTGAATAAACAAAGAAGTAAATAATGACACCATTCCTGCTGGTCAGATCCTGGATTAAGACCTGTTGAGAGATATATAGCAAACAGTTGGAGAGATCTGGAGATAACTTACACTGTACTGCTCCTCCAGAAGTTGTAGTGCTTTGTTGATGTTGTTCAATTGGTGCAATCTCATTCGCCCCTTCTCTGGCTTCTGTGGCAGAAATCAAACACCCTTCATTAGTGGAGGTAGAGGATGGTGATAAGGTGGATACACTGCTGATTAGGGTGGATATCAAGAGTGGGGTATCACCCCTATAGACCCCCTCAGATAGTTAATTACACACCCCAGGTTGATAATCATCTATCTCTGGCCTGTCTTATCCACAGGCATAGCTATGAGGTATGAACATTAGCCTTGTTGATGGTTTAGAAAGTCCGTTTGTCAGTAGGGAAGAACAGATCTACCAAGCAAATTGTCTGAAATCTTCCCCTATAGAGGATCACATGGTGGAATGTTTTATCAAGAATATTTTTCCATTGGTGGCACAAATAAATCATTGAATCAAATATGTGAAAAACAGGAGTGTTGTCTGAGAGTGGGAGATCAGAATGTTTTGAAAAATTACTAAAACCTGGGTAATCTGCCACAACATCAGGAGACATATAAGAGATGTCTATCTAAGTACGTTTCCCAGGTCACAACAGGGGTCAAAATTGCATACATAGGAAGTGCAAATGATTTTCTTTACATACAGAAAGTTAGTATATTGACAGACACTCGGAAGTGCGCTACAGTCATTCAGTAATGCCAAATTGTATGAATAAATGTTTTCTAAATTTTGTGTGACCAAACAACTCGACTATGTAGCTAATCCAGAAAGACAACACTTCAGAGATGGGAATTACTGGGGGTTTGGGTTAGAAGGTAGAGACTTACCAGGGGGTTACAGTTAGGGGGAAGGGACTTACAATGAGGTTAGGGATAGGGGGACATGACTTACCAGTGGGTTACATTTAGGGGGAAGGGACTTACAATGAGGTTAGAGATAGGGGGACATGACTTACCAGGGGGTTACAGTTAGGGGGAAGGGACTTACAATGAGGTTAGGGATAGGGGGACATGACTTACCAGGGGGTGACCACTGAGGATCTGTAGCAATGCCAACAGCTTTGTACCATCCTTGAGATCTTCAAACAGGTCACTGATCTGCCCACTTGACCCCTGCAACAAGGAGGATGTCAGCTGACTTGTATGTATCCCTTACGTCCCTCATTCCCCCTCTTTCTGCTCCATCTCACATTTCTCCCATATGTCTCCACTGGTCTTCCCGTCTATCTCCCATGCTCCCTATCCCCTCATCATCATCTCTCACCACTGCTCACTTCCTCTTTCTCTCTCCCAGTCTAAATCCCCTATTCCTTTTTATTCTGTCTCTTCTCCTATGCTTCTCCCACTCTCTCTCCCATTCTCCCCTCTCTCTCCCCCTCTCCCCCCTCCCATCCTCCTCCCCCTCTCCCTCCCTCCCCCTCCCATCACTCTCCCTCCCCTCTCCCCCTCTCCATCCTCCTCCCCCTCTCTCCCCCCTTACTCTCCCCCTTTCCCTCCCCTCTCCCTCCCTCTCTCTCGCCCATCTCTACCAACTCACTCCCTCATCGCTCTAACATGTGCCAAGAACTCAAATGATGACAAGCCATTCTCTCCAACCTCTGTCCCCTTTCTATGCCCTTCTCTACCCACTTTCTCTGTGTCCTCCTTTTATCCCCCTCCCTTTTACCCCCTTGTCTTCTTTCTACCCCTTCACTATCAACTATCTCCCGTTTTTATTATCTCCTTCTTTACCCATTCTTTCTGCCCCACTTTTATGCCCTCTCTTTTTATTACATTCTCTACTACCCCCTCACTATGTACGCTCTTTTCCATATCTCTTCCTTTCTCTTCTTCTATTTCCTCTACCAATCTCTCCATCTCTTTCTATCTCTTACCTTAGATAATTGTGAATTTATCCATTTTGTGAACGTTTTCTTTTGGACATCCTCCCTTTCATCTGGAGAAGAGAAACAACATTCATTAACACGCTGTGACAGTATCCAGTGCATACACTGTGCTCTAACACTGTACACGCTGTGACAGTATCCAGTGCATACACTGTGCTCTAACACTGTACACGCTGTGACAGTATCCAGTGCATACACTGTGCTCTAACACTGTACACGCTGTGACAGTATCCAGTGCATACACTGTGCTCTAACACTGTACACGCTGTGACAGTATCCAGTGCATACACTGTGCTCTAACACTGTACACGCTGTGACAGTATCCAGTGCATACACAGTGCTCTAACCCTGTACACGCTGTGACAGTATCCAGTGCATACACTGTGCTCTAACACTGTACACGCTGTGACAGTATCCAGTGCATACACTGTGCTCTAACACTGTACACGCTGTGACAGTATCCAGTGCATACACTGTGCTCTAACCCTGTACACGCTGTGTCAGTATCCAGTGCATACACTGTGCTCTAACCCTGTACACGCTGTGACAGTATCCAGTGCATACACTGTGCTCTAACACTGTACACGCTGTGACAGTATCCAGTGCATACACTGTGCTCTAACACTGTACACGCTGTGACAGTATCCAGTGCATACACTGTGCTCTAACACTGTGCTCTAACACTGTACACGCTGTGACAGTATCCAGTGCATACACTGTGCTCTAACATTTATTAATTTATCTATTTATTTACTTTTCATATACATTTTAGCCTAATTTATTGATGTTAACATTAATTTTAGTTTATTTATTAAAATAATAATATGATCTTAACTATTTTATGATATTTTATATCACATTCCTTTTCTACTTCTACTTTATTTACTGTCCTAATTACTATTATTATTAGTTCATTATATCTATGATATAACAACTATTGTTTTTTATTCAAATGCATTATTTTTAACATACACTTGTATATTGTTGTAACGCGCTGTGATCAATGTTGGATGTGGCGCTTAACAAAATAAAATATTATTATTATTGTACACTGTGTTATAACATTGTACAATGCAATCTACATAACAAATGACACAACTGGCCCAAATCATCCAAGATGAAGATTTGTTCTAGAAAAGTACCACATCTTCAATCCATTTTACTACAAGCCTGCATACTCTTTTATTGACAACACAACAAAACATACCAGTACAGTAGGGCCAATATCAGCGAAGGTGTTATAACGTATCACATTACACCAGGGCAAAGTTCGCATCTTACAAACGCATGTGTCTCTTTACTAGAATAGCAAACGCATCATGTAACAGGAGGACTGTTTCACAAGAGACCTGGATATATAACACTGGAGACCTGAGTTAGCAGTGAGAAGGCTGATCATGCTACAGGGTGATTAATCAAGGTCTACCGACAGCCCACAGAGTGCTATACTTAGTATCAATATCTTCTCTTACTGTTACTTATGAACTGCCTGACTGAGTCTGTAGGCCACTCAATCTTGCAGTAAGTGGCTAAGTGTGTGCTATCTACGAAGGGACAACCAAAGCACTTGTGTCTTTGATGCTCTCCAGTGTCTGTACCTGCCAATTTGTAGTTACTTCAGTTAATGTTATTGCTGAAAAACAAACAAATTTATCACGCTGTGTTGGTGCCTGCTGCCGTTACTGAAACTACACATTCATTGAGTGTATCGTTATGCCTAATTCCTAAGACTAGTTTTTCAGAGCCTTTCAATTGTGTCAAAAATGTGTTTATTGTCAACTTTTATTTTTGTCATCAAAACAATGTGCTTGGGTTTGTTTTGAGAAAAGTACAACCAAAATCTGATTCTTTAAATTGCTCCTATAATTCACTACCTGCCTACCAAACATACCATTTCCCTACTGAATCATCCATCTTCTCCTTAACAAACCCATCATCTCCCCACCAAACCCACCATTTCCCTACCAAACCCACCATCTCCTCTCTAAACCCACCAATCCAGTGCTTGAAAGTATAAGTTTACATCCCACTACACAGGACAGATGTAAACTTGTACTTTCAAACATAACATCAACAATCTGACATTTAAAGACAGTTTAGGCATCACATTTTTCTGGAATGCGACCATGACACAACAGGATAATGTCCTCCATGAAAGGGACACTACAAGTGTCAGTGACTGTGACGGTCACCTAGCGGGTCCTCAGTGGGTCGCCAGTTTGTCACTGTCAGCACCAGACACAAGTCAACACTTCTGACAGTCTCTGTTGACAGGCTGGATGACAGGTCTTACACAAACGGTGACAGTCTGGCATGAATCAAGTGATGCCAGTAGGCTGCTGCAGCACTGGGCACTGCACTAACACCCTGCTCTCATCTCGCTTCCGATAATACCTGGAGGCCACTGTTACATTGGACACATCCCAATTTCTGTTACTGAGATAATATGTGTGTGTGTGTGTGTGTGTGTGTGTGTGTGTGTGTGTGTGTGTGTGTGTGTGTGTGTGTGTGTGTGTGTGTGTGTGTGTGTGTGTGTGTGTGTGTGTGTGTGTGCGCATGTGTGTGTATGTGTGTGTGTGTGTGCGTGCGTGCGTGCGCATGTGCGTGTGTGTTACTGTGTGTGTACGGCATTGTGTTAAGTGAGTTTGCATCTTGGGTGCCAAACTTACAGGAGCTCGTCTATGACACATTGGAAGAAAAGTAACACTAATGGTAACGAAACACTCAAATAAGTTCAACTTTACACTTGCAATCAGAAGCAAATTGTATTTTACTTATTCTTCCAACTTGACAAACACAATCACCATATTTCAGTAAGGTCAACAACGAAACAATAAATTCTAAAAGGAAAAAATCTGTATAAACTGTTTTAGCATGTGTTAGCAATAAAGATGGAGTCCTTCCATTTAAAAACACAGCCCTAAAGTGGTAGCAATTTGATCTATTTTGTTACAGGTCATAATAACCTGATCCATAATTTCCCAGTGTACTAGTCGAACCATATAAATAGCTGATTTCTGGTCCAGTTTGGTATCTGCACATAAATCATACTGGTAGTACTCTAGTGCTTCAAAAGCTCACGAACTGTTGTACTTTTCAGGGTCTAATTCTGTATACAATGTGAGTCTATATGTGTCACATTACAGAATGCAATGATCTGTTATAAATATTTGTGTAGCATATCAGTTAGCAACTTCGCACATTAATCTGAAGAATATGTCCAAGTCCTGAGTAGGTTAACCCTCTAACATCTTTCCATGTACATCTGCCCCACTATTGCTATTAATAGGAGACAGAGGTTCGCCAACTTAGTACTTACACGGAAATATTTAGGTCACAACACCATGGCAAAGTGCCATCAGCTTGTTAAGGTATAATTAGCAGGTCCATTTACAACAAGTTCCCGTTATACCAGTAGTTTCCTTGAGCTTACTGCAATACCATTCCAGTGTTGATCTTGATGCAACCAAACAACTGATCAAACATATTTTTATTCACAGATGTTCCTTGTGTGAGCAACCTAACACCAATTGTGTCCTCCGAATCCCACAGGAACATAAACATCCACATGAACTAAGATGTTCACACGAGATAGCATTATTGTCCTAAAATCTTCACCATCAATCAATCAGTTCATGGACCTACAAACAAGGCTGTCTATAAATAGGAACAATATAGGTAAAGCTTAACCATATGAAGAAGTCTGCTACCCACCTTAACTACAAATTTATCAGAATATCAGCATAACACAATCTCTGTACCATGCATAGCACCAACAACTTTAAAATCCCTTCTGTCACGGAACTTACATGTTATACCTTTTTCTACTCAGCAATCAATCGATGGAACATTCCACCTGTGTTTATCAAATCCACCTGTGTTTATCAATAAAGGTTCAGTTCTTAAACAGATATTAAGAAATGCCTGTTGTTTCAAGCCACAAGAAAGGACCATGGCCATGTTCTTTTATTATTTCCGGGTGTAATATAATTATAATGCTTAAATTTAAAATTACTTTAAGGAGTTTTGATGTGTTTTAAGGTGTATTCTATAATAATAATGTTACAGGGTGTATATTTAAAAATTAATGTTTTCTCCAGAGCTTCCTCGTCTACCACAATGAAATAATATAATATTTATTTTAGGTGGAGCATTTGGACCCCCACTGAAACAAGTGTGAATGGAGGGGTTGCAACTAATAGCCAATTAACACACCTCTTTTTTTGTCACACATCTGTGGGATGGAATTATTCACTAATGACTTAGTGTAACAGTGCTATTATGGTGCCAGACCACACAAGAAGGCTGAGACAAATGTTGTTCTAAGTCATCAAGTGACAAGACTCACAAATTATACACAATTAGTTTAAGCAAATCCACGTTTTGCCCATAATTTTTATAATGTTGATACATATCCCACACTACAACATGGCAAATATGTTTACATCAATTTACATGACAAATATAAATTACAATTATACAACATACTACTCTGCTTCGTGAAACGTTTTTAATATAATGTTATTGAAAATATTACATATTATATATGGATATATATACACACTTCAGATAAAGATGTATTTTTAACACTTGCGTTTAAACAAAAAAAATTCACATAACTGTTATAAAAGGTAATGTGAAATGTCAAAACTGTAAAAAAACTTTATAAAAACACAAAGTGTATCAAAATTTTTATAAACAAATTACAGGAAAAGACTGACAACACAGGTCTGCATGTTAAAAGATACAACCAAGCTTAACTTATATTAAAGCGTAGTGTGAATTGTACAATAAAATAACCTATTCGCAGAAACAAGTTTTTCAGCCATTTTGTATTCGACATATATTCAGTGCAATACGTCATCGTTGATTACGAAGACATTGGTAATGTGACCTCAATACAATAAACTGAAGCAGTACGCTCAAGGTCAATGAAGTCAATGGAGCATCCTTATAGACATTGACAGCCACATCCATAAGCACGCTTCACTAAACAGATCTACTTTCATTGGTTTGTTTACGTGACAATGACACAATCAAAATAACTTGTAACACAGCGTAGACTGCATCTTTAATTCGATGAGAGACTAATAACGTTATGCTACAATGAGATTATAACTGTCTGCTTCTGTAATTGTGTTACAACGGTGTCAAGGTATACAATATTCCTTCATTGATTATTAATCCACTCCAGTAGCAGTACATAACTACATCTGGATGCTAAAATTCCTAGTAAATAATAATAAATGTGATTGTCACAAATTCTAAATGTACTAACGCCCTCCCCCCCCCCAGTAATGCTCTGCAATGCAGACATTCTTGTGTTTATGAATATATGAATATTTCAGAAATATTATAGCATTTGTGCAAGTAACAGTATGTATATTATATAATAATATAAATTGTTCAAAGTTGATATCTTATAACGAAGACACACAAACAATTTACTGTCAATATGCATCCAATTTATAAATACCATTTGCCTAGACATGTACCACATTGTAGATCAAAATCTGATTTGTGATGTTCGATCACAAATTCCTTTCAAGAGGTACGGGAAACAATAGTTTAGTATATAATTCCAAACAATCTTACATAATATATCTGGAGACTTATTTGAACAGGCTTTGTATCAGTTATCATTTACGAAATACCAACTTTGGTCATTTTCATTCATAACTACAACGACACTACAAACTGATCTCAAGTATTGACATACTAGTTAAGATCAATGCTATCTCTAGTACATATAACTGGGTCAGAAGTGAGGAATGCAGTGAATGGTCATATCATGATATGTATAACATGAGGTGTATTGTTAGAACAACATGGCAAACACTACTCTATAAGATTGAACAAGATCAGTATCTCGAGGTACAACCTTCAGATGGTGTATACACTTAAAATGTTGGGTGCTATTTGTCTTTATCTGTGTGTGGTCTCACCCCCACCCCCCACTCATCAAAGCAGTTTTTAAACATATTCACAAGGCTAGCATTTACACAATCAACATATCAGTAGTTCTAGTTATTTACTCTCCTGTCAGATTGTGCTTTTTTTTCTACACTAAAGACACTCTGATTCTGCTATCCTGCATAAACTACATATATTCTATCAAATTTTCTGCCCAGATGTAAAGAAGCAGAAACAACCAAATAACTCAACAGTTCAACGTCTACAGAAATTGCCAAGCTGTCACTGAAAATTCCCTTTGCACAGTAAGCTCAGATAATTCTGGGGACACGTTGACATATTACGTGATGCACATAATTTTGGATGCATCTCATGAATAATCAGACCTGAGGCCAAGCCTTCAAGCGTGGCATTTTGTCATGTAAACAAACTGCTTCCCTCGAAATACATTTCAACAACAAAATGGTTCATTAAAACATATTTTTGGTCAGTTAGTACTTTAAAATAAAGTTTATACTACATAACATAATTTTGCGACAAAAAAACGTACGGAAACCTCCGTTTACGTCCAACATATGTGAGAAACGTCACTCAAACTTTGCACAGTAAGTACAGTTAAGCTGCAATTACACACTGCAGATGACATTACAATGATTGATTAATCGCATAGAAACATCAGATTTGATTTTTCATTCCAGCTTTTTAAAGATATAACTTATAATATTATGCATTAATAGCTTCGCAAAGAGATATTTCTTATTAATCCACATGGCAAGTAAGACAGGATGCGTTACAAAGGTAGACACACACCACTGTAATGCACCATACCCACCACCACACAAACGGACATCATTCACGAGAAGAACCATTCAACGTATGATCCGAGGCCACTCCATGGACGGCATCAGTCGATTTGGGAGAACATTTAAAAACTATGAAAATATTAACAACAATGGCAGATATATTCTGTCAGATACGGTGTAAACACAGTCACCACTGCACAATCATCATAACTACCAGGCTGAGCCGCTGCACTGATGAGATGCTTCATTGAGGGTTGAGTGTTCATTAGGGACAGATGATTAGCCCAGTTTGGTTTGACATATACATGGTTGTGTGTTTCCTTCTGGAATTGGATAATAGATAAGCTGTATTGCCAAATTATTTCTTTCTGCAGTGTGTTGTGTATAGTGTTGCTTAAGTTCATCATGTAAAGATAGGCTACACAATTTATAGTTCTAATGAAGAACATTATTCGTCATCTAGTAATAACGGTAAAGATCCACGAAAACAGAGTAAAAATACTGGACAGTCTAGCGACATGGTTAGGAGGGAGCATCACAGAGCTGTTGCAAAATGCACACAACGAAGGGGTTGGGGGGATGATTGACAACGTCTGACACACACAGCACCTGGAAGAAGTTCCCAAGAGGACAAGCATTTATCTAGACTATCACAGTTTGGTAACACAGGTCAGTAACCTTAGCCGAAATGTCAAAAGTTTCTAAATGTATCATTAATGATGTTTATTCATAGATCACACACTATAATTTCTAACTTCCTGATTGTTCAATCAGCAAGAGCCTGATGGGTAATTGCCCTACAGCTGGGCAGACTGGGGTATGATATCAGTTACTGGAGCTGTCTGGAGACACAGTAATCAGTGCCTAATACTGAATTTTGGCCCACATCCCAAGGTGGAGTACACATGCATTAGCACCTGGAGAATAACCATCTCTGTCAACACCACTCATTATTCTGGTATACAATTTCCCTTTGACCACTGGGAGACTGCTAAGTGATCACTTACATGATAAAGACATTGACATAGAGCATGTGACATTGGTAACTCAAGTACATGTCATGTCTTGCTATTTCTGGCCAAAATTTTACTCGAAGCCAACACAAACATTTTAAATGCTACGTTTATTTCTTTCAACCTACCTATTTACAATCATCAGTTGAAGATTTTCCAACATTGCAGATAATTGCACAAGTAATCACAATTTTGCATAAAACATATATATATTTGCAAATTTGACCAAATTGTACACTCTCCATGATGTATTGAGGACACTAAGCAGGGATCCATCACTCATAAATCCACTCCTGTGAAAGAAAGACGCAAACTTGTGTTGCGAAAACGATGCATCAACCCAGCTCGCCACTACCCTAGCCACACACACGTGGTTGACACACAGAGTGACAGGCCCGCAGCCAAAAAAAATTGTTCCAGTCTTGAATTAATCAAAATTGTACCATTTAGCAGGTGAATGGCTTGAGCCATTCGCATCAATCACAGCCAATATTGGACAGTTTATTTTTTTTAAAGACAAACCAATGTCATTTGAGCCATATGTTTAATTAATACTGGTCCAGTTGTTTCACTGCCAGTTGTGCCAAAGATAGGCATTAATGTGGGACACAGACTTGGAATTATTGGTTAATGTAGTGGCCAGCTGGCCCCCTCTACCTTCCACCAGTCTTATCAGTTGTAATTACCAGTCTTAGCCAGAGTCTGCTGTCTTAAAGACAGGCAGACAGGTCTCTTACTAGGGTCCTGCAGAGTGATGAGCTAAGAGAACTGGGAGACCCAAGTCTCTATTCCCTCCCATGATGTACGCGTCCTCGCCCAAAAGGAATGTTCTACAAAGGTCTTACATACAGACAGTGGAAATGTATCTCATAACATATGAAGGAGGAGGCATAGTTTTATTTAAAGACCTGTCGACCAGTCATTTGGATGCCCCAAGTTCGTTTTGGACGGGTGGAAATTTGAGCAGAGGGGCTAAAAAAAGTTATACATTATTGACTCTCACTGTAGTTTATATTTTCTTTTTGCCTTACAAATATGTGCCACACTTGTGTGTGCATCTATTATTGTATACATATGTATTTGTATACATACAAGCACATTTGGGCTGGACTGTATGTGTGCACATGCGACGCATATCTACTGGGACATTTTCGGACTGGTAAAATGTGATCATGCATAAAGGCCTGGAGTGGAAGGGAGTTTCAAGTAGAAACTTGTGAAGACTCGGCTAAAACGGGCTGGATATGTGGGGAATGAGAGGAAGAGATGGGGGAGGGAAGCGAGGCGGGATCAGTGTTGGAAGAAAGAAAACGTAAATGGAGGATCAGTATCGATGTCAGCCTGACCCTGGATTCGGAGAAAACAGAGAGCAATTCGGCAATAACATATTTTTTTGTATCTTGTGGTCGATGTTTCCAATTAGTGGGCACTGCCTTAATTCTCAGTACTACTATATATATTGTAAATGCCAACGGGCATACGTAGACGTTTTCACTGAGCAGCCATGAGAAAAGAGGAGAGGAACCAACAGAAAGGTCAGTTCTCAAATTTGTTCTCCACTTCTGACTACCTACACAGCTTGTAAAGGTGCCACTTTGAGTAACAATATCCGTCAATTCCACGTTCCACGATCTATCCAACAATCCATGATCTATGGATTGCCCCAATGCGAGGTGAAGCCAGGACTCACAACAGAGTAGCGAGCCTACAACTGGAGACATGTGGAGTCCATCACGGCTGCCAGAGTGACTGTTGCCTCCCCACAGCCTACAGTCAAAGATAACTTGTGGATGCACAAGAAAAAAACAACCCAGCGGTTTTATTCAGTGAAATGGATAAGATTTCTTCATCCTGCCCCATTTGTGTGCAACTAAGATGACTTGGCCGCTGGAGGAACTACAAGTACAAGTCAGCCTAATGATGCGGCCTGCATCAGTAGAAGATGGACACTCCAGCCTCTTCACATTGGAAAATCTGCCAATGAAGTTAGGGACTGGGATAATCAATTTTGGTTGTCACATGTTCCCTAGATCTCATTCCTGCTCCATGGAGGGAGTTCCCTAGATCCCAATATCACTCCCTAGATTCCATTCCTGTTCCCTGGATGCTACTAATATTCCCATGTTTCCACCTTGAATTATTGATTACTAAAATGTTCAATAATTATTGACTAACAGACTGTTTCATTTTTTATGGATGCACCTAAGTGACCTTTTAGCTATGTGATGTGTATGTAAGGGCATGCGTGCGTGCGTGCGTGCGTGCGTGCGTGCGTGCGTGCGTGCGTGTGTGAATGACTGTATGTATGCATGCATGTGTGTTTGTGTCTGTGTCAGTGGGTGCGTGTGCACAGGTGTGCATTTGGGTACACAGATTCATGCATACATGTATGTGTACATGCGTGCATCAATTACACCAATGGGAAATGACTAAGTACAACTTCATACTGAGCATTGTGTATTTTACTATCAGGTTCCTTTGACATCAATTACAAACATGTTACAACTTACGGGTGTTTTGACAACTTCCAACAATCTGAACTATCCATTGCTGATGACCCAAACAACACAACTGTCAGTCTGGGTTACTGGGAGTGTATCTAATCTTGTTGAAGCCAGGCCCTCTCTGTCAGGTTCTTTATTCATAGCATAATATATATATATATATATATATATATATATATATATATATATATATATATATATATGTCTATCTTGGCAGACAAACATACCATAATGGCCTCACTATGTTAGCATCTGACACAAACTTAACGCTTGGAACATGACAGGATGATATACAAGGAGAGATTTCTCGAGTCTGTTGGAATTTAGGGTCAGGAATTATCGACAAATGCTACAAATAATGTTAAAGGCCTGATAAAATGGTAAGCAGTGCTTTAAAAATAGATCTGTTTACAGAGATATATCATTACAATTAAGATCCATATAACTTTACACCACTACAGTTATTGAATTGATATATCCACTGAACATTTCTCTAATTTAATGCAGCTTCCTACACTTTTGAGTGAGCGAGCTTGCTAGCTATGTGCTTTTATGAGGGGGTGTGGCAGCGACATTAACCTTCTATTTCCCATGCATTTTTAGGCCAATACCCACTGCCTGTCCCCCACCGGTTGTGTATGTGCATGTGTCCATGAGTGCGTGTGCGTGTCTGCATGTGTGCGTGTGCGCGTGTGCGCGTGTGCGCGTGTGCGTGTGTGTGATGGTGTCCTTCCAACACTGGCACACACATTATATGTAAGCAAACGTATGCACGCCTGCACGCACGCACGCACATATATACAGACATGTACTGCAGTGACTGTGCAGTGAGCGCCATATATTTTCAGATACCCTAAAAATCTTCAACAAGAATTTTTTTTTTAACGTACGGAATGTTTTTGGACATCTACTATTTTTAGGTGTCCATAATGACTGTCCGTTTTCGGACACCAACTATAATTCTTGTTTTTACTGCATGTTTTTGGACAGCAGATAATTTAATTATTTTTACATGTCCGAATACATCTTGACCAGACACTTAGAAAGTGTGTAAGACATACATTGATACAATTAAACTTAAGTCCTCCCCCCACTATACACTTACAGTTTGTGTCTGCTTCTTCCGAGTATCCAGGATTCAATCCGGGGTCAGTATCCATGTCTGCCCGGATCCAGTGCTATCACAGCAATATGTGATCCAGGTATGTAGACCTCAAAAATCCAGGTCTAATGTGTACACGGACCTCCAAGATCTACACACGATTCTTACGGTCGACATGTGCCAAGTTCACTGCTGGCTACTGCTCCGGAGTAATCAATGCCTTGAAGCACGGACACAGGTCGAGTCTAAGTTCACATCCACGTGTGTGTGATGACTACTTACTGCTCCACCTCCTAAAATCCTAGACTTGACAGCAGCCTCTCAATGGTCAGTTGATGACCAGTTACGCTGGATTACCTCTGTCTACAACCAACAGTTGTCACTGCAAGACACTGCAGTGGTACAATTCATACAAACTAGGTCAGAGGTCAGAGGTTACATGCAATCTTATCCACTACTATGGTAGTAGCACAGGAGGAGGCCTACTGGCCCTGCTGCTTGTGGGGTACACAGGAGGGATAGTGTTTGGGATTAAGCTGGGAAGATAGGGTGTAGACAACTATAGGGATCTGAGTAAACAGGGGTTTATTGGAGAGACACAACCTGACACCCCCGTTGTGGTAGTGGACCAGTCCACTTGGTAAATAGGTGGTATGCCCTGTGGAGCATTTGTAGGTAACAAGAAGCAATGGTCTTGAGTACCATATTATTGGCTGACATGGCTAGAAGCCAGCAACAATTATAGCTGTGCCAGTGACAGCTAGGACTACACAATATGAACGACATAAGTCTGTTATGAGGAATGCTGGAGATCGACTGGAGTCTGTATACTGGCATAGCCTGTACAATAGTGGTCTAGTCAGACACCTGATACCTCATTACAAGGGCAAGATGGTGCAGATTATACACCTTCCCTTTCCTACTCCAATACACAGGCTGTAAACTGATATTCTACAAGAACCATTGCAATAGATTACTGGGGTATACATGCTGTATTGTACAAAACACTCGGTCATCAAACAAACTGTGTGTGCATGTAAAAATAATAACAGAAATACTTGCAAATGCAATCATATGTCCCACCAGGTTAGTAAATATGAAAACTTGTGGCCCGTTGTTGGTTGGCAAAGGTTGGTGTTAAGGTCTACATTATTGAAAAGACTAGAAAACAAAACATTCTAAAAAATGAAATTGAACTGCCACAAAATTAAAAATTTAATAAATTATCTTAACAGCAATCATCACTATACCACACTGATACGTGCTTGTGAATATACCTGCGCATGTGTCCACGCTTGTGTAAGCAAATTATGAATGAAAGCATGTGTGCATATATCTGGTTGTTTATAAGTGTGTCCATATGGTTCTTTATAAGTGTGTGCATGCATGTGTTTTTGTATACATGCATGCATGTGTACATCTATGTGTACATGTGTACATGAATGTGTGTGTGTATGTGTATGTGTACATGTATATGTACACATATGTGTACATGTATGTGTACATGTACGTGTACATGTACGTGTACATGTACGTGTACATGTACGTGTACGTGTACATGTACGTGTACATGTGCGTGTTCATGTACGTGTGCATGTACGTGTACATGTACGTGTGCATGTACGTGTACGTGTACGTGTACGTGTACGTGTACATGTATGTGTACATGTATGTGTACATGTATGTGTACGTGTACGTGTACATGTATGTGTACATGTATGTGTACATGTATGTGTACATGTATGTGTACATGTATGTGTACATGTATGTGTACATGTATGTGTACACATACACGTATGTGTACATGTACTGTATATGCACACGTATGTGTACATGTATGTGTACATGTATGTGTACATGTATATGTATATGTATGTGTACATGCATGAGTATTAAAGTTGTTTAAATATCTAAAAAGTATCATATAGATGTGATTTATAAAACTGTTTCAACTTTGTATGGTTCCAATCCTAACAACATATCGTTTTGTAACTGATTATTTTTCCCATCTCCAACTGTCATCAGGCAGAAATAAATCAGTCTGGGGTGGAGTAAATCAGTCTGATGTGGGTCTAGCAGAAGTCAAACCTAATGCTGTTGGCATGGCTGGATTTCACATCTGACCATCTGTCAAACACAGATGGTGGAAGTAACAAATCATGGCTGGGCTTTTTCCCCTCACAAACAAACTTCTCTATAGAGACACACGTCACCCACCAGTAACATCTCACCAAACAACAAGTATCTGTGTCCGCCCGTCAGTGTTTACTGATCTGTACAACATTTACTACAACTTTACTACATGTATGTGCCAAATGTTTTGCATACTCCATGTAATGAAGTACATATGTGGCAAATGTATGTCATACGTCACAGGTACAAGATTTATCAGCTGCGCAGTGCAGGAGAAGTACTAAATCAGCCAAAGTCCTTCAACACCTTTGGAGCGACTGACCGATACAGGAACATGGTTGACATGCTTCACATTGCAAGTACCACATACACGTACACTGTCCAGAAACATACAGCATCTGAATATATAGTCATTATGGTATAAACTAGATCTATTATAACGTACTGACCATTGAAAGGTGTCGTACTGACCATTGAAAGGGGTGTGAAGCGCACAATCGCACAGTGGTAAGAGCTTCGGACTCTCGACTGAGAGAACCCGGGTTCGAATCCTATGTGGCAGTGTCGAACCTTGGGCAAGTTTGTTTATTCTACATTGCTTCAGTTCACTTAGCTGTGTGAATGTGTACCTGGCTATAGACAGTGGTGGATATTTGTGTACGAATAGTCTTCGCGCATTAATTGCAGCATGGCTGATTGCTTCCCACAGAAGTTGAGATGGTGTTCGAGTAAACAGGTCTGCCAGGCAGTAAAGTGTAAAACGCTTTAAGCAGTTGTGAGGACTGGATACTACACTATATAAGAACTGACTTACCTTTTTAATTAACCATTTAGTGTTATTGAAATTTAACTGTTTTGGGATGAAAGTGTTTGTTTATACGGTGCCACTTTTGAAGGCTTGGCCTTAGGTCCAATTAAAAATGAAGTGGATATGTGCAGCACGTAACATATCATCATGCCCCTCCCCTCCCCCTCCCCCTTCCCCCTCTTTGGGTCAGAATTTGTCTTGCAATTATCCAAGCTCACTATTCGGGGATTTTGAGTGACAGCACAGCAACTTATTTAAACATTGAACATTTGAATTCAAAAATGTCTTCTGCTTCTGTAAAGCATATTTGGAATGTGTCAAGTATATATACAAATATGTACAGTCTACACCGTACAGCAACAGTCAACCTCCCTTTCACGTCCGACACACATCTGCTGCCCCTGTCTAGGTATCACTGCCTACATACATGTACACAGGGTATTTCACATAGACACCACACACAATATGGCATGACTGTAAACAAGTATCGTTGACACTACAGATGCTGTCAGCTTAATAAAACATCCATAACTCAGGTATTCATGTCTGTGGCTTTTAAATCGATCTGTCTGTCTGGTATATCTAGTTTTGAGCACAGTGCTAAGAGTTGAGAAAACTGTTATTAACTGCTAGTGCTAGTTTCTAGAAGACGGCTGATTTCCTAAAACTCTTAACCTATGCACACCTAGGAGTTTTATAATATTTAATGTAAGACATATTAACCTACCACCTGAGGGCATTCAGAGGCTGTTGAAAACTTCTCTTATATTCTGTCTATTTTAGCTATGCCTTAACTACAAGATTCATTATTCCTTCTCCTTCAAGCAGTGACAGAAACGTCTTATCAGTACACCCAAGAGGCCCTAGGTCCTACCACCATCATCAGTGACACACTTGTATTTTGTGCATGCATGCGTGTGCACACTTGCTTGTGTGTGTACAACTGTGCATGCATGCGTGTGCACACTTGCTGTTTGTAGTGTAGCTCAAGAATAGTCACATCTGTTCGTACTGTGACTGACCAGGAATTTGACTTACAATTCGACCTAGGGTTCTCAGTCAAATTTCTACATCTCAGAGATAATGAACACATTTCGAGAATGAAACGCTGGAACCAAACCAATGGTGCCAGACAGTGGAAAAAAACACATTAATGCCGCACACATTGTACAATTACTCTTGTACTTTTTACTTTGTATCTTAATATCATTACTTCATTAAATTATCTCAATATCATTACGCTCACAACAAAACATGGTCCAATCTTAAAACTATAAAACATGGTCCAATAAAGAAATCTTCTCAGTTTTATATCATCTGATTTCTGTCTGAATTAACTCATGGAGCTCTAATAAAAAGGACAATAAACGGTAATTGAAAAGTATTTCTGGTGTAACGCAATGCGCCACTGCTGTAAATCTGTCACACGACCTGATTTATGGGTTAATTATTAATGCATCATTCCTTTTACAATAAGCACATGGCGGGGATTCACATAATTATAATGTTGCCTTCAGCAAGTTATGTTTACCTATAGGAAATAAATAGATGGGGGGGGAACTATTTCATCTTCATACAGAATCAGGACAGTTTCTCAGGATTGTGTTTTTTCACATCAATTCATGTGCTGCTGACAATGACTGCAAACACGAGATAAATTAGAAAAATGTTTGCAAGACAAAAGACAGGTAACATAGGCCTCTGCCAACGGGGACAACATTCGGTTAATTCAAACTGTTTCTGTTGCTTCATTTCAAAAGAGCTATTCACCGTCTTATGTGGATGCATTTCTGTCTGTCCAAAAACAATAACATTAAAGATAAACCTGTTAATTTAACTAAACTGACAATAGTCCAGCCCTACCTGTGCCGACAACAATGCAATAATCCAACGGATTATTCTCATTTACCCCTCATGATTCAGGCATATTCTAATCGAATTAGATATGACAGCTAGCAGCAACAGCAATAAAATGACAGCCATCCATGTCAAACACTAACGAGACCCACCTCTCGGCTTCAAGCGCACCATAGCCATTGTTTGATATCCATCAGTCTGACAACACAGCGCATCGTTCCAGACACACTGTGTTAACACACCTTCATTGCACTGTGTTAACACACCGGCACCACACTGGTGCATCCTCAGTGGTGCATCCAGAACAATAGTGCATGCAGTCTTGTGCTTCCTGTAGCGGCTGGAGGCTGGGTGGCTTTGTAACAATGACAACCAGTGATCAGTCACAAGGACAAGAACACTGGCATGACAGCAGCTGCTGCTATTGTGTAATCCCTGTCTCACTCATAAAGCTTTATGACTCTCCACTGCTGGCCGCTGGTGCTTGCAATGGCTCTAAATGATCAGCAGTCACCAGCAATTAACCACAATTGCTCTCACAATCACTGCTGCTGGTGAAATGTTTAAATGATTAGTGGTCATCAGAATTACTCTTACAAGTCACAATCACAGTTAGGTAAAGGGAAACAAAAGGCATCTTCTTGGACCTATGCATGTAACAGTTAAAAAATCTTTAAACAGTTGCAACTACAATTAAGAATATTATGCCAGCAGTTTACTAGAACTTTGTTGAAAACACCTATCATTTAAATCGCAAGGACAGTGCCATTGTGATAGAAAGCCTGATGTCACCAATGTCTTTTGGTTTTTTAATTTGGTCCCGTTCAAAGTTTATTATTGACATTATTAAGCCATCTAAATATATAATGTCAGTTCCTCATTAATTAATATTTATTTATGTATTATTCTTGATACTAGAATATATATTCTGAAGGTATACTGCCCACCAAATTAGCTCGAAACACTGTTCATAATTTGAAAGTTGTGCCCGCGAAATGTTCAAATTGTGAACGCAGCGTTCAAATACTAAACAGCTGCAATATTGCACAGGCATGCATCACTACGCACAAATACCTTTGGAGTTCCTTGTTCACACACACTTTTATTATGTCAGCAAACTTGTAATAATTACCATGACAGGCTGATTCTGGGTAACGGAACAGATAGACTCCCTTTATTACTTATTACTGAAAGCAGTGATTGAGCAAAATACATCTCCTTGTGAGTTGTGACAGTCAGGGTAATTAGTGTTGACAAATTATGTTAACAGTGATGATACGGTTGAAACAGATTGGATTAACTAATGGTTCTGCATGAAATCCTCACTGAATTATATCAGCAAATGTGACTGTTCCACAAAATGATCTTGCTTGGAAGGCAGATGTCAAGAGTAGCCGGGATTAACCTGTGCCCTAATCAACGAAACAATAACTACAGTCTGAGCATCTAAATAACTACAGTCTGAGCATCTAAATAACTACAGTCTGAGCATCTAAATAACTACAGTCTGAGCATCTAAATAACTAGTCTGAGCATCTAAATAAGTATTCATGGCAAGAACACAATCCTTCTCCTGTGTAATGCCCACTGACAGGTTCCAACATTTATTGTGCCCTGTAATGCATCACAAAGCATGCGGGTATTGTTTATAACAAACACACACAGGCACACACACCAGCGAAACATAAACAGGTATACGAAAGGATGACTGAATACAGACTAGAGACGCGTCGGCACACACAAGCATACACTCGAAGAGAGACAGACGGAGACATATGCGCATTCATGAACACACACGGAGTCGCTCAAGCGCATACCAGGCTGACAAAAATGTGTCCGATATGGGGGAGAAATGCTGATCTTTTGGCCGCCTCCCTCAGTCAGTGCCCTTCCTGATACCAGCCTGTTACTTACCCACATCAACCATGCCAGGACTGATCAGCCAGATCGCATGGTAGAAAGGTTCTCCAGTAGAGTAGTCAGTTGTGGAGATGGACATGATGCCTTTGAGGTGCTGGTCTTGAGATGGGTGGTTTATGTGCTTTAAAGTTATGATGACCGTTCCTCGTTTATTCACATTTACAGCTGAACCCCACTATTAAGGTCACCTTTGGGACTGAACAAAAGTGACCCGAATAGCGAAGTGACCGTATTAACAGGACTAGTATCCTATACTTTACTGTATGTGGAAATAATTTGTGACTCTACTAGGATGACTTTACTTACAAGGCTGTATTACCGAGGTGGCCTCAAAGCAAGGTTCCACTGTATTTGAATATATAGTGTTCTTAATACTAGATCGGTAATACAGCCACCTCACAATTAAGGCCACCATAGAACAGTCCCGAATTATGTATGTAACAATAAAATATAGTAAACTAGCCCCACTAATACGATCACCTCACTATTCAGGTCACTTTTGGACAGTCCCAAAGGTGACTTTAGTAGTAGGATTGTGCTGTTTGTTGCCTACTACACTGCATCAAACTGAGTAAAACGAAACAGTGTTTGCAATTTTAATATTGTGATCATAAAATGTTCTGTTTGTAAGCATAACATTCAGATTCTAGACTGCAGAAGACCTAGATTGAGATGTGTAAAGAGAGATTTGGGAGATAAGTGGAGAATGTGAGTGGAAGATAGAGGGAATGGACACAGTTGGTGGAGACAGCAGTGCAAGATCAGCCAGGGGAAGAAAAGAGCAATGAGTATCAATGCCAGCCTCGCCTCGGACATACAGGAACACAAGAAGACAGCAACAAAACTCCTCTAATTCGGCACTGCTTATAGTTGGGGGGCGTGGGAGAATCTGCAGATAACTGGCCGGGAGTATATTACATTCATAGGAGGGAGACCGGGACTTGGAAGTGTAGACATCTAACAACTGGGATGCCAAGGAGTAGATAGACAGATGCATGGAGTATCGGCTGATAGCATAAGGGTAGCAAATGAGTGGATATTTTGTGGTGGGTGTTCACTCAACTAACATGCAACATTTTATTTCTTTTATAAAGACAATCTTAGGGTTTTATTTACAGTTTCTGGCACTTTACTACTGGGATGATTCTCTTGTAAACTGTGGTAAAAAATATCTGCTGACATTCAATGGAGTACACTTCAAACTGAATGGTGAACAAAGATTTAAGGGTGGATTTTTATTAACTTGTGTTAGGCACTACACATGATATGAATATGATGAAAGAGAATGCATATATATACAGTTATATATATATATATATGATAAGGCAGCACAACAGTCGATAAATGAGGGATGAAAAGCCTTTTGTTGTGTGGAAAGAAAAATCTTCTTCACTCAATGCACTAGTAGTGTATGTGGAGAAACCCACAGGTGCCAATGAATTTGGTCAGCTTTATATTATAGTTCCTCTTAGAAGCATTATTCAAAGCAGATAAAAAGGCACAAAGTCACAAAGTGATAATCTTCGACAACTGCCTGACCAATGTGATCAAAGTGACAGATAGGTAGCCAAGGGGGTATGATTGCACACATGTTTGTACATGTACACGCATGCATGTACAAGACATCAGTCATTCAATCATGCTATAAGGTCAATGTATGTATTTCACAGACAAGTTTCTAATGACTAAGTACCTAATGACTGAGTCAGGCAGAGAAACCTTAGGAATGGGTTCACCTCCCATGGGCTGTCCATCAAACACTAGGCAGCAATACAGGAAGTGATGTATTCCCAATTTCACAGCTAATTGAATCCACCAGGTCAGAGGTCAGGAGACAAACCTACAACCTGGAGCCACTGCCACTGGAGACTTAGGAATAAAAAATTACATGTACAGATCTATAATATAAATAGAACTGCACCAGCCTATATAAAATACATAGACTTTTTCTAGAATACCAGCCTGTATAAATTATATCAATAGGCTTTTATTGTGTCAACATCATTTGTTGTGACCATGAAGAAGCTATCATCTCAACTTGACTGTTATAAAATGATACATACTGACACAAATTAAATTACTCTACAAAATGTGGCAATGTGTTCTGTGATATTCTACAATAAATGGACAGCTTCTTGTCCAATGAGTGCCCATGCCCACATCTTTCTAGTCAATTGAATCAATAAGTTATGTTGCCTCAAGTTTTTTGGAAACAAACTATACTCAATTTGATTTTTTTCAAAAAAAATCTACATATATCTATGCTGGCTCATTTGTGCAACTTTTTATATGTACTTTTGGTAAAATTATCAAAGAAACAATTAATTTTATTCTTGCCCCAGAATCAATTCAAGCAATTTTCAAGATTGGACTCCAATACGAAAAAATACTCACATTGACTCAAATGTTATTTGGAAATACTTTTGGGAAAGTCTTCTGTGTCTGTGTGGATTTAGTGCCTTGGGAGGATGGGTATTTTACTAGTTGTTACAAACACAGACAACAAAGCCACTGGTCAGCAACTGCCAGATCTGTAGAGTCCAGTTAATGGTGTGGGACATCTGGCAGTGGTTAGAGTCCAGTCAAACGTGAAATTACAGTTCTGCTGGACAGGGGTCATCAGACAGATAGCACTGACCAGACTGGCAGGGACTAGGGCTATTTAGCAGATAAGACAGAGAGAATGTGAATACCAAAAGCCTGATGCCATCTAACCAGTCCTGCCATCCCACTCAAACAAACTGTAGGCAGGCTGATGACATCTCTGTGTCTTACTGCAGTCTATTCTACAACCATCTAGCTGCATTTCTTTTAAACTGAGGCAGTCTGTTCTTCATTTTTTAAATATTCAATACTAGAATAAATATCTCAAAGGTGTACTGTCTGCCAAATTGTATTTACTAGACACCGCACACAAAGCATGGAAATGCTCACATTCCTTATCTGATTACCAAGTATTTTTTAAACTACAAACCTGTTTTAAGAAACTTAAAAGAGAAAGGTATTGTAACTACATATCGGAAATTTAACAGTCCATCAAACAAACCACCAAACGTCTATTCAGTTTTGCCAAAAGCAAGCAAACTGATGTAAAGATTCCTAACTCGATGGTATATATAACGACACTGAGGTAGACAGTCCAACTGACATAGCAGAACTATTTTCTGACCACTTCAAATCTGTCTTTACATTGGTCGATAACCTTGTTTATCCAAGTATTCCCTCCTTTCAATCCGACTCAATAACTAATATCAATGTGTCTTATGATGATGTCATCGGGGAACTAAGAACCACCGATGTAAATAAAGCATGCGATCCTGACAATATATCAGGTGTAATACTTAGGGAATGTGCCGCCAAATTAGCAGGTCCACTAACTGTACTTTTTAATGTCCTTAAACTGTAGAACTTTTCCAACTAGTTTTAAACGAGCAAATGTTGTTCCTGTTTATAAGAAGGGAGATAAACGAAATGTGTGCAACTACAGACCTATCTCTCTCTTACCGCTATTTAGCAATTTTTTTAGAAAGTGGCATATGACTCATTGTATCATGTTGATTAATGTGAAATGTCATCGTATGCTGATGACTTCAAATTGTTTAAAGAAATCATCTGGGTGACAGATTGTCAGTTGGTGCAGAAGGATCCGGACAGTGTATGCCTTTGGTGTGAGACATGGCACGTTAAACTTACCAGGTAGTAAAGTTTAACGTTGACAAATGCTGCATAATGTCGTTCACTAACAAAAAGAAACATATATCCTATGACTAGACTATTTTAAGCCAGTCTGCCCAAGGTCACCGCTGTCAAAGATCTCAGAGTCACATTGACGGACAGTTTGACTTTTAAAGATTCATATTAACCATATTGTCTTTAAAGCTTTTAAGATGAGTGGTTTTGCTAAGCGCGTTTGCACAACATTTACCAATATAAAAGGCTTTGCACTCCTTGTACATAACTCTAGTCAGAAGCCAGGTGGAGTATTGCAGTGTTATCTGGAATCCCTGGCAATGTACGTTTACTGACAAAATCGAATGAGTTCAAAAAAATAATTAAGTATCTATATTACAAATCCAAAATGCAGTACTCCTCTGACAGTTAACCTGAACTTTGCCATTATTTCAGACTATCTTCCCTTCAACACCGTAGGCAAGTTGCAGATCTCATCTTTTTACACATGTGTGCATTCCCAACTAGACTATCTGGTAGGGGCTATCCAATTTCACTGTCCTTCCCGATCTCTGTACACTCCCTTTTTACACTTGATTTCCCCACAATCAAGACCTGATACAACTAACTTCTTGCTAATAATGACCAATCCTGGCATAAGGATGATCCTGAGTAGGGCCTAATGGAAAAAATGGCATCATCGCTAGTTACCTTTTAAAAATATATTATCCCGTGGTTTGGTGCAACATACAGTCTACAAGACATTAAATTTTTGTAGCCAAAGTATTTATGACTGTTTTTTATTTCAAGTTGTTGAATAATCAAATTTACTGGCCAAGGAATAGAACCTAGATATTTCTAGACATCCCACTGAGTTTACCATCAAGTATTAATTAATTTTATTGATTGACACATCATGTTTTTAACATTTTCATCGGCGTTATCATTACTATTACACACAGATTCACTGTATTTAAAACTGAATATACCGCAGACCAATCTAAAATCGAACAATGACAGTTTGTTAGTATTTCCGACCAGTTGTGGACATTTGCCTGAATGATCTGTTTCTAATTGGAAAACAGGTATCAACTTGACCAGGTAATTTAACCTGCATTTCCTATTTGCAAGCTGGGACCAGTTCAAGTACAGCAGTAGCAGAAACTAGCAGTCTTGCTGCTGCCAGAGTTTTACAATGATTCCAGTGGCCCCATGTAAGTCAATATGATGCAAAATTATGGATAATTGAATAGACCCACCCGAGGAATTCAAATTTTGAGACAGACAACATGAAAGTTAGATATTTATCTTTCAAATTGCATACCAGTCAATTCAAAACAAGCATCATGAACACTGTTTTCAAAGTCACAAATTTAAATTGTATTACCGAAACTGGTAGTAAATCAGTTGTTTCAAAAAATGCAAAAAAACATACAGGTTCACTGCTGCAAATAAATTTTGTGTGTACCTCAGTTTCGTGAAACGTACGGTCTTATAAATGGTTCAAACCAGTTTGACCTGTCATATATATATTCTATGCAACACAGGCAGCTGTCTCTGTCAGTCCTGATTGAGGGTGTACACTCAATATCAAAGAGGAATCCCCCCTCCCCCCAATTACCCTTCTGACAATCTTTCCAACCAATGTTATTACTGTATAATTATAAAATAGCCAGCAGGTCATTATTCGTCCATCTCCATGTTGTGTCCAGTGAATCTGGCCAGATATCACTGCAAGATACAGTGCCTTCGTTGTATTACTTACAAGAATGAGCATGACTTCCATGGCAGTTAAGTTAATAGCTGTCTTTCATAGGTTAATAACCACCTGGTCGTTTAATGCCAATAGCATTGTTTAGGCGCAATGCTCATTTTTTTAATGAAAATTGCAACTATTTCATTAACACCAACTTATCTAGCAATTTGTTTGCATAACATGAAAGAAATAAGTGGTAGGAATTTACAATATGGATCTATTTCGCAAAACATTTTTCCGAATTTTATGAAAACAGCTTATTTATATTAAGGGGGCACTTGTCGGCCATCCTAGTAAAGACCATGCTCCAAACACGAAGAACTAAATGTGTGCGATATATGATTGGTCATCGCAGCGATCAACTAGTCAATCCAAGTTTTGCCATGTTGATCTGCCAGAGGTACAGAGGTACTTACCAGTCCCAAACTTGCAAAGGCAAACATCATTAGGAACACTGCTCCCATCCAGGAGTTGTTTATTCAATATCAGTATAAACCTCACCATGTATCAACACAAGTTAGTGAAGTGAATACCAATAAACAAAAACAATTATCCACAGTAGGGGGTCTAAATAGCCTTTGATAATTGTGTACAGAAGATGTCAGTGTCATCTACTGTAGGTTGAGTGGTTACAGAGTACTATCATGTAATTGCTATGTTATAATTTGCAAGTATAACAAAAGAAGGTCAGTAATAAAAACATACTTTCTTGCTTGGAAAATGCTGACATTAAGTAGTTCTTGCAGTTGATAACATCTTAGCAAGGTACCATGTTTTACACACACGTGGATTATTTATGAGGCATTCCTAGAGCTTCTAGCTGTCACAGAAAAAAGTTTCAGATAAATGTATAACTAATCTGCATGATCCAAGTTCACCAAGTACTACTTATAGGCAACACCTGTTTTCATATTGATCAGAAAACCTAAAAGAACTCAAGGAAGAAGCTTATCCAAAGTACTTACAAATATAACTCTACCATTTGTCAAGACATAATGAAAAACTGTGAGCCATTTTACTCAACTGTGAGACATTTCACCCCACACATCCCTTTATGTATTTTATCCCACTCACCCCTTTGTGCATTTTACCCAACTTACCCTCTTCATGCACCGTGATGCCCTCAACTTCTCCCGACATCCCAGAAGCAAGGAACAGTGGACGTATACAGGCAAACTGGCTCTACTCTTTCATGGGTCGAAACACAGCAATTTCACGAAAACAAGAATCCTAAGACGGTATCCATCATTGAGTTAGCAGACAACTGTACAAAGCTGTTTCCAGCAAGGCGAAGGTGCCAAGACTTGGAGGAGTGAGTATTCCAACACTTGCTGCCTCCTGGATAGTTCAGCCAAAAACTGGAAGGCTGCCAGATAGCCTACTTTGGCCTCAGCAGCAGTGGAGTAGATATCAGGGGTCAGTGATACCAGGGCCAGCAGCACTCTCTGATACAGGGATGGGAGGGACTGGGATACAGTGATGGAAGTCATTGGGATACAGGGATAGGAGAGATTGGGATACACGGATGGGAGGGACTGGGATACAGGGATGGGAGGGACTGGGATACAGGGGTGGGAGGGACTGGGATACAGGGATGTGAGTCATTGGGATACAGGGATGTGAGGGATTGGGATACAGGGATGGGAGGGACTGGGATACACGGATGGGAGGGACTGGGATACACGGATGGGAGGGACTGGGATACGGGGATGGGAGGGACTGGGATACGGGGATGGGAGGGACTGGGATACGGGGATGGGAGGGACTGGGATACGGGGATGGGAGGGACTGGGATACGGGGATGGGAGAGACTGGGATACGGGGATGGGAGGGGCTGGGATACGGGGATGGGAGGGGCTGGGATACGGGGATGGGAGGGGCTGGGATACGGGGATGGGAGGGACTGGGATACAGGGGTGGGAGGGACTGGGATACAGGGATGTGAGTCATTGGGATACAGGGATGTGAGGGACTGGGATACACGGATGGGAGGGACTGGGATACACGGATGGGAGGGACTGGGATACGGGGATGGGAGGGACTGGGATACGGGGATGGGAGGGACTGGGATACGGGGATGGGAGGGACTGGGATACGGGGATGGGAGGGACTGGGATACGGGGATGGGAGGGGCTGGGATACGGGGATGGGAGGGGCTGGGATACGGGGATGGGAGGGACTGGGATACGGGGATGGGAGGGACTGGGATACGGGGGTGGGAGCGATTGGGATACGGGGGATGGGAGGGACTGGGATACAGGGATGGGAGGGACTGGAATACAGGGGTGGGAGGGACTGGGATACAGGGATGGGAATCACTGGGATTGGGATATAGGGATGGGAGGGACTGGGATACGGGGATGGGAGGGACTGGGATACGGGGATGGGAGGGACTGGGATACAGGGGTGGGAGGGACTGGGATACAGGGGTGGGAGGGACTGGGATACAGGGATGGGAGGGATTGGGATACAGGGATGGGAGGGATTGGGATACAGGGATGGAAGGGAATGGGATACAGGGATGGGAGGGACTGGGATACAGGGATGGGAGGGACTGGGATACAGGGGTGGGAGGGACTGGGGTACAGGGATGGGAATCATGAGATACAGGGATGGAAGAGACTGGGATACAGGGATGGGAATCACTTGGATACAAGAATGAGAATCAGTGGGTTATAGAAATCAGTCGTAACACTTGGGAGAGTAAAAACATGCAATGTTCAGGAAAAAAGGCAATGGACAGAACGTTTAATAGAAAACAAAACAAAAATTAAACAATTTAACTTTTGGCTAGGAATATAATATAAACATTTGTTTTATTAGATATTTAACATTTAAAGTTTAAAAAATCACTCTTTCTCAGCAATGTTCTGCTTTTCATGAGAGCATCTAGGCATTTTAAAATGTGTATTATTAGTTCTCATGTCTCAGGAATTTTCTGCTTTTTATCTGGGTTCACTGCCACAGGTGTTTGTTATCCATATGGATAATTGTGATCAAGTAATGCACACGTGTATCTAACAATATAATGTTTCTTTCAAACACACAATATTTTAGCACAACACTTATAATAATGTATAAAATAGTAGTAATAAAAAATATGTTACTTTCTGCATATTATTTCCTTCATCTTACCACTATTTTCTGTGTTACCTTCTGTGTTGTTCTTTCTGTCTTACTGTTACTTTCTCTGTGTTACTTTCTCTTTGTTATTTTCTTCATCTTACTGTTATTTTCTGTGTTACTTTCTGTGTGTTGCTTCCTTTGTGTTACAAGTACTTTCTGTGTTATTATCTCCATCCTACTGTTACTTTCTGTGTTATTTTCTTCATCTTACTGTTACTTTCTGTGTTATTTTCTCCTTCTTACTGTTATTTTCTGTGTTATTTTCTCCATCTTACTGTTACTTTATTTTCTGTGTTACTTTTCCCTGCTACTGTCTTTCCTAGAAGCCAATGATCACCAGGGATCACCAAATCAACAAGGACTCAGGAAGACAGGGCTACTGGACCTCTCTCTCGCTCTTGCCATTCCATGTTTAATGTATTTCTCTCCTGCTTCCTACAGCTGGAACAGTTCAGGGGGTTGTGATAAGGGAGAGCTGAATGCTCCTGGTCGGCTCATTAGAGTCTTAGTGATGGTGTTTGCACACTTCAGGTACATGACATTATCATCACTCACACAAACACATCATTTCAGCCTCTCAACCAAGTCAGATCTCAGTTCCAAGTAGATCTCGCTGGCAGGTGGCCAGTGCAAGTGTACTTGCAGACGCTGTTATAAAGAACAAGCCAGGCAGATATTGCGTGAGCCACATGAAATAAAAAAATGTATTTATGAACAGATGAACTTTGGAACTGAATATAGTATCTCTTGATCCCACTGGAGCAAAAGGTGTCAACAATTTCCTCCAACCAGAACAGTCTTGGCCCAGTCAGTTCAGTTAATTTTGGGTTTTCTCAGCCAGATTGAATGAGGCAGATGAATACACTTTTTACTTGACGTGCAGTTAGATTTCGAAACATGCTGACCGAGTGATATTTGCCCATCTATTTCTAAAAAAACACAGCTATTTTTCTATCAAGTCAGTAATTTTTTAGAGTTATGATCCATGTGGCATGTGACTACCTACCAGTAATTGTCCGGGGAACAATTTTTTTTATAAAACAGCATTCAAATCAGCTGATCATCAAAAGTGGTCATTGAAAGAAGCAAACACTTTACAAAATATATAGCCCTGAAACTGTTACCACAAAACACAACGAATGATCAGGATAATACCTACCTGATATAAATGTATTAAATGATGATCAGTTGGTAGTTATAACTGCATGGACATTTTGTCTTCAAAGTGTTGTTTTGGGGCAGTTTACACTCATGTATTCTGTCATTGGTAACTTTGTAGTTTATCAAATGTAGACCAGTAACTTTGTTGCCAGACCAGCAACTTTGATGCCAGACCAGTAACTTTGATGACAGACCAGTAACTTTGATGCCAGACCAGTAACTTTGTTGCCAGACTAGTAACTTTATTGCCAGACCAGTAACTTTGTTGCCAGACCAGTAACTTTGATGCCAGACCAGTAACTTTGTTGCCAGACCAGTAACTTTTATGCCAGACCAGTAACGTTTGGAAGTTATTGGTGTAGTTAACTGGAACCTTTCGTTGGTCAAGGCAGACCACTGGGTAGTAGCTAGTAGCTTGCTAGTTGAGAGCTACGATCAACCGGAGGAATAAGATGTCAGTCTGGACACCTATATAATTGTATATACTACGAATGGCATTTTTGCATTTTATGAATAATTGCAAATTCAATCTGTGTTAGTTAGTCCAATCTTTTTAATGTGGCATACTAGCTGGTGACAAAATATTCAGCATTGCCTTCAAAGTAAACAAATGCACTGTGGCAGCATAGATCAGAAACACAAGATGATTTCCAAGAAGTTGTTTCTAAGAATTCAACTGGGATTGCCATTATGCAAATCAGCTATATGTGCAAGTTGTCTTTAAACTGGACCATTGAGAAATAACTTTCACACTGTGGCCGGTTTATTTGTACCACACATATTTACTAGCAAATCTAAATAAACGCAGCAGTATGGAAAGAATGATACACATGCTACAAGGAATGTAGATCCACTCCATACAACCAATCCTTCACCCTTGACAACATAATAATCTCGAATGAAATAATGAGGAATGAGCCACAGGAAAAAAATGAAGGTAATTTATCAAGTTACCACAGGTAGAATGTGTACACATGGTCACATGCATTTCGTGGATTGTTTTCGTCCGACCTCCCGGCTCCCACCCACAAACAGTTAGCAACAGATGTGGCAGACAGGCATAGAGGTGCTGCCATCTACTGGATAACTTGGCGGCACTAAAACACCTACGCACATTGCATCCACATGCAATCATGCATGCATTCTTGTCCACAAGGACTAATCTGGGATTTTGATGGATTGGATATTGGCTGTCTCAATATTGTCACACAAGTCGAAAAAACGTTGATGTGTTACCTGTCAATCAAATGTATTACCCAGTCAGCCATCCTCATAGAATCAGCCAGAGCTAGCCTGTCACAATGCTGGGGGTGGCAGGTCTCTATTAGTCAAAGGCTGGAGACAAGTAGCTGCTTCCACTGTCTACATGTACACAAGAGATTATGTGAAACTATTCCTTTTCAACAATATCCTGTGCATTAGAACATAGCAACAAATATATTATATTTAATATATATATATATACATATATAGAATAGTATGTGTACAATAGCATGGCTATGGAACAAGTTAGCTTACTGATATTAATAATAAAACAACATAACTTCTCCTTACACTGTCCCTCTCCTCTCCCCCCTACCCTTCCTCTCATCATCCCCTCCTCTCCCCCTTCCCTTCCATTCATCATCTCCTCCTCTCCCCCTTCCCTTCCTCTCATCATCCCCTCCTCTCCCCCTTCCCTTCCTCTCATCATCTCCTCCTCCCCCCCCACAGCAATCCCGCAACAACTAAATTGAAATGATACAACCATTTCACTTGTAGTAACAGTTACCTTTAAATGTAGACAGTATATTGACTGGTAATAACTCACCCCACATTGCTCAAGTTTCCTCTAACTGGGTGTGTTATCACTGTCATGTCATGACACAGATCTCGACCTGCTGGATATAGCTAATAGGCAGTGGAAATGTCAGACTGGTCAAGTGATCTGGTTAGACAGATAAGTAAATACTGCAAGGCCAATGTGTATAATGACTGAGGGTCTAGATCATTACTACCCGGGTACCCATTCATGGTCTTTGATCCTGATCAGTATGTTTGAGTTTTATCTAATCTACATAGAATGCTTGGGTGACCATGTCAATCATGCAAATCATTCAACCATGTTACTGGGGTTTTTAAGGCTACGGACATGAATCAAATACACCACCTGGTCAGCATACTTAGCACAAAATTAGGTTGTTTCTTAGTTTCTTTAAAATATGTTTTACCAATTTCAAGAAGATGTGCACTTACTTTGTAGGAGGGGTGGTGATTATCTTTTTAAATGTGGTATATAATTGTAGATTGGTTAGTTAATTACTATGTTTGTGTACATACTTGGTCAGGTCATTATAACAAGAATTAGTAAAGTCAACCAGTGCAGTAATTTATGGATATTTTTACTACAGCAGGTGAACGTGTAGGCCAAACTGTCTTGTCATTCCAACGTTCCCATAAAACACATTACAACCATACACAAGTTATTGATTGGATAAATTTTTAATAAAGATTCTTTACAAACTTTTAATTTACCATAAATCTTACTTCTAGTAACTATCTACAATGATGTCACAACAATTTTCATTTCATTGGCTCCAAATACCAGAAGTGCAATACAGCCTGAACTATATAAACATGGTGAATCATATATTACTCTGACTTAGTAATCATACATTACTCTGACTTAGTAACCATATTGCCTGCAGCACAATTTAATGTCATGTGCTGAATATTTCTAGTAAAACTACTACGATCTTTTAATTTCTGCAGCAACTTTTTATAAATGTTATTTAAGAACACAGCAGGAACATTGTATGTGGGCATGTCTGTCACACTGCCCCCAGACATCTACGTGTTACCAATCAGTAACCTTGACTGCCGAGGCCACCTGGAATATAGAACACTGGTAGGTGCCAGTAAATGTCATTATATTTGCCCGATTCCATTAAATTATTAAGAGTAGAATATTATTTATTGCACCAGTTGTTTATACTGTGGAATCCTGATATTTACTGAAAGTATTAATGTAGTGTAAAGGGTGTAGAATATCACATGCAGGGACGAAAGGCAGAATTCCATTCATTTTACCTCAGGTCGACTGCTGTCTCTCTGGGTTAAAGGACGTACTTACAATGATTAATAGACTGATGTTGCAATAAATCACTCGCACTAACCAAGTATAGACAACCATAGGGTACACATTTCTGTGACAACGCCAATCCCTTTCTGCCTTGTGATCTATGGCATCACACCCCTGTAGCAGGCACCACTGTGTGGTTGCCACCAATTGTGTCGATGCTGTATGGTTAGTGGGATTAAATATGGCTTGATGTGATCAATAACTGGTATGTTGTCCTTGAGAGGTTGTAGGTTCTTCGACCTTTCCAATCTTCGGCACGTTGTACTGACTGACCAGTCTGTTTATATGTTGTACGCTAGAGTGTAATGGTCTTATGAGGTCACGTTCAACATGTCAGTGTTTCAGTGGTTATATTGCCACAGTGGTCTTTCTGTGCAGGCACTGAGTGTCATCCCTGCCAAGGGGCCTGTCATCCTCAACATGGTTCTTTTACATCCAAAATTAACAAGACGAGACTTCCATTATTATCATCATCCCAGTTGTGACAGATTTACAATCAACAATGCTGACAACCACGTTTTTATATCAAATGTACCTGTATTGAATTCGGCGGAAGTAGGGGTTACCGTATTATGTCGATACCCACATATATACCACCACGCATGTGGTATCGAGTGTGGTCTATAGCGGTATGTGCTACATGCATGCAGTATGTTGTGCTATAAGTTATCTACCATACAAGACAAAGTTCTAAACTTATCACCTGTCAACAATAACACACCGTCCCTAACAGTGAGACTGGGCTCCAGAATAGGATACATACATGACGGGTCACGATGGTTCAGACCTTGAGGTATATCTTAGCGATATGGAATTATGAGTATCACGTTAAAGGGTAACATTTCAGTTTTACAATTATATCAGTGTCAACCGTGTAAGTCAATTGGTTGCAAACTTAAGCGTGGTTGAAATCAAGTTTAGAAAAAATTACGTTAACATTTAGTATTTACAATTCAAATTAAATACGATTGCTTCAATCCAAAATACACATAAAAATAACTTTTTCAAGATAATCGTTCCAAATTGCATCATTAAAATCATTAGTAAATTATGTTGTTTCTTCACCCCCAGCGAAAGTATTTTGTCTTTTCCTCAGTTTTGTGAAATGTAGTAAATAATATTTAGTTTTTATAAAGCTACATTTCCAATAAAAAGCTCAAAGCGCTGTACAAAATCTATGTACATGAATGTACCTTACGGTCTGAATCACTGCGACCTGTCACAGATGACAAGCTACTCACTTGCTCGCGCCTGGATAGTGACCTTGAAGGTGTCCTCCTCCGCCTCCTCCTCCTGACTCTTCTTCATCTCCTCCTCTCTCTGGGAGAGTCTTGCTTCCCGCCGCCTCTGTCTACTTGTCATTGTAATCCACAACGCCCGTCACAACAGTGTCACACAAGTGACATAATTACCATCCAAGTATCCAGGTATTCACGATCCACGTGTTCAAGATCCAGGTATCCCAAAGTATGCAGGTGTTCGTGATCTAGGTATCCCAAAGTATCCAGGTATTCACGATCTGACTATCCCAAAGTATCCAGATATTTGTGATCCGGGTATCACAAAGTATCCTGGTATTCCAAACAGTGTGTCTAGACTGACAACCGGGCAGTCCGAATGACCACAACGCCCACTGCAGGACTCTGAAGCACTTGACCGAACGTGAACCAGCAACAGACAGTTGCTTTAATTTATATCCGTTTCCTCTCTATTGTCCCTGAGTCCTTGTGGCTGCTGCTGGTGTCAGTCAACTTGGGGCCAGCAGCTGGCTGAAGACAAGAAACAAAGACAAGTATGAGACCAAGGAGCCAGCCCAACTCAACCTGGTTTACACCCCACCAAGCCCCACCCCCTGGATGACTGCCTCTGCCCCAGGTGTCAAACAAGTCAACATTACATAATGCCCCACCCCAAAGTGGAAGCCATCAATTATTCAAATGACCCTGCCAACACAAACTGGTGCAATTTTCACGAAAAAAAACCTCTGCAATGCTCACCTGAAAGACTGACTTCACACCGTGGCTGTGTCTTGGTAGTGGAACAGTAAGCGACAAACCAACGTGACAAGCAGCCAGTAAACTACAGAGCAGCCTGACAGAGTGGCAGCTAGGCAAACAGAACCCCCAAATAGCTGAGACCAGTTGAAAGGTTGCATTATATTCACTCCCTCAAGCTTTCATGGTGGCCGACTGTCTCCCTATGTAATCAGTACCTATATCATTGACTGATGTCCCTTAGCCAAGACTGCCCAGGGGACATTAATGATACACCCACTGGACATGGTATATGTAATTATGTATACTTACTTTTGAAATAGTCAATAAACTGTAAGATAACACGGCATTAATCACCATCGATGCCAACAAAATTATAAAAATTGCTACTTAATTTCCATTCTATTTAATATTAGTAAAAGAACACAGCTATTTTCTTTGGCATTCATTTTATTTTATTTATCATAAGATTAGGACACTAACCTCAGGGTGTTTCCGCCGTTGCCTACTGCATACCTTTGCATGGTCATAACAAGTAATCTTTTTGAATGAACGACTTAACAAAAGGCACATAGGTCACATGCTTAGGCTAAACCTTTGATGATTATAAGTATAACGTGAATGGTTGGAGTGAGAATTATGAATGTGCATATCATCTGAACATGTGCTATATATATACAATTATATTATAATAGCTACCTACTGCAAGGCAATGTGTATACTATCATAATTACTGTACATGGCATAGTAAATGGCATACTAAATGGCATACAAACTTCTGACCATATGCTGGACATGTGGTCTGATACAAATTTGATAATTTTACCACATGGTAACATTTTAAATAATAAGTCTTACAAAATATTGTTTTTAGCAATTTAATATTGACATATTATGGTACGACCTGACAAGTTAGAGTTGATGATATTCCTTCTACTTCTGAGATGTGTGATGATTTGAGATGTTTCTATGCCACGTTTCAATGTTATTATCTGCTCATTGTTACTGGTTGTAGAATGAAGACCAGTGGAAATGACACCCAGTGGCAGTGATCAGTTCATAAACCCAGATTATTTTACTTGAATATGTGTGATGCCTAAAACATATATATAATATGATATATATATGATAGCATAAAGTTTCACAATTTAACATTTTTATTTACTGTAGATGTTTAACCTTTTAAATTTTATATGGTTGCTTAGCAAAAACGTTAATTTATTTATAATTTTGAATAAACTATATATATATATATATATATATATGTGCCTAATACAAATCAGTGATCTATTGAAAATTGTAAATAAATAAGTATTTGCTATGCAACCATGTAAAATTAAAAAGATTAAAGAATCTACTACAGTAAATTAAAATAATAAATTGTCAAATGTTTTGCTATCATATAAACATGGCATGGCCTTTGACCATATTAGCTAATCAGTATAAAACAACTGATCTATATCCTCCATCTTTTGTTTTATATTTCAGATTGTGATGCCATAAAATGATTACTACAATACTACCAGGTTTATCAAGTACCACAAGATGTCAGGACTGATTGGCTGTCTGCCCAGACTGTCCTGTCTCAGTAGAAGGTGCAGGCTACAATCTGGCAAAACAATCTCTAGGATTAATCTGGGACTAAATGCCACTGGGGAATGTCAGAAATTTAACAAAACAAAACTGGACAACTACACAAATGTACATTTAGAGTGTCTAAAAGTACACAGGATTAACTACGTAGAAGGGAAGACAGCAGTTTTAGCAGGACTTTCTGTAGATGGCAAGTTTTTCACCAGCAGAAGTTAGGGAAAGTAGAGAAGCAGGAGGGCAGATGTTTGGATGGGTGTACTGTCTGTTGGAAGGGTGTACTGTCTGTTGGACGGGTGTACTGTCTGTTGGACGGGTGTACTGTCTGTTGGACGGGTGTAGTGTCTGTTGGACGGGTGTACTGTCTGTTGGACGGGTGTTCTGTCTGTTGGACGGGTGTACTGTCTGTTGGAAGGGTGTACTGTCTGTTGGACGGGTGTACTGTCTGTTGGACGGGTGTACTGTCTGTTGGAAGGGAGTAATGTCTGTTGGACGGGTGTTCTGTCTGTTGGAAGGGTGTACTGTCTGTTGGACGGGTGTACTGTCTGTTGGACGGGTGTACTGTCTGTTGGACGGGTGTTCTGTCTGTTGGACGGGTGTACTGTCTGTTGGACGGGTGTACTGTCTGTTGGACGGGTGTACTGCCTGTTGGACGGGTGTACTGCCTGTTGGACGGGTGTACTGCCTGTTGGACGGGTGTACTGCCTGTTGGACGGGTGTACTGTCTGTTGGACGGGTGTACTGTCTGTTGGACGGGTGTACTGTCTGTTGGACGGGTGTACTGTCTGTTGGACGGGTGTACTGTCTGTTGGACGGGTGTACTGTCTGTTGGACGGGTGTTCTGTCTGTTGGACGGGTGTTCTGTCTGTTGGATGGGTGTACTGTCTGTTGGAAGGGTGTTCTGTCTGTTGGACGGGTGTTCTGTCTGTTGGACGGGTGTACTGTCTGTTGGAAGGGTGTTCTGTCTGTTGGATGGGTGTTCTGTCTGTTGGACGGGTGTTCTGTCTGTTGGACGGGTGTACTGTCTGTTGGATGGGTGTACTGTCTGTTGGATGGGTGTACTGTCTGTTGGACTGGTGTACTGTCTGTTGGACGGGTGTACTGTCTGTTGGACGGGTGTTCTGTCTGTTGGATGGGTGTACTGTCTGTTGGATGGGTGTACTGTCTGTTGGATGGGTGTTCTGTTTGTTGGATGGGTGTTCTGTTTGTTGGATGGGTGTACTGTCTGTTGGAAGGGTGTACTGTCAGTTGGATGGGTGTACTGTCTGTTGGAAGGGTGTTCTGTTTGTTGGATGGGTGTTCTGTTTGTTGGATGGGTGTTCTGTTTGTTGGAAGGGTGTTCTGTTTGTTGGATGGGTGTTCTGTTTGTTGGAAGGGTGTTCTGTTTGTTGGATGGGTGTTCTGTTTGTTGGAAGGGTGTTCTGTTTGTTGGATGGGTGTTCTGTCTGTTGGACGGGTGTACTGTCTGTTGGATGGGTGTACTGTCTGTTAGACGGGTGTACTGTCTGTTGGACGGGTGTACTGTCTGTTGGACGGGTGTACTGTCTGTTGGACGGGTGTACTGTCTGTTGGATGGGTGTTCTGTTTGTTGGACGGGTGTTCTGTTTGTTGGACGGGTGTACTGTCTGTTGGAAGGGTGTTCTGTTTGTTGGATGGGTGTTCTGTTTGTTGGAAGGGTGTTCTGTTTGTTGGATGGGTGTTCTGTTTGTTGGATGGGTGTACTGTTTGTTGGAAGGGTGTTCTGTTTGTTGGATGGGTGTTCTGTTTGTTGGATGGGTGTTCTGTTTGTTGGATGGGTGTACTGTTTGTTGGATGGGTGTACTGTCTGTTGGAAGGGTGTTCTGTTTGTTGGATGGGTGTTCTATCTGTTGGATGGGTGTTCTGTTTGTTGGACGGGTGTTCTGTTTGTTGGATGGGTGTTCTATCTGTTGGATGGGTGTTCTGTCTGTTGGAAGGGTGTTCTGTTTGTTGGAAGGGTGTTCTGTTTGTTGGATGGGTGTTCTGTTTGTTGGATGGGTGTACTGTCTGTTGGATGGGTGTACTGTCTGTTGGATGGGTGTACTGTCTGTTGGATGGGTGTTCTGTTTGTTGGATGGGTGTTCTGTTTGTTGGACGGGTGTACTGTCTGTTGGAAGGGTGTTCTGTTTGTTGGACGGGTGTACTATCTGTTGGAAGGGTGTTCTGTTTGTTGGATGGGTGTTCTGTCTGTTGGATGGGTGTTCTGTTTGTTGGATGGGTGTTCTGTTTGTTGGACGGGTGTACTGTCTGTTGGATGGGTGTTCTGTCTGTTGGATGGGTGTTCTGTTTGTTGGATGGGTGTTCTGTTTGTTGGATGGGTGTACTGTTTGTTGGACGGGTGTACTGTCTGTTGGATGGGTGTTCTGTTTGTTGGATGGGTGTTCTGTTTGTTGGATGGGTGTACTGTCTGTTGGATGGGTGGGTGGATTGTTGGATGAGTGTATTAATAGTTGGATGGGCACATGGTTTATTGGGTGTATGGATGGTTAGATGGGTGGGTGGGTGGGTGGGTGGATGGATGGATGGATGGATGGATGATTATTTGATGTGACATATCAGATACTCTAGATGCAAGCAGACAGGAAAGATGGGAGGAAGAATGGGTAGACAGATGGATGGGTAGACAGGTGGATGGGTAGGGCATGTATGCATGGAATAATTAAATGGAAGAAGCCTAAGAGGGCACATAAGGAGGATGTGGA
Organism: Escarpia spicata; assembly: GCA_963995525.1. Lineage (NCBI taxonomy): Eukaryota > Metazoa > Annelida > Polychaeta > Sabellida > Siboglinidae > Escarpia > Escarpia spicata. The sequence continues at coordinate 31,310,701 of OZ023218.1, forward strand.
CGTCCAATGAGTCCCATTGCATTCCAATTTACTATCAATAAGACTGTCCTGGTCGAGTTTCTCACCACAACTGCTACATAGGTAGGTAATGTGTATATCTAGTGCTGCCACCTGTGAGAGGAAATAGCAACAATGTCTGCTACATCACAAAGGTAAAATCATCACAGACTACAGGCATATTCAGCTTTAAAACACAATTGGTTTAACTTTTTTTTAAATGGGCCAAGAGGCCCTGAAGACCCTTTGGACTATATTGTGAGTTTGTAATTATTAATTAAATGTTATTTGGTGAATCATAGTTACAGATCATTAAAGGTCATGATGGAAGTAAAATGTTGACATGTTTAGTGGAGATTATATGCATGCCAGTGAAGGTACACTTGGAAATAAAATATTTGAGCACACCGTTTTGTGAAGATTGTATACATTAGTTAATGTGTTATCAAAAATACCGTAGAATTTTATCCCAATACCCTGCTATTTAGGCAGATTTCCAGTGGCTGTAAAAACCTTGCAGGAGTGTTGACGAGCTGCAATCTCACATGTAGCATGTTCTGTTCTCATTTTGCCCCTACCACCCTTCCACAGAATGGAAAGAAGAAAGAGATGAACTATGATAAAACTTTATTTGTTCACAAGGTACATATACATAGCATGCATTTTGACTTAAAGGTGCTCAATCACTTCGTTTGCCCATCGCCAATCCGGTTCTTTTATGTCCAGATGTGTAATGTGTGAATAGTTTAACTAGTGCGCACAGTCGGTTTAATTTAAAAAAATGCGTACTTGTTTGTACTGTCTGTTGGATGGGTGTACTGTCTGTTGGATGGGTGTACTGTCTGTTGGATGGGTGTACTGTCTGTTGGACGGGTGTTCTGTCTGTTGGATGGGTGTACTGTCTGTTGGAAGGGTGTTCTGTTTGTTGGACGGGTGTACTGTCTGTTGGAAGGGTGTTCTGTTTGTTGGATGGGTGTTCTGTCTGTTGGATGGGTGTTCTGTTTGTTGGATGGGTGTTCTGTTTGTTGGACGGGTGTACTGTCTGTTGGACGGGTGTTCTGTTTGTTGGACGGGTGTACTGTCTGTTGGAAGGGTGTTCTGTCTGTTGGATGGGTGTTCTGTCTGTTGGATGGGTGTTCTGTTTGTTGGATGGGTGTTCTGTTTGTTGGACGGGTGTACTGTTTGTTGGACGGGTGTACTGTCTGTTGGATGGGTGTTCTGTTTGTTGGATGGGTGTTCTGTTTGTTGGATGGGTGTACTGTCTGTTGGATGGGTGGGTGGATTGTTGGATGAGTGTATTAATAGTTGGATGGGCACATGGTTTATTGGGTGTATGGATGGTTAGATGGGTGGGCGGGTGGGTGGGTGGGTGGATGGATGGATGGATGGATGGATGGATGGATGGATGATTATTTGATGTGACATATCAGATACTCTAGATGCAAGCAGACAGGAAAGATGGGAGGAAGAATGGGTAGACAGATGGATGGGTAGACAGGTGGATGGGTAGGGCATGTATGCATGGAATAATTAAATGGAAGAAGCCTAAGAGGGCACAGAAGGAGGATGTGGACGTCCAATGAGTCCCATTGCATTCCAATTTACTATCAATAAGACTGTCCTGGTCGAGTTTCTCACCACAACTGCTACATAGGTAGGTAATGTGTATATCTAGTGCTGCCACCTGTGAGAGGAAATAGCAACAATGTCTGCTACATCACAAAGGTAAAATCATCACAGACTACAGGCATATTCAGCTTTAAAACACAATTGGTTTAACTTTTTTTTAAATGGGCCAAGAGGCCCTGAAGACCCTTTGGACTATATTGTGAGTTTGTAATTATTAATTAAATGTTATTTGGTGAATCATAGTTACAGATCATTAAAGGTCATGATGGAAGTAAAATGTTGACATGTTTAGTGGAGATTATATGCATGCCAGTGAAGGTACACTTGGAAATAAAATATTTGAGCACACCGTTTTGTGAAGATTGTATACATTAGTTAATGTGTTATCAAAAATACCGTAGAATTTTATCCCAATACCCTGCTATTTAGGCAGATTTCCAGTGGCTGTAAAAACCTTGCAGGAGTGTTGACGAGCTGCAATCTCACATGTAGCATGTTCTGTTCTCATTTTGCCCCTACCACCCTTCCACAGAATGGAAAGAAGAAAGAGATGAACTATGATAAAACTTTATTTGTTCACAAGGTACATATACATAGCATGCATTTTGACTTAAAGGTGCTCAATCACTTCGTTTGCCCATCGCCAATCCGGTTCTTTTATGTCCAGATGTGTAATGTGTGAATAGTTTAACTAGTGCGCACAGTCGGTTTAATTTAAAAAAATGCGTACTTGTTTGTACTGTCTGTTGGATGGGTGTACTGTCTGTTGGATGGGTGTACTGTCTGTTGGATGGGTGTACTGTCTGTTGGACGGGTGTTCTGTCTGTTGGATGGGTGTACTGTCTGTTGGAAGGGTGTTCTGTTTGTTGGACGGGTGTACTGTCTGTTGGAAGGGTGTTCTGTTTGTTGGATGGGTGTTCTGTCTGTTGGATGGGTGTTCTGTTTGTTGGATGGGTGTTCTGTTTGTTGGACGGGTGTACTGTCTGTTGGACGGGTGTTCTGTTTGTTGGACGGGTGTACTGTCTGTTGGAAGGGTGTTCTGTCTGTTGGATGGGTGTTCTGTCTGTTGGATGGGTGTTCTGTTTGTTGGATGGGTGTTCTGTTTGTTGGACGGGTGTACTGTTTGTTGGACGGGTGTACTGTCTGTTGGATGGGTGTTCTGTTTGTTGGATGGGTGTTCTGTTTGTTGGATGGGTGTACTGTCTGTTGGATGGGTGGGTGGATTGTTGGATGAGTGTATTAATAGTTGGATGGGCACATGGTTTATTGGGTGTATGGATGGTTAGATGGGTGGGCGGGTGGGTGGGTGGGTGGGTGGATGGATGGATGGATGGATGGATGGATGGATGGATGATTATTTGATGTGACATATCAGATACTCTAGATGCAAGCAGACAGGAAAGATGGGAGGAAGAATGGGTAGACAGATGGATGGGTAGACAGGTGGATGGGTAGGGCATGTATGCATGGAATAATTAAATGGAAGAAGCCTAAGAGGGCACAGAAGGAGGATGTGGACGTCCAATGAGTCCCATTGCATTCCAATTTACTATCAATAAGACTATCCTGGTCGAGTTTCTCACCACAACTGCTACATAGGTAGGTAATGTGTATATCTAGTGCTGCCACCTGTGAGAGGAAATAGCAACAATGTCTGCTACATCACAAAGGTAAAATCATCACAGACTACAGGCATATTCAGCTTTAAAACACAATTGGTTTAACTTTTTTTTAAATGGGCCAAGAGGCCCTGAAGACCCTTTGGACTATATTGTGAGTTTGTAATTATTAATTAAATGTTATTTGGTGAATCATAGTTACAGATCATTAAAGGTCATGATGGAAGTAAAATGTTGACATGTTTAGTGGAGATTATATGCATGCCAGTGAAGGTACACTTGGAAATAAAATATTTGAGCACACCGTTTTGTGAAGATTGTATACATTAGTTAATGTGTTATCAAAAATACCGTAGAATTTTATCCCAATACCCTGCTATTTAGGCAGATTTCCAGTGGCTTTAAAACCTTGCAGGAGTGTTGATGAGCTGCAATCTCGCATGTAGCATGTTCTGTTCTCATTTTGCCCCTACCACCCTTCCACAGAATGGAAAGAAGAAAGAGAAGAACTATGATAAAACTTTATTTGTTCACAAGGTACATATACATAGCATGCATTTTTACTTAAAGGTGCTCAATCACTTCGTTTGCCCATCGCCAATCCGGTTCTTTTATGTCCAGATGTGTAATGTGTGAATAGTTTAACTAGTGCGCACAGTCGGTTTAATTTTAAAAAATGCGTACTTGTTTTTTAATCGTAAAAAAAAGAGTTGTCGTTACAGCGGGTATCGCAGGCGAAAGCCAATTGCGCTGTCTGCCTACTGCGCCACTTCGGTCACGTGCTTTACGCGAGATCGGCATCCCAGGCATTCGAAAACAATAACAACACACACGTGATTTAGCGTATCAAGATGAAGATTATAATTCCAAAGTAGTTGTACGAAGGTACGTATTACACTGTCGCAGTTAGCAACAAGAACGCGTAGCCGTGTATTAATTCAACGAGAATTGCAACTTGCGAATGTCTACACTCGACTCGAGCCTGACAAGTCCAAGACAGTCACCATATGTCAGCCAGAGAGTGACAACGAGCATAATATTTGATATGTATTGTATTTGGTTACGCAGGATGTTGTTAATAAGCTGTTATTCCGACAATACATATTGAGAGTAGATGACGTGAGGGTGCGAAATGACAAGTAACATTGCTTTGGCAGCAGGCCCCTGTTGATCGTCCAAGTAACTTAGTCAGGGAGCATCCGTAATTTTGTGCAACAGAACGTCAAACACGGAAGTATTATGTTGGTGATCGTAATTATTAAAACATTTTTTGTGACTCATATTTTGGATACTATTACTGCAGAATATTGTTGATTTGCATTGTATTTTATGCCAAATAATTTAGATTTTTATGACAAGCATGATGGTGATGATTTTATTCAATATAAAAATGTAAACGTGTAAATACATAAAATATCAATACACCTAGAGTACACCATATATAAGGATTACACAAGAAAATGCACGCACTTGTCTCCATTGTGGTCCTTGATGCCTGGCAATAGTGTATGTAATGCATTAATTGGTATCCTGTGATACCTATCAACTGACATATGTCGGCTATTCTTATGTATTTACCAATATATGTATATACTCTCACCACAACAATATATGAATACATAATAATATATGTAACTTGAATTGTGATATTGCTAGAGACCACACTGCAACCCGAGAATGAGAGGAGGCAGAAGAGGGGCTAGAGGCGGTCACCCGGGCCAGGCAGACACAGGGAGGATACATAGTCTGCGGCAGGCCCACATTTGATCAATCCAGGTAATTTCAAATTTATAACAATCAACCACGTATAAGTTATCAAAAAATTTTAATGTGCACATTTAAATATACCACATTTGTTTTCATACACATTTTAATAATAACATCTTGGGCATGGAAAACTAGATTGACTTCTGCACTTGTATATTATACCCACAAGTGTATCAACACAGACATATTAATACACCTTTAAACAGTATTTAGCATATGGCGATGACTCTGAAATAAGTTTATAAAATAAATTAGTCATTCTTGAAGAAGGCAGACATACGTATTATGAACCTTTGAATACTTGACGAGGAAAATATATTGTTAGCATCACAATAACACCTCATTCTGTCAATTCCAACATTCACCTTGACCATTCAACCTCAGGCTTAAAATGTAAAACATGAATATGTATAGTAGTTACATGGCAGATACTGACATGAAGTTGTATAACAAAACTAAAAATATAAATGCGCTTTACTGATGAGCAGAATTCAAATCAGTCTATAATATTGACTAAGATCAGGCGTCACTGTAATGAAATTGAAAAATTTTAAATTCATGTAATGACAATGAACACCTAGTAAAGAAAAATAGTTAAAATTGTTCACCGTTTTGAGAAATTGCATATTCCACTAATGTCTGCATGCTGTATCAAGCCACCCTTCCCCAGAACAACCCTGGTAAACACTGACTGTTCCTAAGATATCAACATGTATAGATGCAGCTGTAGTAGAACATTTCTTGCTGCCTTTTTTCTTGTGAAATGATGCAGGTCATACATGAAACATTATTATATACTGATTATGACAATGAACACATCATAATTATTTACTCCCAACACTACTATGATGCCTGTTTTTGTTTACTGAATATATGCTTTTTTTTTTACAGGAAATTGAACTAGTGTGCTTAGTACCACTAGCTCTCCAAGTTAATATGGCATACTGGGCAGTTGTATTTGTCCAGGATCTCGGACAAGATTCTACAGTCATGCAACATGCTGCATATTAACAGTTTATCATATGAATGTGCACTGAGTGATCCCAATTGTGTCGTGTTGAATCCGTGACAGATTCCCCAGTGCCGATGGGGTGTACACTGGCTTCCAGGTCAGTCAGTTAGCTTGACTGCCTGGAAACCAATGTAGAATGCAGGTTGCTCGACATAAGAATGTGATGACGCCTGACTAGCTCTGTAGTTGGTGATGGAACGGTGGGTGCCAGGGTCTGCAGAAGTGACAACAACTTTCGATGCTGTCAGACAGGTTCAGTGTCGAGCATTCTTCGGTGAACTGCATCGGTTTAGATATCGATGACATCACTGTATGTTTTCGCTGTCTTTGATGGTACTGCATACCAGCTTCCTGACATCTTGCTGTACGTCTGCATCTACCTATACCGGAGACAAAATGACAATTAGGATGGCTCTGACATGCATGATATTTTTATATGTGACGACACATTTATCAAAAGTCAATAATACAAGGTATTTGTATTCAATTCAACTATAACTTTTAGCAGTGTCCATGAAAAATACATTAATTATCCAGAATTGTTACAACTGGTAGGGTTTCATTGCCTTTTTGTTGCTGATAGTCAGTGGCAGCCAGCTGAGTTCTTGCAACATACACCAGGCACAAGTTTGTGAGGAAGTAATGGTACTGAAAGCCTTTTCAAATTTTTCAACAACAATCTGTTGATACACTGACAGCAGCATTTTACTTGTTTAAATTATCTATGTATCACGAGGACTGTTATCTATTTTTCATGCCAAGTATAATTTTTCTAAATGATTCTTTTTTATCACTGTTTTATATTTTCACAATTTACATTAATTTTCATTTTGCATGATAATTAAACAACACTTGGGTAAGTTTAGTTCTGATATGGTGTAGTATCCAGTCCTTGGGATTACTCAAAGCGCTTTAAACTTTACTCCAGCCAGTGGCAGTGTGAGTCAGTGATTGAGAGTAACGTGTGAATGTCCAGTGGGTGCTACAGCTGTATTATGTATTACATTATACATAGTTAAATATTGATATAATACGGCATGTCCTTAAATATGAAGGCATAATATCTACATTACTGTATATTAATTTGCGATGGAACGACACGGATTGATGGAATGTCGATGAAACGTCGATGGAGCGGATTTTTAAGTTCATCTACCATTCGGTGTGTGCTTCGCAAGAGATTGACACTTTGCACTTAGTTAACTATTGATATAATATAACATGTCCATCAATATAAAGTCATAATATCTACAATAATGTATATTCATGTGCGATGGAACGTCGCGGAACGTCGATCGAAGATGGAATGAAGATGGCGGACGATGACGGCTTTATTGTTTTGGCTGTTTAACAAGATTTAACAAGATTGCCATCCAGAAAATTACTCTGGATGGCAGTTGGACAAGGAAGCCTTTTGGCTTATCGAGAGTCCAATACTTTTTATCTACATGTATCCCGCCTTTTTAAGGTGTGTGTCGATTTTATTTTTAAACATATTCACGCTACTAGCACCAACACAATCAGGAGATAATCTGTTTCATTCATTTACAGTCCTTTGTGAGAATGAGAACTTTCTTATATCTAATCTACACTGCTCCTTTACTAATGTAGCTTCATGTCCTCTGGTCCTTCTATCTTTCTTAACTGAGAAAAAAATGTTTCTATCAATATTTTCATAACCATTCAATATTTTAAACACTTCTATGTGATCTCCTCTCAATCTCCTGGTCTCTAGTGTTGTTAAACCACATTCTTTTAGGCGTATTTCGTAACTAAGATCCCTCAGATTTTGTATCATTTTAGTCGCTCTCCTCTGTACTCTTTCTAGCATATCTATGTCCTTCTTGCGATATGGCCTCCATGCTTGTATACAATATTCTAAATGAGGCCTCACTATTGTTTTGTACAGCGGTACTATGAATTCTTTTTTCTTATACGCTATATTTCGCCTAATTAATCCAAGGATTTGATTTCCCTTTGACGCTACAATTCCGCACTGCTCTGAAACCTTCATATCAGCACTAATGGTTAACCCTAAGTCCTTTTCTTTTACAGTAGTACTTAGAACAGTACCCCCCATTTTATATTTTACCTCTTCATTCCCATGACCTGTGTGGAGGCATTTACATTTCCCAAAATTGAACAGCATTTGCCACTTTTCAGACCATTTGATCAACCTATCAAGATCATCTTGTAAATGCTGTCTGTCTCCATCACTTTTAATCCTTCTAAACACTTTTGTATCATCCGCAAATTTTAACACCTTGCTTGTTATATCATCGTCCAAATCGTTGATATATATTAAGAATAATATAGGTCCTAGTACTGATCCCTGTGGTACCCCACTCAATACCGATTTCCAGTTTGAAGCCTCCCCATCAACTACTACACGTTGTCTTCTGTCATTCAGCCATTTTTCTATCCAGTTTATTATACCATTTCCTATGCCATGGGCCTTTAGCTTAAGGAGTAATCTTTGATGTGGTACTTTGTCGAAAGCTTTTTGAAAATCTAAATAGATGATATCTACTGGTGATCCCTCATCTACCCACCTAGTGATGTCTTCCAAAAAACATAACATATTTGTTAAGCATGACCTCGCTTTTAAAAACCCATGTTGAGATGGGTTTATCAAGTTATGTTTAACAAGAAAATCCACCATGTGATCTTTAATTAGTCTTTCTAATAATTTGCAAATCACTGATGTTAAACTCACTGGTCTATAGTTCTCCGACTTGTTTCTCGAACCTTTTTTAAATAACGGTATAATGTTTGCCTCTTTCCATTCTAAAGGAACCACTCCCTCTTCTAATGACAAATTGAAAACTGTTGCAAGCGGTGCACTAATTTGTTCTACAATTTCCAATAGTAGTTTGGGCGGAATCCCGTCCACTCCAGGTGATTTATTATCCTTCATAGCCCTTATTTTCTTAGCTACCATTTCCGAGGTTACAACTAACTGTCCTAAATAGTCTGAATCTGCCCCCTTGAACTTAGCCTCTGGTACTGGCAGTGAACTAATATCTTCCCTGGTAAACACTGAACTAAAATACTCATTCAGGTCTTCTGCCATTAAGAATCCCTCTGATATTGTATTTCCAGCACTATCTTCTAGAGGACCGACCTTATCCTGAACTTTCTGTTTGCTTCGAATATACGCATAAAAACTCTTACTGTCATGTTTTATATTACTAGCAAATTTTTTTTCATAGCTTCTCTTTGAATTTCTAATTTCAGCTGTGGCTTAAGTGCTTCTTTATAAATGTTGTAGTCTTCATCATTTCCAGTACATCTATATGACTTCCATATCATTTGTTTATACTTAATTTTTCTAATGGCTTCTTTCGATAAGTGTTTCTTTTTAGACCGTTTCCCTTGTTTTTTGAAAGGTACAAATTTATCGACTATGCACTTAATTTCACTATTTAAGATATTCCAGCATTCGGTTGCTGTCTTATTCTTCAGTGTGTTATTCCAGTCTATCTTTGCTAAATATTTCCTCATGTCCTTATACCTTCCTTTGTGGAAATTTCTCCTATACTGCTTTTTACTATTCCTTTCTGATTTTATTTTGATGGTAAAATGTATCTGGTTGTGATCACTACTCCCCAGTGGCTCACATATCTTGACATTGTCAACTAATTCTTTCTGTGAGGACAAAACTAAGTCTAACACATTCTCTCCCCTGGTTGGTTCTAGCACATGTTGAGAAAGGAAACTATCTTGTACTAAAACTAAAAACTTGTGGTCCTCACTCCCCATACTCTGTAGAGATTTCCATTGTATATGCCCATGGTTAAAGTCCCCCATAATAATACAGTTCCGTTTGCTTACTTCCCTTATAGCGTTTTGTATTTTTTCATTCTCTTCTATGCTTATGAACACACAGTCACAAGTGTGTGTGCTTGCTGATAAATTCAATATTACTAACCTGTCCAGAAGAAACTTGGCGAATGCTGCATCACTTTTCACGCCAGCCGTTTCTTTCGTTCGGTTTCACAAATCCATAACCTTTCTAATATACACCTTTGCACGCGGATACTCTCTGTCTTTCCGCTCTCACCCTCTTTTTAGCCGAGTCGGTGACATATATCCGTGGGCATCCCTTCGTCACAGATAAAATTATCGAGCTATCACTTGTACAAAAAATGGATGGCGACTCGTAAATACGTAATGTTGACTGAATCCAGGCACCGAAAGGTGGGGGTCAAAGGCCGATGTCGCCGCATATTCCCGTTCACGTGACTATTACACGAGAGGTCTATCTCAGACCACATCCAAGTTCAGATATGTGTCTTGATATTCGGTTAGGACTGACCGAAAATCATTTTATTGTTTGTCTGTTAATTTCACTAAAACGAAGTAAAGCATACGTACAAATGAACCAGTGTATCAATAATGAATACCTGATACGATTACGTTTCGTGAAATTAGTCTGACACGTGAGGAGCACAACAATCAAAATGATTGAGCACCTTTAAAAACAGTAGCAATTAATGACATAATACAGATTGTAAAACATCTTAATAATATTCCTTATAATTTTGGCTAAATATGCATTTATATTGTATTGATCATTATGTATAAATGTTGCTGTTTTAAAGTTTCTCAGGTTCTGCCCGAGAAACTTTATTAGGGATTCCCATTACACATTATAGTTACAGCCCACATGGAGACATCCTGTTTGACAAGGGGATAATGGCAGGCAGAGAGCCAATGCTAGTCCGATACACAGGCTTACAGCATAATCTCTGACATCCAGGCCACTCCACTCAGCCACCCCCATGATCAGAGACAGGGCAGTCCACTATTCAGTTATAAATAAAGTCAGTGCAGGAGGCTCACAGCAGTAGGGAAATAGTAGGACAATTTAGCATTTTGGGGTGCCCTTAGAATGATTCAATCAAACACAGATTTCTTGTGTATAGTGGCACTACCACATGAAATGTCTATGCAAAATCATAGAAAGTTACTGAAGTTTTTGAAAAAAAATTATTGTGCATAGTGGCAGTACCCTAAGATACATATATGCAAAATTAGAGAAAAAGTTGCTAGACGGTTTCTGAAATATGGCGGCTAATGACGGAAGGCACATGGCACACAGCGGACGGTTCACGTCAGATGCAGTGATGGCATAAGTCCGTTGGACCTTCGGCCCAAAGGACTAAAAACGATCCAATAGTGAAGTAATTTATATAATAATTGAGAGTGAAACAAAATCTAGGCTTTCCTCATAGTTATACAGACCAGAATATGTGACATAAAAAAGTGAATTAATTAGTTCCAGTTCAGTGTCTTTTAGAAGAGTTATTAAATGTGCTCTGTGCATTTTTTGTGACACATTCTTTATTGCAAGGTTTATGATTTCACGTTATTGTTCCTCCAAGACTGTGTAGAGTACACTACAAGACTAGTTTCACAACAGAGGTTTCAGTCTTATGGCTTCAAGACAGTACAAGATCAACATCCTGTTACACAACAAGAATGTAAATATTACATCTCTACACATCAGTACCAAGTGTCTGAGTCTCAGTTTAGCAGACATCTGGTGTAGACAAGTACAAGCTGTGGGGACCTAGGTGTCCGGGAATGTTTATATACTGCTTACAGTGTTTGTGTAATGGATTACCCCCTGTGGTCACCCCAATTTATGAATGCAATAACTCCAGCAGGACCAGGGGAGGGGGTACTTTTAACTGTTGTGACAACCTGCCCTTAATATTATTGCTACAACCATTTCTTATCTTATTACAAACAACTCCTTTCACAGCAACGTGTTACACTGGTCCTGGTTAGATATTGGATATTCTTTTCAAATTGTGTTTTTGGTTTCTGTTTGTTTAAATGTTATCATGGCTTATTCATATTTATACAAACAGATTAAAAGATCTCATGAAAATTAACAACAGATGAAGCAATGGAGAGATGTCTGCATCAATCAGAGACACTGCTTTGTATGGAGGGAGGATGCTCATTCTTTTTTATAATATTGCCTTTAAGTATATCTCAAAATTGCAATGTGTGCAACATTGTTTAACAAAGGGGTGACTTGATCTCCATAATTTTCTCATTGCCACTTCCGAGGTATCCGCATTGGCTTTCTGTGTGGTATAATAAATTTAAGATATGTACCATTACCTACCAGGCACTTTCATGTAAGCATATTTACATTCATTGCTTACTCCTGTAAGAAAGCCTATCCAGCTTTGATCAACTAGTCTGTATTTACTTCTTGTTCCTACCTGGTAGATTCAATATTCACATTGGATCTAGGGTTTGTTTCTGTTGCTGCACTGAACCTTTGAAATTAGCTCCCTCTTGTTGTTAATTCAGTTGAAAATATTATACAATTCCTCAATCATTTAAAAACTTACCACAATAACCTTGCATATCTGACCCTTTTTTCTTGACGCACGCATCTGAACTTGGCATTTAGACACAAATGAAAAATGTACTTATTATTGTTACACTGGCAGAGGCAGAAACAGGTAGACAATTGAGGAAGGATAATGAAGATTAGTTGGCATAATCAGTGCAATATCACAAAGCATGTCACAGTTAGTAAACACTTTTGAAAATAAACAAAAAACAACAAGCACTGAAGCAGTAGTAACTTGTTTAATAAGTTTTTATAGAGAACTGTGTCCAGTGACTCTAGTCCTTAAGACTGGGCACTTTACACTTCACTCTGGGAAGAATTCAGTCATGACGCAATAACTGCAAGAAGACTAGCCATACATGATAGCCAGGTATTCAGTTATAAAGCTGATTGAACTGAAGAAACATGGAGAGAATGAACTTGCCCAAGATTCGAACCAGGAACAAGAGGATTAAAACCTGGAATCTTTTGGTTGAGAGTCCAGTACTCTAAGCACTTCACTACTACTGTAATAACCTACAGTGATTACAATTAATACTCACCAGAAGGTTGGTAGTTGTCGTATCCAACGACAGTGTGTCAGGGGTCTCAGAGTACATTGATATATCCGTATCTATCCTGTACTTAATCTTATATGTACACCAGCTAGTTGATAGAGACCGATGGCTTTAAATTCAAATCGGCACAGATTTAGGGGTGATCTCAAACAATGATATGGGACTTAAAATAAACCTGCAAAAATGTTTTCATCATCCATATTGTAGCTGTGCCATCATATATCATTCCATGGTTTATAATCTGGCGGCCTCTGTAAACTGTGGAGGAAATTATGTAAAATCTCTCTAACATTTGATGTGTGCTTCCTTCATGGATAGGTAAATATTCATGTAATGATACCTGTCCAACAATATGAAGGTATAATATCTAGATTAAGTTACACTTTATGAAACCGAACATTCATGGAACAATTGACACCTACCGGCAGTTCCGGCAATCACTAACGAAATTTGACTATCGTTCCGCGACATTCATTACAAAAATATACATTAACCTAGATATTATGCCTTCATATTGCCAGATAGGTCGTATTACATGAATATTTAACTATGCATGAATTATCAGTCTCAAGCGAAGCACACATCTAATGCTAGAGAAATTTTACTTAGCTTCTGCTTTGTTCCGCCTCATTCCATGGTTTACAGAGGATAGAGGCAGAACATGTGTAGCATGGCCTGCATAGCAGTTACAGCAGCAGACTCTCAGTCAAGAGATTCTGAGTTTGATTCCTCTTGTTGCCATTTCAAACTTTGGGTAAGTTTGTTTGTTATGCGTTGCTTCAGTTTACTTAGTCAGCTGCATGAATGAGTACCTAGACAGTGTATGTTACTTGTGTACAAATAGTTTTCGTGCATTAATTGGAGAAGTCGAAATGGTGTTTATATGAACAGGTCTGCTAGGGGGTGATGTGTAAAGCACTTGAGCAGCCTTAAGTACTGGATACCACATTACATTAAACTTACCTAAAAGTTACCTTTTTACATAACATGCACACAAAATCAGTGGGCTTATGATAGGAATATAAACGACACATTTGTAGAAAGTACAGTGATGTTCGATGCTGAATCAACCAGCTACACTCATCCCTTCTCTGTGATACACATTTTGTTTAGTGTCGAACACAAACACATTTTGAGATGACCCCTTATGAAGCAACTGTAAAATATGGTTAAGTAACTTACCACTGAGTCGAGGGCACGTTTCTACAAACTGTGTTCACTGCATGTTATAATGTTTCTGTACTTGTGACCTTTTGTAAGTCCTACAGGGCTGTATGTGGAGTCTGACCAGTATAAAGACCATTACCCAGCAGCCTGGTCACTATATGTCCACTGTACCCTGTGTCTGGCCACATTAACCACCCACACTGACCACCCACTCTCTGGTCAGAATGTCAACAGACCTGCTGGGCTGACCAGCCAGTGGACAATGGGGACTTTGATGTGAGTGGGGCGTTATCACACCCTCCCTCCCAGGGGGTTGGGGCACTTAAATGTAACCACATGAGAAATATCTGCCACTCAGAATCAGTGGTACAAAATTAAGATAAATTGATTAATTAATTTTTAACACCATCATCTAGAACTCTAGACACAGTCTGGTGATGTTACAATGTATGACCACATTGCTACAAAACAAATCACTGATAACTGAGAAAAAAGTGTTTAAAATGGTGTGAACAAAGCAGATAAATGATAAGAACGAATTAAAAATATGATGTTTAAATTTACAAAATTTAGACAAGTATATTAAAATATAGTCTTAGCCAAATTTTATTTATGTTATTTTATTTGTTGACACAAACTGTGCTATTTTCTTGTCTGTTTTTAGTTTTGATTACTGGTTGCATACTAAACAGATACTACAATATCTATCACAGGTGAAAGAACATAGCAACATATGGAAAACGACAAACAGAAATAGGTCATGTACCACAGGGGGGGTAAACAAACTAACAACTTACTGTTGGAATGAAGAAACATTCAATGCAGTCCATTTGCCCAAGAATAAAACAGTGCACAGACAAGTATTCAGTTGAGCAGCTACATCATGAAAGATACAACAAATCCCTATATGAGGAACAACAGCTAGTAAATGGCTTCCTTTGCCTGCTGAATCATACAGCAATCATGCATTTATAATGATTATAATCACCCCATTGTCCAAACAGCAGGCTGTATCTCCTTACTGATCCGCTCCCACCAGCCTTGGACCCAATGGGATAATGACTAAATTAACCTGGGAATTATTCAGGCTGTGGGCAGGAACCAGTATGCAAAACTATGCATCCAGTAGTGCATGGTGAGGTGTATATATCAACAACTAAAAAATATGTTATATTATATTATATTATACTGTTTTGGGACTGGCCCAAATTCTTATAAAATAAATTGGTTAATGATGGTTGATTTTAATATAATTTTAGTGTTCCAATGAAATGAGTGTAAGATATGGTAATGAGGGTTTTGTCGGTGAGGGGTTACAAGTCTGTGAGGGGTTTTGTTGGTGAGGGTTATGTTTATAAGGGGTTTTGTTCATGAGGGGTTATAAAAACACTGCTATGCTGTAAATAGTGTGACCAATTCAGTATAAATAGCACCTTGAAATTATGAAGACGCTGGAAGAACACTCTCTCATTCAATACTGTGAACTCCCTGGTTTCCCAATATTTGAAGAATAGACTGTAGTAAATGAATACATTCTCTTGAAGTTTGCATTGGTGATGTAAGCATTGGCATGGTATAGTTGTGCACATTTTGTGTAAAATTTGGCAGGAAATGATGCATGCAATAAACTTTGCATAGCTTTATCAAATAATGTACAAATTATAAGATACCTGAGTAAATCTTCAATAGTGCTACTCAGTTACTGAGCTGGTCACGTTGCTTACTAGCTTACTGCATATTTCCTTTTCCGCTAGGACAGTTTTCTCTGACTGGAAATGGGAAACTGCCAGTGTAACTGTTGTATCGAGGGAGTAAGCAGACTGCATAAAACTATCGATCAATATTTATACTACTGCAGTACAGCTTCCAATACATTAATAATATTCAAAACCATGAACATTCAAAACGTATTAGAAAAGATCATAATCCTAACTCATCTTTATAAGCATAGCCAACTTTGTAATACCCAGAATGGATTTTGTGAGATTAGATCGGCAGTTGCTATGCTTTCCTGTGGAATAATGTCCCAGATAAATTCCATACTTAGCGAGAAATTGGAGCTATCGCCCTTAACATCAAAACGGCTTATTTTACAAAATCTGGCACAATTAAGGGTTTTATGGTGAAACTTTCTTCTGTTGGCATTCAAGATTGGGCTGCACCTCCCTAATTATTAATTAAAGAGCAGTGGTCAAACAGTTAAAGTGCCAGAATGTCGATCGAAGAAACTGGGGTCTGAATCCTGGTCCTAACCTCCATTTCAAAACTTGGGCAATTTCATTCACCTCACTTTGTCTGTGTGTGTTTTGGAAGATACACTACCAGTATATAAGCTGTTGGTCCCTTCTATCTGGTGTCTATGCCAGGGGAAGTAAAATACCCCACACAGGGGATAAATGTGTAACCTGTTGTGGAATCACTAACTGAGTAATTCTAGAGGACACTGAAATAAACCCTCAGTGCAATATCCTAGTAGAACTCTCCAGAGTAACTAACCAGATCAACATATCCAGATCCACTCTGATCCAGAGTTAATGTGTATCAGTGATTGATTAGTATACATGTGTTAAAATTCTGTTGTTACTGGTCACTGATGCAGATCTCAGTGCAAGTATCAGTCTATAATGAAGGTTGCATGATTTTTGGCTTTCGACATCACTCATTTGAAGGCCTCATTGGCCAATTAGACTCAACTTCACAATGCACAAGCTAAGGTTCTAGTAATTATACTCTCACTATGTGTCATCTAGGGTGTTTGACGAGTACACATAGAAACAGGAACCGGGGGGGGGGGCAAAAGAGGCTGCTGCTGCTCCAGGAATTTCGCTGAGCCTAAAACCAGCAAAGGTGGGTTTTTTAATAGCTTTAAGGAGGGTGCAAATCTAGGTTTTCGGAGAGGCTGAAGGTAGGGGTTTTTGCGAGCTTCAAAGAAGATGCAAATAGAGGTTTTCGGATAGCCTCATGATGGCAGGGTTTTTGGCGAGCCTCACTCGGGAGATGCAAATGGAGGTTTCTGATGAGCTTAAAAAGGTTGAACGTCACCACAAAAACTATTCAACAGCACCCTCCCCCCTTCCCGACAGCGGAGTGGTGCTGAAGCTCCGGTTCAGCCCCCAGGGGGGGCACTGCCTATACTAGCAGTATTGTGGATGTGCCAACTTCAAGGATCATTTTTTACTAAGACTCCCTAGATCAAGGGTCTGTTTTTCACATGGTCTCCCTAGAACAAGGGCCAACATTATACAGAAGTTCCCTAGACAAGGATATCATTTCGATGAAGTCTCCCTAAAACAAGGCTAGGTTTTTATCGTAGCATTCACGGTTACCTTTCTCGTATATTTTGGAATATATCAGCAACTACTCGGGGCAATTTAGGTGCAATGTGCATATATATATATACACGTATCGGAATACACACACCTGTATGTTTATATGAATTAAATACTTACTTAAACATTTTCTTTCTTAAAATTGTCCCTAGATCAAGGGTACGATCCTCTACCCACATGTAAGGTAGTGTCCCCCCGGGCTCAGCCCACCCAATATTAATTCCGTTCCCGCGTCGGTGCGAGTTACGACTTATGTCTAATAAAAGCAGCCACTGCGAGAAGACCCAGTATTAACATCACATCTTAAAACTGTTAACATATATCACTTACATCGATGTCATCATGCAGAGTTTGCTGGCTCAGTTTATCGCCTAGTTTGGTCATTGTATGACAATTACAGGCAGGTTTCTACGACAAATTTCGTGTGGCGCTCCTCTTTTCTCAGGGAGTTAATTTTCTACTGATCCTAGATTATTTAGGCTCCGTGAGGTGGCACCACTTTTGGCGAGGGATGATGATGTAAAGGCCGGTGTTACGTGCCTAGAGTAAGTACGTGCCGAAAATCAGCGGTGGTATGCATGTCTTTTTCGTCTCGCACTTGCGCGCTCAAACGCAGGCACGTGCCAAAAAGTAAGCGCCTAGGCTGTAATGCGTCTAATGCCAGCTCTTTTTTTGTTAGTTCGGACTGTGTGTATGCGTCTAACGAATTCCACGATAAGGGTGGGAAAATGGCATAGTCCTCTAAATAACTTTTTTTGTGTTTAAATTTACAACCTTCCTTATCATGGAAGCACATCTGTCAAAACAGCAATATGGATTCAGAAAAAAACAGACAAACAATAGACGCTATCTTCATAGTGCGCCAGGTCACAAAGTAGACAAATAAACATTAGGTCCTACAGTACCATACGGGCGTGTGAACGTGGTGAATATTGGGGGGGCGCTGAGGCTCACCAGAAACCTTCAATTGCATTCCAATTTTAAAGGGCAAAGAAAAAGAGGAAGACCACGGAAGAGGTGGAGTGACCAATTCAAATACGACACCAGACTGCCGCCATTGACAGCAGACCGGTGCGCTCACAGCTCCTCGTTTCTGATTTTGCCTTACCATTTTATGCGTAAAATTCTTCGCAGACATTGGTTAAGGAAAGTCTGGATTTTGCCTAATATTGTTTTTGTTATTCTCCATATTTCAGAGCAGTACAACAAAACCGATTTTCCGTTGGAGTTAAAAAATCCAAATTTTGGTTGTGTTGTTTATCTTTGTGGAATTCCAGATGTTTTTTAGTATCAGGAACGTATCCTGTCCGTGTCTTGCCCACTCTTGCTGCAACACCTGCCTCTGTACCACCTTGTTTGTCTACCACGGTCCCTAAGTAGGTAAAGTATTCCACCTCCTCCAGAGGCTCTCCACCTGCTATAATTGGATTGTCATTCCTATCGCATATTGTCATGACTTGCATGGTTTTGCCTCTGTTGATCTTCAGACCTGTCATTGCTGGTGTTGATCATCTGCGTGTGGGTGTGCGATGGTAGTGCCAGTTCATCAGACAAGTTCAAATCCTCACGCTGAGTCCATGGTGTCCACTGTATGTCATCTCGTCTCCTGTCCGCAGTGATCATCGTAATCCAGTCGAGGATGGACAAGAAAGGCGACAGCAGGCATCTCTGCCGAACTCCTGTCTTAACATCGAAACTATCTGATCGATAGTCGTCCTTCGTGCACCACCTGCCACGATATTCCTTGGAAACTATACTCTGGATCACGGAGATTAACTTTTCTGGAATGCCATAGTGTCGCATCAGATCCCAGAGTGTCTATGTGTCCACACTGTCAAATGCTTTCTCATAGACAATGAAATTGACATCCAGTGGTGAGTTCCATTCCAACGACTGTTCTAATATGATGTGTAGAATAGCGACATGGTCTGTGCAAGATCTATCCTGTCGGAAGCCTGTTTTGTGTTCTTGGAACTTAGCACCCATTGCTGCGTTCAACCGCTCTAGTACCACGCTGTTCTGCACTTTTCTTGGGACTCGTAGTAACATTATTCCTCTATACACTTCTATACTTTATACATGCAGATAGGAGCATGACTATACCACTGCCCATGTTATACTAGTGTTATCTCACATGGATATCTACCTAATGACTTTATGAAAACTTTTATTATCCCCTTGGTCACAAACAAGTCTGTTAACACAAATGATGTGAATAACTACATACCTATAGTGCTCGTCACAGTTGCTTCTAAGATCTTTGATATTATACTGCTTGATCTTATGGAATTGTATCTGGATACAAATGACAATCAGTTTGGATTCAAGAGGGAACAGTCCACTGATCATTGTATTTATGCGTTAAACATGTATTTAATATTATAGAACCCACAACAGTCCTGTGTATGCTTGCTTTTAGACGCATCTAAAGCATTTGATAGAGTGAATCACTGGGCACTCTTTAGAACATTGCTTAATCGAGGTGTGACTGTCCTACTCGTGCGAATCTTGTTATACTGGTACAAAACCCAAATGTTTTTTATTAAATGGTGTTCCACAAGCTCTGACTTTTTTAATGTATCTAACGGTGTTCGACAAGGTGGGATGTTGTCTCCCTAACTATTTACTATATACATCGATGACTTAAGCAATGTGTTAAATAATGCAGATACAGGTTGTCACATGACAGTGCTCGGCTGCCCCGTCCGCAAAGTCAGATTCCTCATTTGGGAAAAGGCGCCTGACGACGCGCACACCATGCTCAACGAATAATCTCAGACTGCGTGACACCACTAACTCGATCCTCCATGTATTTGATGACGTCCCCCTGCTCCGGGTGCATGCGTTCAGACAGGTATTCGTACGATGCTTGCACGACCTCCAACCCGATAGCTCGTCTGTCCCGGCGGTTTGTGCAAACGAACTGGTGATTACACTTTCGTTGTGTTAGGTCCTCTTTTGTGTTATCGGTTGGACAACTCACTTTCTCCTCCCTTCTTCCCGGGAATGGTCCATCCCTCATTAACTTTTTGATTGCCGCATCAGTCACAGTGAGAAGATCGCTGATGATCAAATCACTCCTTTGCAACTTCTCCTGGAGTGTTTCAAATATCTCCAGGATGTCGCCCATCAGTACGGTGATCAACGTTTGTTGGTGGTTCCAGGTTCCCAGGAACCTTTTGGCTTCAGCCTTCTTCTTTCTTTCGCTGGTACTTTCTGGCGCATGCATCTGTTCCCACACCATAATGCAAGCTGGTAGGTTGTTCAGCACAGCATCCACCAGCTGCAGCTCGTGCTGGGAAAACCTGACAACGTGGTGCCGGGAGATGTGAACAACCCCCCTCCCCCATTGTGAAAAGCTGGCTACGAGCCTGCACACGCACGCACGCACACACGCACGCACGCACGCACGCACTTATACCGTCTATTCATTTTATATGCATAGGCGTCGAAACCGGGGTGGGGTGCTTGGGGGGCAGCCCCCAATATTTTGGTAAGGGGGCGGTGCAGTTGGAGGTTTTCGTGAGCCTCAAGGCGGGTGCATTTGGAATTTTTGGTGAATTTTAGCTCCCTCCCCTCGATTTTCACCATGTTCCGACGCGTATGATATTTGATTTGCCCTTTTCATGCGGCCTCGTTATTTCATCACCCGCGTTCTCTTGGTAATTGGCCTTCCTCCATTCGCACCACGCAACCCTCATACACAGTTGTATGCGCTGTCTGGCTTCAGTGGCGGATTAAGGCATTCGTGGGCCATAGGTAGCCCCGGGGCCTGATCCTGATAGAGTAGTACAGGGGGCCCAAATCTCCAGATGTAGGCTTCCCAGAAATCTCCACTGGCGCCGGAACGAAATGAATATTGCTGTCGGACCATGACAATGACATCGGGGGTGCTGGTGGTGTTGAATATTTTTGCCGGGGCTTCAGCACCACTCCGCCGTTGTGACTGTCGCAGTTGTCCCGCTGTCGATCACGACAGGGGTTGGGGATTTGTGCTGTTGAAGAGTTTTCTCCTTTATGGTATATTATCTAATAATACCTCAATACTGTTTGTTAAGCATTCAAACATATACGTCAGGATAATTTTCAGCTTCCAAAAATCATTGGGCCTACGAAGTATACTAATGAAACTTATAAATGCAGTAGCCATCATTGGCCAAATCATGCTCGTCTATTGTCATGGGCCCCTGGCCTTCGTGGGCCCGAGGCACGTGTCTATAGTGCTTATTGGTTTATCCGCCACTGTCTGGCTCCTTACAATTTGTCTTTCTGAATTCAACTGTATCAGTTCCGCCAAGTAGTTCACCATTTTTACTCCTGTAATTCTCCAAATTCAGTTATTCTCACAAACATGCCGCCTCCGTCGATGTTGTTTTATCATGCAGCGCCATTATTGCCAGCTCATATTGGTTTGCTGACTTTATACACGCACCTTTGCCTTTCTCAGTTGATTCGCATCTTGTGTACATCATTCGCCGCACTCACACCTATAAACGCAAGTCATCGGTCATCGGTCAATGTACACAAAGACATCCGTATGTTTGGTTTCTTTCACCTTCAACTCGGTGTTCAACTCCTTTTTCTGGTGTCTAACTACTTTAGTTATGTCTTACCCATGCTGATATTCAGCGAAAGCTTCTCGAACACACAATTTTGTTCTTGCTGTGCTTGTGGTAATTCATGTTTGTTCTCCGTCATTAGAACAGTATATAGGGCCTACCGTGATCAGCAGACATGTGTCCAAAAACCGAGCGAGCCAACCGGGCTTGCGGCAGTTGCGCGGGCCCGACAGAAGATTCACTGGCCCAGGCCCGCGGGCACGCAGTTATGTTGAACGCTGCTTCCCAGACCTTTTCGAAGAGACTGAAGTATTTCCGTGGATGTGTTAATATATGCCTTTATTGCCTCCGCTGGTATTTCACCTGGCCCTAATCAGTGGCGCGGGAACTAAATTCATATTGGGGGGGGGGGCTACCGGAGCTTCAGCACCACTGACATTTTCGCCGCCGCATATCTTCACATCTTCCTCCTTTACCTTGTGGCTGTCTCGGTTGGCTCGACTGTGACATCCAAAGATGGCGGGGGATGTTTCGCCGCTGCGCTGCCTATTACTGGGGGAGGGGCAGAAAACCATATGCCTGCCCTCCAATTGCACACGCCTTTCACAGTTGACAAAAGTGCACATTAATCGTCTCATAAAATTTAGATTTCCACCCGCCATTGACGCTCGCCACAAAAACAAACAAGCACGCTCACATTTCATGGGGGCATCCTCGCGCGCAGGGGTCGCTGCTGCTTATTACGTCAGTGCCAGCCAGCAGTGCCCCCTCCCTGGCTGATCGCTTTGCGAAACTCTGAATTTAAGCTCAGCCTATGAAATCGCTCACTAGATCAGTGGATCTCGGCAGGTCAGATGGTCATAATAAAACTAATTTCAACCAACCGTGGCTCGTGTTACAAACAATGTTTAGGAAGTAGAAACAAGTATTCGAATACACAATACCGCTCAGCTGCTTGTGCTAATGGGCGAACGGGTCATTATATATTGGGATTCCCAGAAGTCGTTTAATTATCCGTCAACAAAATGGAGCGGGTATTTGCGCTATTCTCACGCGTGACGCAGTCGCGACTGGCGAAGTCAATTACTAGTTTAACTCCGCTAACTTCCACACTTCGCGTAGGGGATCAGCTAGGGCGGGCAGAAAACCACAAGTCTGCCCTCCAAATTTGCACACACAGTCACAGTCAACAAAAATACACATTAATCGTCTTATAAAGTTTAGATTTCCACCCGCCATTGACGCTCGCCACAAAAACAAACATTCACGCTCACATTTCATGGAGGGGGGACAGAAAACCATATGTCAGTCCCCCGGAGAAATTCCAGAGGGCAGCAGCCCCCTCCCCCTTTCCCGCGCCTACGGCCCTAATGCCTTTCCGTTCTTCAGTTTCTTGATAGTGTTTTCGATTTCCGTTCTGCTTGGTTTATGTTCAATGGTAGAACTGTCTCTGCTGGAGGTATGATTGGACGATCTTCTGGAGTGAGTCGGTTTAATAGTTCCGTGAAGTGCTCCATTCATCTATTTAGATGGTCGTCTACCGTGGTGAGGGTTTTTCCTTGCTTGTCTTTAATTGATTTGTCCCTTTACTGATACTTGCCTGCCAGCTTCTTTGTTATGTTATATAAATCTGTCATATTTCTTTTTGCTGCTGCCTCCTATGCCTTTGTTGCCAGGTGTCCTCCAAGTTGTCCATCAAGCTTCTATTATTGGATGCGCAGCCCCTCAAAATCCCCCCGGTTTCGACGAATATGGAATTGTTATAGGCAACGACAAATTACCGAAAATTAGCTTTTCTGCAATTTACCCGTACAAATATTACTGATATGGGTAAATAGCTTATTCTTTATAATAATCGAGCAAACGTGAAATGTTTACGTAATATGTTACCCTTAGCCTACTAGTCCATAACATAATACTCAGAAGAGGCCTTATAAAGACGAATTTCGTTACCCATCCCGGTTTACCATACTTTTTTGTATCTATATATATAGGAAAATATGTCTACTTCTCATTTCCTGCCTGCCTGTGTGTGTACGTATGTGCGTGCATGTGTGACTGCGCGAGGGGATACAGTTGAAGATTGTTTGCAGCTTATTGCATGTACCCTAAACGGGGGCACATTCCAAAGCTCCCTCATTTCCCTCTGGATCCGCCTAAGCTACACTCGAAAACATGTATGGTGTGAAATTATGATGACGTCAGATTCTTCGCTAGCGAAGATCTGTAGAAAGAGTTTGTTCGGAGTCTGAACAGAATGACCTGGTCAGCTCTGCTGAGATGATAGTAGTTGTCACTCTTGTTGTGCTTGGAGTGCTGTTGGTGCCATTTTTTCTGTCATGGTCTTGGTGATGGGCTTTTCATCATTGTATGATACACCTTTGTTCCAGTTGCCCCCTTCCTTTTCAAGCCTGTCAGCTGTTTCGTTTCCCCTGATTCCGCAGTGTGCAAGGATCCACTGTAGTGTTACCTTTGCCTGCGCACTCAATTCTAACAGAGTGGTAGTCAGTTCATTCCATCCCTTCTTTCGGGGGGTTTCGAGGGCATGGAGTATACTGAGAGGGCATATGTGTGTAAACTTGTAAAGATGACATTGTTTCCATGTGTTTTTCTCAGGTTGTTTAGTAGTTGTGCTGCAGCTGTCTTCAGGGTTTCCGCTTCAGTTTTGAAGTTGGTGGAGTACTTACCGTTTACAACTGTGTGTGTGGCGGACCCATCAGTGTAGACATGCGTCCACTGCTCACGAGGATACCTAGAGTGTATGAACTCCAGGGATGTGCCTTTTCTCTCTTCATTGACTGTGCTCCCTTCTTCTGGATCCCTGGGATGTGGTATTTGATGACAGAGAAATGTGTCCTTTTCCATAGAGGAACATATGCAGTTAACGGTATGGGTTCTTGCTTATAATCCAACAGTTCTGGATTTTTTCTCTCACGCATCCTGCTCTGGTCTGTGAAGCTGGATCCTTTGAGTCTCCCTTTTGTTGGCTTGCTCATACTTGGGTGCATGGGATGGTCGTTCGTTTTTTTTTAACTTGGCTGCTTGTGTACTTAGCGTGTCTTCTGTCTTCTGTCTTCTATAGTTTGTAGTCCAGTGACAGTTTCCAGTTCCATGAACGACAGGTGTGGTTCACATGGCTCCTGTCATAATTCGCATGGCTTGATTCTGGATTCTGGCAATCTTTACAGTGTTTGATTTGGCAGCTGTAGAACTTGCTGTCATGCCATATTTGACTGGACGGTTCCTGGTGTCTATCTGCTCGGTTATATGCTTTGTTGTGGTTTACTCGACTGGTGTGCGTTATGTGCGGGAAGCCTCTAGTGAATGGTTTTGGAATCAGATTGGAAGTGGCGCCACTACCGTATTCTCGATGAGTTAACGATGGTATTTTTGCCGTTTACAACACGGCGGAAGTACGGGGCTATGGAAAATGCTGGCGAAAAAATCGAACAATTACTACGAATTGAAGCAGATGCAGCAGTCCAGGAAGTGGAGTTTGCCGTAAAATGTGTTGAAATATCAAAAGCGTTGCCTAACACAAAGGAACAAGTTTACATGAACCTGACAACGAAAGAAGAGCAAAGTTTTTGTGTCGAGTTTTCAGTACAAGGTTTTCGGGTGCGTACGGTGAAGTCCGTGTCACTGGCAAACTCAAACTTCAAAGTGACAAACTCACAAAGGCAAAACTCGTTCAGTATAGGCCTACTGTTCCACAATATAATAATTATAGACAACAGCCACCCACTTAGATCGAGGCACGCAGTGTCAGTGTTGTAATAGTTGGCCATGTTCGTCAACGCCAAACGCCCAGTAACGGTAAACGCAAAACATTTCTAGTTAGAGTTGGAACGTAGTCTTAGACTTAATCTTGGTCTTGGAAGTTAGAGTTAGTCTGTTAGATTTGTGTTTGACTTTGTAAGTTTATTGTACAATGTACAGCACTAACTAGGCTAGGGCCTAGGCTATGCCTATGCCTATGGCTATGCCGCCTAAAGCTAAGTTAGGCCACAATAAAATATAGTTCTGTTTCCGGTAACATTGATTTAAAAAATAGGGTAGGTAGGTAAGAAAAACATTTTATTGCCAAAAATAGGGTAGGCAGACCTATTGTAATATTTTTGTTTTGTCGGTCTATAAAAATTTCCGGCAGTCTATAAATGGGCATATGTTATAACTTGCACTGCTGGGGTTAATATGAAATGGACACATTTGAATGAAACTGTGAGGTACTGTTATATCTATCTTAATGTGATGAAGAAAACACTGTTGTCATGCTAAAAATACACTTGTTTTATTAATTGAACATTAAATACCAAGAGAAACTATGGCTTCTAGTTAAACCATACAACCCACTGTGTACTTTAATACGAGCAAAACAAGCTGTAACACATTGCACATTTAAATGGTCTTTCATCAATGCGAGTTACAGAATAAGGAACTGTACATTTAAATGGTCTTTCATCAATGTGAGTTACAGAACTTTACAGTCGAACAAAAGCAACTGAATCCCATCCGTCATTCCTTTTAAAAATAAATCACATTAGAAGCTACAGTGTGCATCATTTACAAAAACTGAAATGAAATATACTAGTACTACGGGCAATTAAAGTAATGTCACAGCCAAAATTGACAATATATTAAAGAAATAAATCCCACAGGCCATGGACTATGCAAGCTGAGTGTCACTAATTAATTTTGTTCAACCATTTTAGCTTTTTTATGACACCATCCAACGGAATTTATTAGAACTACAAAACCCAAACTATATCACTTTGAGCCAGCGTAACCTAGGCTGTTGTTATTCCTTCGAGTTTTGTGTTCGAAACCAGAATCCGCCCTTGTCCCTGTTTACGTATTGTATTACTATTACATGCTGAATTCTTCCTATTACTATTACATTTGGAGCAATTACTATTAAATTTGTCATCGGAACATTTTATGGTATAATGCACTGTATGCATAAATACAATAAGAACAATTGTTTGACTCACAGTCTCAAGAAGTTAAACAAGACAGGTGAATAAAAAGTCTAACTTGCCATTTACTGATACCCATGTCCAAAGTATTTGAAATAATATTCGAGAACAACAAAAAATATATCGTATATACCACATTTAGTACAATCCACTAATTATATTAACTAAAGGTAGAACATATATGTTTGTTCCATTTTATATTTAAATACCATACTTGAATGAAAGACAAAAGCAATAGTCAGTGACCCATACCTAGGTGATTATATTAGTCTAATTAAATGACATTGCTCTTTTGGTGCTTGGTGGACATTTAATTATTGGCTCAAGTACAAATACATCAGGATGTTTCTCACACCCAGTGTAGTTTAGGATGAATTGTGTGTACCTACAACCTAATCAAATGGAATTGTTATGTAGTTGAAATTTGGTGTAAATGTTCAATAGTAATATGAAAGTAATAAGTCAATTACTGTTACATTGCTTCCTATTATATTGAGTTTTTGCTCTACCTATTACTATTACTTAAATATTTGTAATCGTTACTATTACATCTTACTGTAACTGTTACCCCAAGCCTGGACTTTACACCTACTGAACATTTTGAACTCCATTGTGATAAGGGATAGTGTACATACTTATCAGTATATGTAATCAACTGTATTTTCCAGGTGGTTGGAAAGACGTATGATAAGCTTGAAAAACAGCATGAAACGCAATACTTTGAGACAATATACGCACTGCTAGATCACCTGAGTCCATGCTACAGACGCTCCTTCGGGGATGCCCTTGCAAGCAAGCTGGCAAGGCTGCAAGAACAGCAGAATATGGACAAGAAAGAAGAGCTATAGCTGATTATTGTAAGTTATATAATTGTAGGTGTCTATGTTAAATGTTTGATTGTTGCATATTCAGACAGCGTCCCTCAGGCACATTTTGTAATGAATAATGCTCAAAGTCTGGTTTGACTTCTTAGATACAATGGGAGTATATGTCTAGTTATTTTTAATTAATATTTGAAGAACGTTACTTTATAATTTTCCATATCTCTGTCTTTCCAAGAGAAAAATGGTAATGCCAGGAATTTAAATCCTGGATTGTTACTTGCCATTAAGCTGAGCAACTATTCAGTTTATGTAAACAAAATGGAAGACATCTTGTCAATTTAGTTTGGGAAAAATAAATTGGCTAAAAAACCAACTACTTACAGTCACATGAAAAAATATGTCTGTTTTTCACACAGAACTGTTTACTTGTTAATGAATCTGTGGCAGTTGATCACTGTTGTTTCAATCTCTCTTTTCCTAGGTAACTGAGATGTGATGTGATGTGCAAGACACTAGTCTTCGGAGCTGACGCACTAGTCATGTCGTCTATAGGTGCTTACTTCAGCTTCAGACCGCTCCGGCTGCAAAATAACATCTTGTGATATGATACTGTATGCTATGAATCCGGTGCTACTACAAGTCTTCAAGGCTGCTTTCATTCATAATAAGCATAATTTAAGTCGGTAGGCTTTATACATAATTTTATGTGTGCATGTGTGGTTTCCTATCACATTAATAATAACACCGGTACTTGTAGTTATTTACCAGTTATCTTTATGTATACACAGGTTGCCATAACAGAGTTGGACCATATCTTGTTATTTAATCTTTCAGGGTGATCAGCTTGTAACGTTTTATTGCATATTTCTCCTGGTCTACATTCCGGTTTTTGCATTAATTAGAAACATTGGTGTTGGGACCTCACAACAAACTGTTCTGAAAATGTTAGTCTGGTGTTGACAATGCTGATGAATTTAGCATTTAGTTATTGAATGATCTGACGGTGAAACAAGCTTGCTGTGTTTTTGGTTGACTCTTGTTATTGTCTGTGAACTATTAGCTGATTTACATTGATTGATTACCTGGATCTTCTTACTTTGTCAGGATATCACAGTGGTTAATGAGAAATAACACTTGCTGTGGCCCTATAAATTGCAGTATGTGGTTACTCTAGAGGGACCCTCTTGTAAATTTGCAGCAAAGTAAAAAAAACTTTTAAATATTGGACCACCTCACGAATATGTGGTATGGGACATGATATTTTAGCGATCCAGAATGGACATATTAGCATCAGTGTGCATTAATACATGTTCCACTCCATAGGTGGTGCCACCATATAATTAGATTTCCCCCATGATACATGTTGGTGATCACTCACCAATATGTAATGCACATTTTTTTGTAATTTTTGAACTTGCACTATCACCCCTTATACAATTATTGATGTGTATACTAAGACTATGCAGTTTGTAAAACCAATTAACCTATAGTGAATTAACTAGGAGATAGTTGTCTTATAATAGCAGAATACTGGTTGTTTTAAATACGTGGCATCATTTATGACCTGTTGTTACTCTGTTCAGTTGTGGTTACAATACTGAAAGTCTTGTTATTATTTTCCATTCCAGGATTACTGGGTGGAATTATCTTAGATCTTGTAAATTGATAAACTGGTTCATTATCAGCAGCATTCGATGAGAGTATTTAATCATTCATAATAAAACCGTGATACTGTTTGAATATACCTTTATTGTGCACAAAATATGATTGAAGAGTCAACTCGGAATGTTTAAGAACGTTTTGTTATGCTCTACATGACTAAGATCGTGTAAAATGTTGTATATTGTGTATGTTATTCAGACCTTTTTTGGCCAACTTGCTATAGATAAATGGGGGCACACTTGTTAGTTTGCTGAAATCTAGTGATCTCTCTCGCACCTGTTACGGAAACACATGTTAGTAAAAAGGAAGTTATGAAATGAATGGGGATAACATTACTTGCGTCCAAAACACATCTTCTTTGTGCTGGTGCTGTGATTTTACTATGCTGGATGTTGCACAGTCGGAATTAGCCGAGAATACAAATCGATGATATATAGGTGCATTATATTATTATTATTTAATAGTAATTGGCTGTGTCATTCATTGATGCGCCACTGTAGCTGTGTGGTTTGTTTGTAGCAGTAGTACATATGTAGAAGGTTTGCACAACATAAATGGGAATTTACACTGGAAGAATAATTATATTAAACGACCTACAAAGCATGCAATCCATTTGAGTTATTTCTGTTTTACTGTGTAAACTTGATGTATTAATTACATGTTTTGTGCAAATAACTAATATGGTGTTTTATAAGATTTAATTGACTTTGTGAGCTTTATGGTGTTACCTTTCCTCGAATGATTGAATGGTAAAACATAGACATCACAATTGCCCTTTAATTACTCAGGTGGGGGAGAAAAAATAATCATGATAATGTCTATAGATCTGTACACAGTGGTGTGGGAACGAAATTCATATTGGGGGGGCTACCGGAGCTTCAGCACCACTGAACAATTTTCGCCGCCACATATCTTCACATCTTCCTTCACCTTGTGGCTGTCTTAGTTGGCTCAACTGTGACATCGGAAGATGGGGGGAGCTGTTGGACATTTTTTTTCACTGCGCCACCTAGTACTGGGAACCATATGTCTGTCCTCCAATTGCACACACCTTTCACAGTCAACAAAAATACATATTAATCCGTCTTAAAATTTCCACCCACCATTGACGATTGCCACAAAAACAAACATTCACGCCACCGCCCTGTTCCCGTGCTAATGTCTACATTAATATGGAGCATTGTAAGTGCGTCTCTTCCAAGACAATGAGGTCTACTCACCTCTCTCTATGTGTTAATTTGCTTCATTCGGTAATTCGCCTTTAATCAACCAATTGGCGATGTATTTTAGAAAATACAATGATATTTATTTATAGCTCCTCGCATGTTTTTGTATGCTCTAATTATCACCAGGAGGGGGGCTTTCTCCTGCCTGGGAGAATTGAGTGGTGAGTCACTCTCCTCTAGAGGGCGCCACTTTTGATATTAATATGTACACTAGCGCCACCTGGTTATTGCAGGTGCATGTAAACAGTGCATTACGCCATGCAATTAGTCGGTTAATCGATCAGTTCTGGAAACTATAAAATTATGATGTATTCAATTAACTTAATCAGTAATGTGAGTTACATTCATCATTCCGACGACATTATTTAAAAAGAACATTTAGTTGATTTGAAGAGGGACCCAGCTGCAGATAGCATTGTTCCGGCTGGCCTTGGATACGGCGTAAACAAACAGACGTTCACGTATTATCGCCCAGTTGCGTTCCTACCAATGTAGTCTTCCGTCATTACAATTGAAGCGCCTACTGAGATTTGTTCAAGTAAAAGAAGTAAAGATGATCGATCTGACACATTTAGTGGATGAGTTAGCATCTGTCGGTAAGTTAACATTATTACTTTTTATGTCCCGAGACATGACATTTGATGTCATATTGTGACATGTGTGTCATATTATATCATGACATAAGTCATGACATAACTCAGATAGGCAGAACTGTCATGACAAGACGACAAGTCATAACTGGGACAAATTTATGTTGCCAATGGTTTTAGTTAGTTATTGTTTGCAAAATATCTTTGACTTTGCATTAGATATCCAAACTAATATATAGTATAATATACATAAGAATTATGAAATACAACAGGACAAATATTGAATGTCTTTATCGCTTAATTTTATTCATTTCATAGACGGGGTGCCTTAATATTGGCATGTCGCCAAGTTAGTACCATAACTTGAATGCATTATTTTTTATGTATATCATGTTCAGTATTCGATAGGATACATCTTTTTATATTGATTTACTAAAATGTTGTACTGCCCATCTGCCCATTAATGTTTTTTTCTTGAAGTTACATCTTTATATATTTATATTTCACGTTTCTGCTCTGTTGCCAATGTTTGTACCGCAACAGATTAATCAGAGCCCCATCTAGTGATATTGAAGCAAGTTACAAGAAGCCTGTCATGTGATTACTGCCCACCAAAGATAAACAAAAATTCAAGTGTGAATTCATTTCATAATGTTTTAGTTGTTTCTCCAAAATTACCAAAAATTTTGTTAACTGGGTCACCCATACATCAATTCACTGTCGGTACCGTACGGTGTAGATATATTGTATAATATTTAAGATCTGTACCATTATATACCAGGCACTGTCCAGTAAGCAACCGTCTTATTTGCATTCATTGCTTACTCCTGTAAGAAAACCTATCCAGCTTCGATCATCTAGTTCTGACTTACTTTTTGTTCCTAGAGTCAACACTAACATTGGAACTAGGGGTTTTTCTGTTGCTGCACCAACTCTTTGGAATATGCTCCCTCTTAGCAACACTATCAGTTGAAAATATTACAAAATTCCGTCGTCATTTAAAAACTTTTCTTTACAACCTTGCTTATCCACTGTAGCTCCCTAGCACCTTGACCCATCTGTTGACAACTGGAATACTACTTATGGATTTTGAGATTGACCAATCATTTTGTTTTGATGCGCCTCTGAGCTTGGTTTCCAAGGATTTAGGTGCAATAGAAGTTATCTTATTATTTATTTATTTATTTTATTGCAGTAGTAATGAGATGAATGATGATTATGATATACCTTACCTTAGGATACCTTAGGACTGTTCTGATCGCAGGATCGTCTCGGTTCCTCAATGATCAGATCTTCTTCGACTAAAAGTTTATGATTTCCGGTTCCAGTATTTAATGTTAATGGGGCTTCATAGTTGTATAGTATCTCCTGGGTTGACCAGAATTTGTCAAGGTGGTTTTTAATTTGTTAAATGAATTTATTGATCTAGCTTGTATTACCAAATCAGGTAAACTATTCCATGGTTCAACCACTCTAAGTGGGAATGCATTTTTTCTTATGTTTAGTTTTTCTTTGGTTGAATAGTTTGTGTCCTCTGTTACCGGATTGTAATGCCACATCCTCCCACTTAAGGAGGTTTGGTGCAGATTTTTATCATACATATGTCTTCTCATAATCTATGATATGCTGATGTGGGTAATTTAAGTAATTTAAGTCTTTCAATATATGATAAGTCCCTCATACCAGGTAGTTTGTGGCTCTTCTCTGGACATTTTCTGTGGCTATTTTCGGTCTTTAAATTTCTCTTCCCAGTTAATATTTAAACATTCTATCCACACTGCATCATAGTTTGCCTTGTTATACAGCTTCCTTTTCTTAGTATAGTTACTTGTTTTAAAGTTGCACACAATACTGAATTATTTGATTACGCAATAGTCACTTTTGCCCAGAGGACTAAGGTACTCTAGTTTTCCTATATTATCTTTGTCATTAGATAGAATCAGATCTAACAGGTTTGTGTTAGTTGTGCCTCGTCCTCTGGTGGGGTTTGACACACATTGAACCATGAAGGTGTCTCTTACGCATTCCACAAATTTAAAGTTTAAGTTGTTGGGGTTATTTGATTTGGTCGTCCAATGATTCCAATTTATGTCTTGGAGGTTTAAATCTCCTGTAATTATGATGTGAGACTATTTAAGTTGTGATAGTGATCTAATCATATATTGTTTAAGATGTTCTTTAGACATTTGCTTAATGATGATGCCTGAAAGACTAGGCATTATTAATAAAGAGGGCGCTGTTTTTAAAATCACATTAGTCCCGTAACATCAGTCCCACAATGTTCTCCAGTTGTTGTAGATAGGGCTTTGATTAGTCTGCAGTGCTGAAACAAACATTGGTGACATCAATTTGTCCCTTTACTGGTGATTGACCCAACTACTGTTTGCATACCATATTGGATTGTCGTTGGAACGTAGTGATATTGAGGTCGGGGGGGCTGAGCCTCAGCACTTCATTGCTGCACTTCATTGCACACATGACAAAATTATGCGGGGTAGTGTTTGAGATTTGTTGCAGAACTTGCAGTGTCAAGGGAGTAGTGTTTGAGATTTGTTTTGGTGTCAAGGGGGTAGTGTTTGAGATTTGTTGTGATGTCAAGGGGGTAGTGTTTGAGATTTGTTGCGGTGTCAAGGTGGTAGTGTTTGAGATTTGTTGTGGTGTCAAGGGGGTTGTGTTTGAAATTTGTAGCAGTGTCAAAGGGGTAGTGTTTGAGATTTGTTGCTGTGTCAAGGGGGTAGTGTTTGAGATTTGTAGCAGTGTCAAGGGGGTAGTGTTTGAGATTTGTAGCAGTGTCAAGGGGGTAGTGTTTGAGATTTGTTGCGGTGTCAAGGGGGTAGTGTTTGAGATTTGTTGCAGTGTCAAGGGGGTAGTGTTTGAGATTTGTTGCAGTGTCAAGGGGATAGTGTTTGACATTTGTTGCAGTGTCAAGGGGATAGTGTTTGAGATTTGTTGCAGTGTCAAGGGGGTAGTGTTTGATCTTTGTTGCAGCATCAAGGGGGTAGTGTTTGATCTTTGTTGTAGTGTCAAGCAGTTGGAGATTTGTTACGGTGTCGAGAGTAGTAGTGTTGGATATATTTTGTGTTCGACCATGATATGGTTGAGTTGCAGCTCGGATGACAGATAGGGGTTATTGATGCAAGTTTTTCATGAGAATCTAACTGCATCAACCTTGGCATTGTCACTAACCAAAAACATAGACAACATTCACAAAATATTTGGGAGCTCAGTCCCTACTCTAAATGTTGGGGTGCTCAGCTCCCCTAACTCACTCCTTCTGATGCCTATGCATACTTTGAACATTGTATTTTAAATACAAAATACCATTGCTAGCAGCACTGTCTATAGTCATCTGGAGAGTGATACACATCAAGTTTAAGTCCTGATTACAAGAAATCTACACATGTTAAGCCTACTACAGTGTAGTGTAAATAATTTGCCCATTTTACAAACTGACCATGTTTGTGAGACTTAAAATAATCACAGATTATACATACAGAAAATGTCTGTTGATAATTGATGGCTATATTTGGGTAGACTCCAGCCAGCAGGCCTTTACACAGGATCCAGTTTCTACCTAAAATGTCCCAGTTGATGCACTCATCCATGCATGCACGCACACATACAATCCAGTCCAAATGCATACTTACTTATACATGCAATGGTGGTTTCTGGGCCCCACATTTATTCTGCTTAGATAGTTAATCATTCGCAAACCCCATTGACAGACATGTATGACTACTCTATGCTTGTAAATGGATTTGCCTTTAATCCAGCATGGATTAAATACATTTTACTCACAGCACCAGCTAGGATGTCAACATTGGCCAGTCACATCTGGACAATGTGACCTTAGATGAGGCCACAGTGTGTATGTGGGTGGTTTCTGGGCCACACATTGGTGGTTTCTGGGCCCCACATTTATTCTGCTTAGCAATCCCCATTGACAGGCATGTGTGACTCCTCTATGCTTGTAAGGGGATTTGCCTTTGTTATCTAAGCCAACGGCAATGCCCATTGTCATGTCTATGCTTTACTTTACTATGTGTAATTAAAGGGCATTGCCATTATCCAACCACACCTTGTTGTGTCTCTCTCTATCTATCACTACATAAACCAAGCAATGCACAGCAGGCTCCAACACACATCACATCCTACAACTGCACTCAAGTTGAGGGTTGGGAGTGGTGAGTAAAATGCACACACACAAGCGCATCACACATTTGTAAGCATACAAAAATGGGTCTATAAGCTACACTGAGAGTCAATAATATATAATACACATATTTTCAGGCAAATTTCCACCTGTCCAAAATGAACTCGGCTCATCCAAAGCATGGGTGGACGGGTCTCTAAATAACGCTATACCATCCAGGTTGTTTACTGCATGGTGAGGGGAGATGCCACTGTGTTGCAGATGGAGGGGACCGGGATGCGATGGTCAGTCGTCTGGCGTCTGGCCCCAAGTCAAGGAGACAGGTAAGTGGACAGTACAGTCACTACGCCTCAAACTATTACAGTGTAAAGCACCAGCAAACAGTCATTGGAATGTTATGCTCTTGCAACCTCGGTAGAAACTGAGTGTCTGAAATTGTTCAAATTTACAACATATATATATATATATGTTGTTTCTGTTATTGTTAAATATAATATATTTAACAATATTTAGTTATAGTTCCACTCGACCATTGCCATCTACTAGCATGTCAAATATATCTACATCAAACAAAATCTGCTTAGAATCAAGAGTATTTGCTTTTTGACTAGTATAAGTTTTATAATGTGTCAAGTTTCCCCTTCCTTTAACTACTTTTATTTTGTTGTTAACTTGTCGTTTTAATTAGTATAACTTGTTTTTATTATATATTCTTATCTATATATTATTGATATTTATTTAGTTTTTAATAATCTCAATAGCTAAATGTAATCTAGCGAAAGAGGAATGGCTTAATGAACAATGC
Source organism: Escarpia spicata (assembly GCA_963995525.1). Lineage (NCBI taxonomy): Eukaryota > Metazoa > Annelida > Polychaeta > Sabellida > Siboglinidae > Escarpia > Escarpia spicata. The sequence continues at coordinate 31,346,952 of OZ023218.1, forward strand.
AAAGAAATTGAACAGAAGAATAAGCACGACACAAAATCCATGCATGCTAGAATAAGAGAAATCACAGGGAAAAGAACATGCTCAGCTACAGGTTGCCTGAAATCTAAAGAAGGAAACATAATAATGGACAAAGACAAAATACTCGAGAGATGGTCAGAATATATTGGTGAACTGTACGATGATGAAAAGGGTGAACAACCATCAATTAAGAAGACCTTTGATGGTCCTCCTATATTGAAGGACGAGGTTTGAAAAGCAATCAGATCAATGAAAAAGGGAAAAGCTGCTGGACCAGATAATATCACCATTGAAATGATTGAGTGTTTAGAGGAATTTGGTATTGATATAGTAACAGACTTTTTGATGAAGATATAAAATATATGACAGCGAATGAATCGCAACTGATTTATCCAGATCCATTTTTGTAGCAAAACCAAAGAAACCAGGTGTGATTGAATGTGAACTACACCGTACAATTAGTCTCATGAGTCACTTCACCAAGATGTTGCTTAAAATTATTATGACCAGAATGAGAAACAAAATAAAGCCGGAAATTGCCGAAAAACAATGTGGATTTATAGAAGATAAAGGTACAAGTAATGCAATATACATCCTACGAACACTGATTAAGAGAGCACTGGAAGTGCAGAAAGATCTGTATGTATGTTTTATTGATTACACAAAGGCATTTGACAGAGTTCGTCATGAAGAAATCATATCAATGCTGGAAAATTTGAACATTGATGGGAAAGATCTGAGAGTTGTGAGAAATCTGTACTGGGAACAAACAGCAGCAATACGAATAGAAAATGACATCAGTAAATTTCAAGAAATAAAACGTAGTGTAAGACAAGGGTGTGTCCTATCACCCAATCTATTTTCAATATACAGTGAGAGTATCTTACGCACATTAGAAGATATGCCAGGCATTCAAGTAGGGGGATACAACATGAATTATTTACAATATGCAGACGACACGGTACTGATTGCTGAGAACGAAATAGATCTACAACAGATGCTAGATACAGTAATAAGGGAAAGTGAGAAAAAAGGTCTGTCCCTGAACAAAAAGAAAACAGAAATCATGGTCATCTCAAAGAAAAATTACACTACAACATGTAACATGGTAGCATATGGCACTGTTTTGAAGCAAGTCCGAACGTTTAATTATCTGGGATCACTAATAACATCCGACGGTCGATGCAACGATGAGATAAAGAGAAGAATTGCTCAAGCCAAAACAGCTTTTCACCACGTGAAAAACATTTTAACAAATAAAAATACATCAATTGAAGTGAGAAAACGTGTACTGCAATGCTACATAGAGCCCATACTGCTATACGGATGTGAATCCTGGACAATAACTAAAAGTTTACAAAAAAAACATAAAAGCCACTGAAATGTGGTTCTTAAGAAGAATGCTGCGAGTGCCGTGGACTGCAAAGCAAAGCAATGATGTCATCATTAGGACAGCCAAATCAAAAAGAAAGATCATCAACAAAGTTAGAACACAACAAGCACGATTTATAGGCCATGTCATGAGAAAGAAAAAGTTAGAACAAATAGTAACAACAGGAAAGATAGAAGGAAAAAGATCCAGAAGACGCCAGAGAATAAAAATAATAGATAGTCTGTCAACATGGTGTGGAAGGAGCACAACAGAACTGCTACAAACTACACACGACCGTGCGGTTTGGAGGGCCATGATCGCCAACGCCTGTGACAGACATGGCACATAGAAGAAGAAGAATAGCTACATTCCATGTCCTGCGATTATAATATGCCTCTGAATGGTAACAACTGCCAGATTTATGGTGCAAAAAATGCAGTAAAATTATTAAATACTCTAATGTTTGTGTTTCATAGCATAATCTATATATTAGTATGCTGACTGGGGGCAGTCTGACATTATCTCCTCCCAGTTGCCGAAGTCTACATGCTACTTTCTATGTTCAATCACTTCCCTTGGGCCATTGGCCTCTAGTCTGTCAGTTGACCGTGCATTAAAACACATACAAAGGTAGTTATACATTTATCTATGTACCTAGGTACATGTACCTACGTACGTACATGTACCAATGTGTTTTCTGCATGTTGGAGAAAGATGGACATAGTCAGCGAAATTAATGGTGTTCAACTCTCCAGATGTTGCCACTGTGAAATGTGAACAAGTTTAAGATCAAAATACTGTACTAGTGATAACTAATACCCTTGCCTTGCTGTACCATGGGTGAGTGTTAGCTAGTGGTGTATGGGTAAATGATAATAGGTAAACTATTTCTTTCCAAAATGGGACACTTCATGCTGACACTCATTATGAGCTATGAGCCAAAAACACTGCTGAACTGAATTTTTTTTTAAATGAGCATCATCAAATGATCTGAAATTGATTAATCTTTCATATGAAGGGTTTCAGTGCAAAACGCAATAAACAGCATTTTTAGAAATTTCGCCCAAACCAGGATTAAACATTTGTTTAAACACATGTTGAGGTACGATACTATCTAATTTATACAAAAACACAATAAACCCCCATAAAACGACGTGCACAAAAGAGCAGTTGTTTTCAAAACGTGATAAGCGCTATCCATCTTTTTTTGTCAAAACACGATATATCCATATTCAGCCAATCAGCACCACCATGCCGCACATGCAACTATGCAGAGTGATGGCGCGCGCTGTATGAATATACAGCGTTTTGATAACAAAATAATTACAAATCACGTTTTGCGAAATCTGCAACAAATATTTCAGAGTTTGCCACCATTCTCTGTGATTATGGATTCTAAATATATATCAACTTAATTTACAAGTTGTTATTTAATCTTTGAGGATGAAGCACAAAAGTGACTTTTTCTCAAAACGAAGAAACTGGATATATCGTGTTTAGCCCTGAAACCCTTGAAGTGTTAATTG
>OZ023218.1:31354867-31392833 GCA_963995525.1 Escarpia spicata
CACACGCACAAAAGCAACACACAGTTTGTTTAAAAAATCCACCCATTTTAATATAATAGAAACTAACAAATCCTTAGACTTAAGTTGTACATTGTTCAAACAGGCAAGCTATATATTATAATCCGTTTTATCTTTCAGGATGTGCAGGTGTTCCATTACTACAAAGATCTAATTAACTTCAAGCACAAGGGTGATCCAGCCCTCATGCTGAAGTGCATCAACCCAATAGAGTCGAAGCTGCTGGATGCTGCTGCTGGAGTCCACATCAAGTTCAGACTCGCTGGGGTAACAAGTTGATGTTTAAGACATAAATATTAACAATACTGTGGGAGACATAGCACACCCTATGTTTTGTACGAACACAATTGAATAATAATTTGTTTGAAGAAATATTGCTGTTGAAAATTGTTTAAGATGTTGTTTCCCTTTTCCCTGTATCTCAGGCTGGCATCAATACTGGTCTTCGATTTCCGTTTTAGATATTAGAGGTGAATTGTTATTGTTATTTATTTTTAAAATGTACACAGACACACACAAACACACACACAAACACACACACACAAACACACAAACACACGCACACACGTGCACTAAACATCCTGAATGTACATTTTGTTTCTTCCTTCCTTTCTCTTCTGTGATCATTCTATATTCTGTTTGAAGAGAATTCAAGCTGATGTATAACCAAAGGTCAGAGTTTCTGTTGTATATTTCACTAACCAGTAATTAATCAACAGGTTGCTTTAGACATGTTGTTGAATTAGCATTTTATATTGATTTTTGTTATTGTTGGGGATTATGATGTTTTTCCATTTTGTTGTCCTGCATTTTTACATTGTTATTATTGTTTATTGTTTACTTGCATAAGACATAATTAAAAATGTTTGTTTCATTGTCTGTACTGACTGGGATAGATGCGCCATCTACAAGTCTTGCAAGAACAAGAAACTACAAATATCAACCATTTATTGATCATATTCCTTTTTGGAATAAATGTTCGAAATACATTATGTCATTGGACAGTCTCTATCTACAACTCCATGCTCACTCTACAACTCCATGCATGCTCTACAACTCCATGCACACTCTACAACTCCATGCACACTCTAAAACTCCATGCACACTCTACAACTCCATGCACACTCTACAACTCCATGCCCACACTATAACAGTAATAGTAATTCTATGTCAATACTTGATGTCTTACAGCATCAGTTCCCTCCAAACATATACTACAAGATCTTCACCCATCGGCCAGTGCAGGACTTGTGCGCCAACAGCCCCAAGGACTACACGAAGGCCTGCCACAAGAGGAAACTTGCCAGATACGTCCACAACAAGACTGACATCATTCTTCCCCAGAATGGTAACAAACCAGCTGCTCCTGGCACCTCACAGATAATAATAACTATATATCCAGAATCAAAATCACCTCAAGGCACTTGAAATAAAACATTAATAAACAATTAGCATAGTAAAATTAATCAATCAATATGTCGGTAATATTGATGAATACATTTATGTAAGATCTATATGTGTAGAATTATATTATATCCACGTTACTATGTATAATTCAAATGTAAAAAGGTAACAGTATAATGTTAAAAGATGAATACAAATAGAATACTGAGTTCACATATCAACGAGTAACAACTTATTTAAAATAAAGTAGTAAAAAAATACACTAAGAAAAACTACAAGATTGAAGAGGTATTTAAAACTGCTTTAAATCAATCAAACAAAAACAATAAAATGTTGTAGGAGATTAAGCGTGTATCAGTGAACAGGTCCTCTCTTGAAAGGTAAACATACCTACTGCTCCTTGTGGAATGAAATAACAATGTTTGTATGCAATTAATTAATGGAAGCATACAGAATATGTTATAAAAGATAATTAAGTTAAACTATTAGAAAAGAAACAATCACGCACTAATTACATAATGCAAGATATAAAATGTAAGATAATAACCAACAAATCATGGACGTTGAGTGTGTTTGCTGCAGACTCAAGTGGCTGGTACAAGAGACACGAGAACAATGGTTGGAGACTTGTGTCAGACCGACTCATGCAGACGTACCTCAACGACCAGACTACCTACATGACCAGCATGAAGAAAACTCACTTCTCACACACCAAGGTCTGCTTACTATAAACGTGACCAATGTTGGCATTATGGACATTGCGTTGTATTTGTTTGCTTACGTCAATCAGCTTACGTGGTGATACTACGAGTTCTGTCGAGTAGTTTCAGTTTGTCTTGACATTTTCCAGAGTATAACTTAGCATTTGTTTATATAGCTGTATATATGTTTGTTAGGAAAATAAATACAGTGTATGCAAATACTTATCCAATGATGTGTATACTGTGTGTGTGTGTGTGTGCGTGCGCGTGGGCGTGCAAGCGTGTGTGTTTGTAGCGTGTTCGTACGTGTGCATGCGTGTGTGCGTGTCTGTACTCGCATGCTTGCATTTATCTTCTTCTTATACTTGATCTTTCTTGTTCTTTGTACAGAATATAACATAACAGACCTTAGTTATTACCATTACGTTGAAGTTGCGGATACATTTAAAAGCATTTTCTTGTCAGCTTCTGCGAAAGGAGGACGTTGAAAGGAAGAAGAAACAGAAGAAAATTGATTGGATGCGCAAAATGTAAGTCAGACAACAACTGTTTTCTCTGGCTTGTTTGATAAAACATGTTGTTGCGATTCAGAAGTGGACACATTTCTGTAGGACTCTGTATGAATATGCGAATTTGTTGTTAATCCAAACAGATAACCTCGCATTTGCCCATGAAGGAGCAATATGTGTGGATGCAATCAACAGTGTAATACACATGAACACTCGCAAGCACACACACACACACACACACACACACACACACACACACACACTTGCACGCACAAACACACACACACACAATGTTGTGTACAACAAAGACATTGCCATGGCAACGTCATCTTACTGGTCAGCTGTGTCACTTCGTCAGCAAAAAATGAGAATCAACTGTTCTATATATAAAAATATAATAATACATAAATAGATAAATACGTACAAGAGACGTTCCCTTTTATGAATAACCAATAAACGAGCTGCACATTTTTGACTACAAAGCTGCTGTGACGTAATTAATTCCTTCAAACACCACGTATGTTTGCCACACGTGTCAGGTACAAGAAGGGGATGCTGAAGGCGAAGGTGGACGACCCGGAGACAATAGGACTGATCAACGGCGCGGCGGCGGGCATGCTAGCGACGGTTGATGCACTGGGGGTGGACGCGATCCACAACTGGGAGGTGGACGAACTACTCGACTGGACAACGGGACTCAACTTCGACGACTACTGGACGACATGGAAGGAACTAGGGACGAGTGCGAAGTCAGAGAAACCCGTTGGTGGGTGTCTTGCTAGAGGATGTTGGTAGGGTTCAAAGAAGAGTCCAAGTGCCCGTGGTTTCAGATGCGTAATGATTGTACAACATGTACGCGCTGTATAAAAATTATATATATGAAAGCACCTGTGATTTGGTATATTCGTCTTTCGATTGAATCATATGCAGAGTAAAACATTGGGCAGAAGAGTACAAGATGTATGCGTTTGTTGTTGAAGAAGGACACAGTATGTATGTGTTTGTTGTGTTCCAGAAAAGCACAGGGTTTATGTGTTTGTTGTTGCGTTGCAGAAGAGTACAATGTGTATGTTTGTTTTTGCATTGTTGAAGAGTACAATATGTAGATTTGTTGCTGCCGAACAGCACATGACGTTGGTGTTTGTTGTTGTATTGCAGAAGATCAAAAGATGTTAGTGTCGACTTCGAGCAAGGATCCCTTCGAGTTGTCCGTGTCGGCCACTCAGACGCGGTCTCTGCCGTCAACCCGCCTGTCACACAATACCCCCGTGTCCAACCAGTCCGTCACCAGTATCCCCTACTAGTCATCATGCACACTGCTAGCATCTGCAAGTAACAGCAGCAAGGGAATGTGGAACGATTTGTTTGGCTAACTGATGCGGAGTTAGTACTCGGTTGGAGGTTTCGTGTATGTAAAATTAGCAAAATTTTCAGGATGTCTGTTTAGTGTACCAAAGTTATTTCAGGGTTTTGTCTAATTAAACTTAAAAAAATCTTTTATAATTACTTAATATCAACCTACATTGAATTAACAATCATTTACTTCATGTTTAAATAATTTTTTATTGTTGTAGCATGTTTACCACCGGAACATGTATAAAACGGGAACTTGCCATGCCAGGAAATTATCTGATGAAAACGTAAATTTAACTCCAGGAGATAATTATTTTATTGTAAAGGAGGATTGTCAGTGCCGTTATACGGAATCTTTCAGGGGTTAATAGCCGTTATAATTATTAGCTCAGGAAGTTCATGGAATCGGTTGTATTTCATCCGAATTGTGTTTTGCACGTGGGAATCAAGAATTTCAGAGATGTTTGTTGGTTGGGATACTTACCTCTCAATCAGTGCCAATTATATGTACTAGCAGTGGATTAGTTTTATAATGTTTTGTAACGTACGTTTGAATGGATATTATCTTTGTTAATAGAGATACTATAATAGTAATGTATAGAGCATAAAACAACCATGAGATCAATGCAAGTCGTTGAGCACTCCATTCATTTGCCAGGTTGTTTAACTGAAGTGGTAGAAAAGGTTTGAAATAGACAATACAGAGACAGAACCTAGCCCTGTGGTGCACTTTTGGCCAGCAACCTGCCACGCGATGTTTCCCATTTCCCTGTGTATTCTCTCTTGCTGCCGCCCGCTGTCTAGTTGTTACAGGTATATATTCTTACTCATTCACTCAATAATTTTTTTCATTTAGGAAACATTTGAAACACATTTTGGAGCGTGAATAAGATTAGTGATCTCTGACACCGAATGCAAGAACTTGAAGTATCTTCTTTGTTGATGTACATAATATGTTAACGCTTGCGGAAATGCATTGCTTACCCAGAATCTTGTTGACAAGGTTTTGTGTAACTGTCTTAGTGCCAAATGTTATGTAACACATGTAAGTGTAGTGTTCTTAGGCTTGGGTTAAAATGCAAAAATCAGCCTATTTAAATGCTAAAATATTGATGGATTTATGAGAAATATATATGTACACTTTATTTATAATGTATCAGTGTTTGGGTTGGGGAAATAAGTGGTGGGCTAAATTTGAGATGCTCTCAATGTTCCGAGATACACCAACATAATTTTTTTTCTCAGAATGGGTAGGGGTTCCATTGCAAATGATCGAAGAGTGGGTCACATTGCATGCATGATGGGACCGCTTCCTAAGATTGACTGTGTAGATAGGCATAGATGCAGCTTTATGTAGAAAGGACATTGACTGCATGTTTCCCCGTGTAACGCCGAAACGAGTAGTGTGGGGAAGCAGTGTAAAGATGTTATTCACTGTAGCTGTATTGTACAGTCAGTAATAATACTGTGTGACATACGATGTTAACGTTAATGTAGGCTTTTAATATATACAAAAATAATCAGGACTTTCCGCATGGAAGAGAAACTATTCCTACTAATTGTTGACAAATGTAGGATATTTGCAGGCTTGTTATAATATGACCTATGGCGTGTTACTTGTGTCGATGTCAGTTAGTAATGCGAATAAAGGTTGATGACGTTTATTAATACGTACTTTCAGATGTTATGCAGCCTATTTTGTGTTGGAAAAGGGATGTGTTTAATAAACCCCACATCCGCGCAGCATAGCAAAATAAACTGGTGGATAACCTGTCTATGTACACTAAGAGACCCTTGGAACTTGGGGGTGTTGACCCTAATGTGCGGGTTGCCCCTGGGGTGGGGATGGATACCAGCTTCCATGGTTGTATTTGAGAGGTAGGTGGCAAGGCTACAAAATGGGTGAATGACAGAGCTGTGTTCCGTCCTTTCATGCAACACTGTTGTACTTGCAGACTGATAACCACATCGACATGTTAACACTACAATATAATATTAACAGATTTATTGTTAATAGATAGTTATCATTTTTATAAACCTTCTTACATTGCTATATGGGGTTGTTGTGTGCTGTAAACATGACATTGTCATATATGGTATGCTGTAAACATTACATTGCCACGATGTGCGTGTTTTCAACATTTTAAACAGTATTATTGCGACATTTGTGTGGAGATATAATAATAATTCAACTCGAAAGCGCAACAAAACGTCACCATAACGCAAAGCGACAGACGATGTGGATTTATTGGTGGAGATGCAATTTGAAATAAATATGTTTTCCGTTCTTTGCAGAAAATAGCTGTTGTTCCAGATGAGTTGTAAGTGGTGCGCCATATTGGATAAGTATCACATTTCCGCTTCCTGTATGATTGCGTCTGTACGTCCTCTTGCCTCGACTTCCGCTTTGAGATAAGTCTGTTCAATAAATGTTCTCGTCGTTATCGAGTCTTTCCCTTTTATATTGGCGTGGTGGCAGCGTTTTCACTACTGAAATGGATAGATACTCGTATAGCCAAACAAACGGCACGACGAATGCGTACTTTCCGTATGCAGTAATTAACATTGAACATTGAACATTGCCGGCATTTGCATAGACGATTGAGCTACACGTCAACGCGACAATGGCTCAGTCACAGAGAGCTCCAAAACAGTGGTCTCTTTCAAAACACGAAACACTCACGTCATATGAGAGCTGGCGCCAAAACCTCCAATATACTCTATCATTGGACGCGAATTTCGCACCATTCTTACTCGACCAGACAACATGGGGAAAGAAAACTAACACTTCTCCACTCAGAGGCTTACTTGACGATACCGAAGACACACCAGGCTTGGTTAGGCGAACGGCACAACAAAAAGTCGCGCACTTAGAATTAATGCTTGGGCAGATTGCCAACTTCTGCCCGATCATATCGCGAAATACCATCGTCAAAAACTCGACATCCGTCAACTCCATATGGTAGGCAATCAGACTTCACTTCGGGTTTCAGACAAGCGGCGCTCACTTCATAGATTTCGCCGACATAAAACTTGAATCAGACGAAAACCACGAGGACCTATTCCAACGCCTCGTGGCGTTCGTTGATGATAGTCTGTTGACAGTGGGTGGTGGTATATCACACCACGACGAGTTCCCGACCGTAGATGGGGACTTATCACCGTCGCTAGAGAACATGGTTGTATTGAGCTGGCTTAGACTTATCCATCAGGAGCTACCTAGACTCGTAAAACAGCGCTACGGAACCGAACTGCGGAGCCGCACACTAGCCAGTCTTAAACCAGAGATCTCTCAGGCCATGGGGTCCCTACTGGACGAGATCCATTCTATGTCAGAGACAAAAATCCAGAGACAGTCAACCTACTACCAACCACGCACACGCTTTGGGCCCGCTCGCCCACAAAGCTACCAACGAACCCAACGAGCAAAACAATGCCCACTCTGTACGCAGGCTGGTAGACCGATAGTAGACCACTATCTAAGCGCTTGCAAGTACTTGCCCGAGCAAGACAGACTGTTCATGACTAAGGCACGCAACGTGACAGGACTAAACTGCGAAGATAGCGTAGACGATGAACCACCAGTGAATGACGACTACGTCAATGACGTACAAAACGTGTCGGCGACTTGTCGCGTAAATACGAAACAGCCTCCATTCTTCAAGGCGTTCCATCGTCATCACCCAATACGTCTTACCCTCGACACTGGGGCCGAAACCAACATGATTAGAGAGACGGTAGCCAGGTCAATTGGTGCAAAAATCACCAAAAGCTCCCAGCTCGCAAGACAAGCTGATGGTGTAACCCCACTCAATGTAGTCGGAGAAACAAGGCTCGTGTTATCGCGGGATAATCTTGACCTACACCTCGATGCCCTTGTCGTTAAAGACTTGGATGTCGATGTACTTGCGGGAACACCATTCATGACAACCAATGACATATCCGTTCGTCCCGCCAAAAATCAGATCAGCATTGACGAAACTGTAATACACTACGGGATGGAGAACGTCAACCGTTCCCAATATCACACGATTCGCAGAGCGCAGGCCTACGTGTTGCGTGCGCCACCCGCGTCCACTACTGTTTGGCCAGGCGACTACATAGAACTGTCTATTCCATCAGCACTCGACGATCTTGTAGTGGCGATCGAACCTCGTAACGATCATAAGTCAACATTGCACTACCAAGATTGGCCCCAACCTACCATTGTCGAGGCAGTCGGGGACAACATCCGTTTACTAAACACGTGTACACATCCCTTGAAAATAGGACGCAACGAGCACTTTTGCCAAGTGCGTGGTACCACAGCATGTGACACCAACTACGTGGAAGACATCGTAGTCAAAAACACAAACACACACGCAGCAGACGTGCAATTTTCAGACACTATCGAACTAGACAGTGGCAACCTCTTGTCTGACGACTTGCGCAACCAGTTTCGCAATCTGCCATCAACAATTTGACACCGTGTTCAACTCGAAAATCGTAGGATACAACGGACATGCGGGCCCATTCACAGCAACTGTAAACATGGGACCAGTCCAACCCCCGCAGCGAAAGGGGAGGTGTCCGCAATACGCTCGCGACAAACTCGTCGAACTTCAGGAAAAGTGTGATGATTTGGAGGCGGCCGGTGTATTCCGTCGTCCAGAAGATATCGGGGTGGTGGTCGAATACCTTAACCCGTCATTTCTCGTACGCAAAGCTAATGGAGGTTCACGACTCGTCACTGCCTTCACGGAAGTAGGACGTTACAGCAAGCCGCAGCCTTCTCTCATGCCAGACGTGGATTCGACACTAAGATCCATAGCTTGCTGGAAGTACATCGTTGTATCAGACTTGACGAATGCATTCTATCAGATCCCTCTATCGAAGGACTCAATCAAATACTGCGGAGTTGCGACACCCTTTCGTGGAGTTCTCGTGTACACACGATGTGCCATGGGCATGCCCGGCTCGGAGACGGCATTGGAAGAACTCATGTGCCGAGTCTTTGGTGATCTGTTACAAGAGGGCGTCGTCGCCAAGTTGGCTGACGATTTGTACTGCGGGGGCAACTCGCCACAAGAGCTACTAGACAACTGGAGTCGTGTCCTTGATGCCCTTGCTCGATGCGACTTACGACTTTCAGCAAAGAAGACCAGGGTTTGCCCCAAATCAACGACCATCCTAGGCTGGGTGTGGTCAGAAGGTACACTACATGCCAGTCCTCACCGCATCGCTACTCTGGCATCGTGCACACCGCCACAAACCGTTCTGGGACTTCGTTCCTTCGTTGGAGCATATAAAGTGTTGGGACGCGTCATCTCTCAGTGTTCCAAAGTACTTGCACCCCTCGAGTCGTACATTGCGGGCATGAAATCACAGGAGACATTGACATGGACTGATGACATCCGCGAGGCGTTCCGTGTCGCCCAAAACACACTCTCCACCAACAGATCGATCACATTACCGCGGCCCAGTGACCAACTATGGATCGTTACCGACGGTTCGGTTACCAAATGTGGCATCGGATCCACACTATACGTTTCGCGAAATGGGCAGACCCGTCTTGCCGGGTTTTTCAGCGCCAAACTAAAGAAACAAGAAAGAAAGAAAGTTACATGGCTACCCTGCGAAATCGAAGCGTTAGGCATTGCTGCAGCAGTCAAACACTTCAGCCCATACATCATACAATCAAAGTCGAAGCCGTGTCTACTCACCGACAGCAAACCGTGTGTGCAGGCCATTGACAAACTATGCCGTGGCGAATTTTCATCTAGCCCTCGCGTGACATCGTTTCTGTCAGTTGTCGCCCGATACCAAGTCACAGTGCGCCATCTGGCGGGTTCATCAAACATACCATCCGACTTCGCAAGCAGAAACGCACCGGAATGCCATGAACCACATTGCCAGATATGCTCTTTCATATCGCAAATCGAACAATCTGTCGTTATGAGTGTTGCTGTGGAAGATATCATATCCGGCTCCACTCGCCTTCAGTTCACGAGCAGGTCCGCATGGCTCTCTACACAATCAGAGTGCCCTGACCTACGGCGCGTCAGAGCTCACCTAAAACAAGGCACACGTCCATCCAAAAAAGTAACCAATGCCAAGGACGTAAAACGTTACTTATCTACTACAACGTTGGCTCGCGACGGCGTCATCGTTGTCAAGTGCGACATACCATTCGCGCCAACCAAAGAATTTATCGTAGTTCCACGACAAGTGTTAGATGGCTTACTAACAGCGATCCACCTAAAGCTGAGCCACCCATCAAAACACCAACTCAAACTTGTAGTTCGTTGTAACTTCTTCGCATTGGACATCGACAACGCGATTGAGCGAGTGACCGACGCATGCCATACATGCATGTCACTAAAAAATATCCCGACTACACTCATCGAACAAACAACGACCGACGCTCCCGAAGCAATTGGTGTTTCGTTCGCAGCAGATGTTATCAAGCGTAACCGACAACTCATATTTGTCGTCCGCGAAACCGTTAGCTCATACACTTCTACGTGCATCATCGAGAGCGAACGCCACGACGCGTTACGTGACTGCCTCGCTCGACTCTGCATAGAGTTTCGACCTCTCGACGGGCCTCCTGCGATCATCCGCGTGGATCCAGCCCCAGGGTTCATCGCTCTCGTGAACGACCCAACTCTACTACGTTTGGGTATTCGTTTGGAGATAGGGAGAATCAAAAACTCTAACAAAAACCCCATAGCCGAGAAAGCTGTGTCAGAGGTTGAAGATGAGCTGCTACGACAGGAGCCTGGCGGGGGACCGGTGTCACCTCTTATACTGGCAATTGCTACCTCTCAACTCAACTCCAGAATCCGCGGTCGCGGCCTATCGGCACGCGAAATATGGTTCCAACGAGACCTGTTTTCCAACGCGCAGTTGCCTATTTTAGATCGTGCCATCATCGCTGAACAACATCAGTCTCGCCTACAAAATCACGCACACAGCCAGACATCGAAGGCTCCTCGCGGCAAAGAGGCGCCTGTACCGATAATTCATGTCGGTGACTTGGTTTACGTACTATCCGACCGCAATAAGTCGCAAGCTCGAGACCGCTATCTAGTCACCTCTATCGAAGATAGCTGGTGCTACATTCGCAAATTTAGCGGATCTCAACTACGCACTTCATCATACAAGGTGCGACTATCCGAGTGCTATTTAGTACCCGGTCATGTGTCGACCACACTACCCACGCGGCATCGTGAGGATGGAGATGACACGGAAGACGTCCCGCCATACGAAGACGACACCCCGCCTGATGTCCAAGCGAATGCAACTCCACCCGAAATCCCATTAATGATCGCAGCACCGCCCGAGGCTCCACTGACGAGCACAGCGCCACCTGAGGCCCCTACAACCGCGCTACCGAAGCCGCCAACCACACCCAGTGACAACGTGAGGCCCACTCGGCCCATCCGCAGACGTAATAAACCAGCATATCTACAAGACTATGAGTTATAATACATGTGCCATGGACCTATTGACTCTACTGCATATTTTGTGTGACATATGCCCATATTGACTCTACTGCATATTTGTATGTCATATGGACTATCACGTTATAACCTTACAAGCTTATGTGCTATTATTAGATCAGTGAAGGAGAAAAGAAAGTGGTCACGCCATATTGGATAAGTATCACATTTCCGCTTCCTGTATGATTGCGTCTGTACGTCCTCTTGCCTCGACTTCCGCTTTGAGATAAGTCTGTTCAATAAATGTTCTCGTCGTTATCGAGTCTTTCCCTTTTATATTGGCGGTGGGTAATTTGTACTAGATTTTGGGCGCAGTTACAGGAAAAGCGCCCATGCGTTAGATTTAGAAACAAGCATAGGCGCACGGGGCAGGCATATGGTTCTGCCCCCCATTAAATGTGAGCGTGAATCTTTGTTTTTGTGGCGAACGTCAATGGCGGGTGGAAATATAATTTTTATGAGGCGATTAATATGAATTTTTGTCGACTGTGAAAGGTGTGGGCAATTGGAGGGCAGACATATGGTTTTCTGCCCCCTCCCAGTAATAGGCGGCGCAGCGGCGACAATTTTCCAACAGCATCCTCCGTCTTCCGATGTCACAGTCGAGACAACCGAGACAGCCACTAGGTGAAGGAAGATGTGAAGTTATGCGGCGGCGCGGCGGCGAAAAGTTTTCAGTGATGCTGAAGCTACCGTAGCCACCCAATATGAATTTAGTTCCCGCGCCACTGGAAACAAATTGTTCTGAGACAGATGAACTGAGCTGTCTACGCATTATTAGAAAGACGCGGAACACGATTTGCATACCTAATATATGTGCCAGAAATATTGATGTCACTATCGAAGACAACTTCTAGAATGCGAACATACCCTGATCAGTTATACTACTCGTGAACGTTTGACACCCGTTTCAAGTAGATACTACACGTGCATAAATACCTCGACACAGTCCTGTCACTGTTGGTGAATAGCCTTCACTACAGCTGCTGTCCACGAGCTAACATTAGCCAACGATTTACGATTTATATAGTAGGAAGACCTTTAGTTACACCATGTTTCATTCGCACAAACGGATTAGAACATTAGTTGTCTACCTTCTCCACACGATGTCTGCGTGATGCATTTTTGCAATTATTTATAGTGCAGTTAAGTGAAGATCAAAAGTTACAACGTATTATTCGTTGAATAAATACATTGGATATCATTTCATTTATGTTTGAGTAGCATTTATTGGAAACATTGAACATGTTTTTTATGATCACGACATCTGTATGAAATCAAAAATGGCCGCTTAGCCGCCATTTATTTTTCTCACTGCTGTTATAGTCCGTGGACACAATAGAGGAAGCCATCCTCCTATGGATTTTACGCCACATATATTGACACAGTAAATATACTCCCAAATGTATGAAACATCACCGTAGGCTTATCCATGTTATGTCCGCGACATTTCTCTAACTGGTTCCTTTATTATAATGTCGGTGTGTTTGCAAGTAAACAGAAAGAACAACAACATTTGCGACTGTCATTTATATCCTCGAAACTTGGTTTAGACTTTTGCTGTCTGTTGTTTGATAATATTTTCTGCGGGAGATATTTGACTTCATCCACTGACGTATGCCCGAAACACCGTACTATTCTCGTAGGTGTAGGTGTAACAGACGAAGTGTGAAAGCCAACACACACGAAGCCTGACACCTAACATTGGCCGTCGTCTTCAACGGAGTCACGGCTGACGTCTACGGCGCATGTCTTCTCTTGGTTCATCAGGGTACGTGCCTTGGCTTGGTCCATCAGGGTATCTGCACCGAAAAAGATATAGACGATATGGAACGACAGCAGTATGTGAATGATGAATGACATGATGTCTTAGACCCCTAAGGCCATTCCTGTATTGGAGGTAGATATTTGTGTACTAATTAGCGGCCATCTTGAAAACAGACAAATAAACATTTCTAACCATAAATGTGCAAGTATTTGATTCATTTGAAAATGGCAGCCATCTTGGATTTCGCTCTTAATCACTCGTTTTTGAAATGTCAACGTATTCATCGACGTTATATATTTATCTCACATTTACGTCATTTCTCTCTTGAATATTGTGTATGGGGATGGACCAAGTTCAATTTACGCAAATTAAACATTTCCCCTTCTTGATTTTTATAGCCTTTTAATAAGCTGTTCGGGGAATATTTGAAGTTTGCATATCAAATTGCAATTTTGTTTGGCCACGATTGACTAGATTAATGTACGAATCTGCAACGACCCGTTGAACAAATGGGGGAGACCGGGGATATATCTCACACGTTTTTTGTGTGTTTACTATTTGTAATTCCACAAAATAATTCCACGCGTTGTTTCTGTTGCAAGGAATAACCATGTGATGTGTATATTGGTATTACTAATGTGGACCTAGTTTTATTCGAAATATGCTATTTTGGTCATTTAACAAGGCTCACTCCTGTAACAAGCTGCTCAACGCATGTTTGTTGTCACAGACTAATAAACTGTGGGGTAGCTTGTCACAGAATGTGGAGACTTTCATAATGGGAAATAAAGTAATATCTTCACAGAAAGGAATTCCACAATCAATGAAAGACGCATTCTGAATCGTGCTTGGTGGTGTATCGGTGAATTTATAAACATTATTGCATGTGGCTAAAAACTAAGATACCGAAATTGTCACGTTAAGCATAATTATATTTTCTTTTAGCACATGTAAGATGACAAGTTGGAATCACGGCCCATTTCTTCCTAACATACCTTGACATTATATATACATATATATATTTATATATATATGTAAAGGTATGTTAGGAACATGAGAGAGCATTTGCACTTTCTGAGAGCATAAGAAAAACAAAGTCCAAGAACAAAACCTACCTTCAAGATACAGTAGGGCCCATAGTCCTGGCGTTAGCCAGTGAAGCGTGCATTAGGGTCCGCATGATGTTTTTTTATTTTCGTGACCTTCTAGGTCAATAATCCGACGGGTGCCACCCAGGCACCTTTGAGCATTTTGTTATAAACCCATTAATATGCAAATTAGTCATCGCCATTAAAACAAATACTGTTTTCCTGAATATATCGAATAGTAAACATCCAAAATAATCAAAATAAGGCGTCCAGGCGAATGTTTTCCTGGTCTCTTGTTATTATTACGTCTGTGAACAAATCATGGTATGCAAATTTGTTACATGAATATGCAAATTAGCTCTGATCAATATAACCTCACGCTTTTCGTGTGTATCTCCTCAATAGGCAAGCAGTAGGTTCTGCCTAACGCACCAACTTAAATGCCCCCTCCCCGAACGTGCAAAACGCTCAAATGGTACATCATTTGAAAGCCCAAGATATCACCAACACAACGAGGTCTGTCTTAAAACTGCCAAGTGACACAGTAAGCGTGACACCAAGGTCAAACAAAGTCACCGTCAAATGATAACTTTTCGAAATTGTGCGCTTCCATATTAAAATTACAATGGTTGCATATATACTTTATTTAAAAACAAAATGGGTATGTCATAATATATTTTTGGAAAGCTTATTGTCTCCCCGTCACAATGAAATACGACTTGGAGCTGTTACCCGGAATAATAAATGTGGAGCTAAGGTCAAACAAAGTCACCGTGAAATTATGAATATTCGAACTTCTGCAATATGGCACACTTCATAAAGGTACAATAACTCTGTATCTGCTTAGTTTCTACGGACATGAAATGAAAGGACAATTTCTTCTCGTCAAAATGTGATATGACTTGGAGGTATTAGTTGATGGAGTTTGTGTGGAGCAACAATCAAATAGTATCACCGTCAAATAATAGATGTTCGAAATTACGCCATCCCGTAAACGTTATACAAAACCAATGGTGGCTTATATACGTTACCAATCTACTCATAGCCACGTCATATACCTTTGGAAATCCTACTACCTGCCCGTAAATACGGGATACCACGGGGAGCTATCAAGTGGTGCAGTAAGTGTGGAGTGAAGGTCAACCAAAGACACCAACCAATGATGAATGTTCAAAACTGCGCCATTCCGCAGACGTTGTGCAAGCACAATGTTTGCATATCCACTTTGTCTACCTACAATAGGCCATGTTATACATCTATCTGTGTACTGTATCCCCGTCAAAATGAGGCAAGGCAAAGTTGTAAAGTGCTAGTCTAAACGAGGAGCGAAGGTTGAAAGTGAAGGTTGAAGGTCACTGTCAAAATATGCATCAACCAGCATCGCCGTCAAAAGATGCATCAACCAACATATTCACGTTTGATGAGAATGCAGACATATTCGTTCCGCACACCATGAAGCACTTAAATCACTCCAATAATATTGGCGTCGACCGGGACACGTACCTCGCCAGCAGGATCAAATAATCCACAAGAGAGAAGCGTGGTAACGGGATTCTGAGGAGTAACATTGGATATCAATGTGCCAATAAACTGGAAATACTTTCATCGCGACGTTACCAACATACAGAAGCTATTTGCATTTATCTCCATTAAGGTTGCAAGTGTTTGACACTTCAGACACCTCAGCCATCATCACTAGGTGCAACTATGACGTGCTACATCCAGTAAGACCTTGAAGAACCTGGCACGCAACTGTTGATCCTTGTGCAAAATGCTTTGTATAAAAAAGGGACCAAAGCATTGCATGATTCGCAATGTGTTTCCGATCGTTAGGAGTTATGAGTTGGTCAAGTTTATGTCCAACTGCATACATTTGGATAGAATTTTGGACAGGCAATAACGTTATTCACCATAATGGCAACGGCATCCATCATCACTAAGATATTCCAATAACCCCGGGTACTTGATAGCAGCATTCAGAACGCACAGCGTAACAAGCTTTTATTTGGTTGACGAGTCAATTCGTTCATCAGCAGATGCCCACTCCAGATGGCTGGGGATGGACATAGGACGTGAAGAGGCTGTTATGTGCACAAGAACATATCAGTTAATTAATACAAATATTTTGACACAAGATTGAGTTTGTGACCCTCAAAATGACGTTCAAAATCAAACTTGAGGGTGGCATCCACCACCATCTATTATCTCATCCCATTGGTGATGCAAAAATGCCGTAGAAGAATAACATCACCTATAATCTGCGGAATGGCACAATTTCATGTATCTTTGGATGGTGACCTTGTTCAACCTTCACTCCACAGTTAGACAACCACTTTAAAATGTCCTGCCAATCATTTTGACGGGGATATAATATACATATGTGGATAACATGGCTCAGTGTACAAAGTAGATAATTATGCAAACATTGTAATTCTACAACGTTTGCGGAAAGGCGCAGTTTTGAACTCTCATCATTTGGTGATGACCTTGCTTGACCTTCACTCCACACTTACTGCACCACTTGATAGCTCCCCGTGGTGTCCTACATTTCATGGGAGATAGTAGGCTTTCAAAATGTATATCACATGGTCATGAGTACGTAGGTAACGTAGATAGGCTATAAGCCATCATCGTACAGTATAACGTTTGCGGGATGGTGCAATTTCGAACATTTATCGCTTGACGGTGACACTGTTTGGTCGCCGCTCCACACAAACTCCATCAACTGAAACCTCCAAGTGATATATCATATTGATGGGAAGAAATTGTTCTTTCGCGATGTGTGTGACAGGTCCATAGAAGTGAAGTCGATACAGAGTTATTGTAACCTAATAACGTTCGCGGTATTGTAAAAGTTCGGATATTCATAATTTCATGGTGAGCTTGTTTTACCTTAGCTCCACACTTACTATACAGTGTAACGGCTCCATGTCGTATCTTGTTTTGACCGGGAGACAATAAGCTTTCCCGCAATATATGGCATGGCTATTTTATTATTAATAATAGTAGATATGAAACCATTGTAATTATAATACGTTTGCGGAAGCGGACAATTTCGAAATATTATAATTTTGACGGTGACCTTGTTTGCCCTTGGAGTCACGCTAGTTCTACGTTAGGCCTCGTTGTGATGGGGATATCTAGAGTATACAATTTGGGTTTTTGTATGGGGAGGGGGGCATTTAAATATGTACATTGTTTGGAAGTTTACAATTCGAGATATTCAGAAAAGTAGTATTTATTTTAAAGGCGATGACTAATTTGCATATTAATGAGTTTATACAAAAACGCTCAAGGGTGCCTGAGTGGCACCCGTCGGATATTTGACCTAGAAGGTTAGAAGGTCACAAAAATGCAAAAGAAAATCGAGCGGACCTTAATGCACGGTCCACCTTCAAAAGGGCGTTTGACTGCCGGATTACTACCTGTGCGTGTGAACATCCATGAGTGAGTCCTTGCGTGCATGCGTGCGTGCGTGAGTGCGTGCGTGTTTGATGGACGGGGTTGCAATGGCAATACTGCTGACACAAACTTGGTTAACCGCAATCCAATTTTGATTTCGGGCGCGTTGCCGTGTTCCCATTTTCAAGAAAACTCATTCAACTTACTGTAACGGCATCGTAAAACAACTCATCCCGGATCGGCTGCACGTATGACATCGGACGTTTGTTTTGGGCACGTCACCAGTCCATTCCGCACCCAAGTTCACCTTCACCGTGACGTTGTTCCATTTGTTTTTGTATTCACAGTATAATGGTTCAACATCTGAACATACAAAAGTTGTCATTGCTAAGATTTAAATGACCCAAGCACACCGAAAACAGAACAAACACGCAAGCGCAGGCGCACGGACGCACACACACACGCACACATACACACACACGCGCACACAGTTCTTCGAAATTGCGTTCCCAACCTAATCACCCTGCTCTAACGATGATTTTACCCCGTTCCTTTTCATGATATTTGCCTAGTGTTTATTTTTGTCCAGGTCAGGCCCTTAGCCAGGATTGCGACACTTTCCAATTTACCTGTTCTAATTTGTATTTACTCGTTATGCTCATGAAAAACCCCGTTACACATGCGTTGGTCATTGGCGTCGGAACGTAGTGAATGTGCAGAGGGCCGACCGAGGCTCTCCGAAAACCTCCAGCTGCACCGCACCCACCCCCTGAAGGTTCTCCGAAAACCTCCAGTTGCATCCCATCTCCGAAGCTCGCAAAACTATTCAAACTTCAAACTACACTCCTGCACTCTCTCATAGTCTGTACAAGTCCCGTTTTACGACAACACAAAGATTGTTTTGACATCGTTATTGGGAAAATAAAACCACGTTATGGTCCAACAAACGATCGTGGTGTCTGAA
Source organism: Escarpia spicata (assembly GCA_963995525.1). Classification (NCBI taxonomy): domain Eukaryota; kingdom Metazoa; phylum Annelida; class Polychaeta; order Sabellida; family Siboglinidae; genus Escarpia; species Escarpia spicata. The sequence goes on from OZ023218.1 coordinate 31,373,559, forward strand.
AAATAAAATTCATTATCCAAAGAGGAAACACCCATTTATTTGAAAAAGAAAAACCAGTTGCGATTTTCCAAAAAAAACGTTCCAATAACGGGTCTCTAGCTAAGGGACTAGTTCAAGTTCCTGAGGAAATAGGCGCTGGAGAAGTAGATTATTATTATTACTCAACGGCTATATCGTGGATATAATTTTGCATTAAAACAATTGTTAATTACTTTGTAATAATTAATAAGTTAAGTTACCACACTTTCACAATGTTACTGTAAAGTACCACTTGTTTAAGTATGTAATAGGCATAATATTTATCAATTGTAAACATTAAATAAAATATATGAAAATTCACGGAATTAAACTGTACTCATCTGTATGTGGATCACCGGGCGGAGATTCCGTGTCGTTACAATGAACGCAAGGAAAGAACCCCACACTCCCCAACATAAGAGGGCCATTCCCCATAGCACCATCATACGGCCTTCTCTGAGGCTCCTTCTCCGACCGGCACTGACACATCGAGTTCTGTGAGGGCGATGTTTTGTCGGACACCGTCCAGCACAACTCCGCTGTCAAGGGAAGGGCGGCCAGCGCCATCAACGCAAACAGCTGGTTCATGACGGGAAAGGGCGCTCCACGTAATGTGGCAAAACCAGCGCACCGATGAGTTAAATACGTCGAGACCACATTCTGTACACACATGCGACAGGAGGGCGGCGACCATGTTATGTATGGCACTGTTCAATACCATCTGTGTCATTATCAAACGGAAACCCTGGTGATGTAATGTCAAAACATATTTCAAATGTAGAACAACGTAGGAGATTTATGAATGTCAAACTTACAAAAAACAACGACAGCATGATTATATTATACATATATTTACCAACACGTTTGATCAGAGACATGGTAAATTCCAAAGTGGTCATATCACCATGCATGGTTCCTTTTATGTTTCGTCCAATTTCTGGAAATGCTGATGTTGGAATAGTATGCCAACGTTTTTATGTCTAACAATAATAAATATGTATTTTAAACAGTTTGCATTTCTCGTACACAACTTGGAAACCACACAATGACATCAAACTCATAAGTAAGCTTTTGCTTTATATGCGTATGAACATTTGCTTAGGTAATGAATGCCAGCGATGGCACAACCGTAGGCCTAATACATAAATAATCATTAAATGCAGGCATTAGTAGCAGGTGCAGCGGTCACACTGAAGGGCCGACGAGAATAGTTGGCAGCATGTATTTGTGTCGCGAACGTTAATGTAATTAATTTGTTTTTCGCTTGTAGGTTGATTTAGCAGATTTGTACGTCACCAGAAAGATAATCAAAACACGATTACTTTCAACAAAACACGATGTGAGGAGACGGCGCAAATAATCGAGGACTTTTATGGCCAAAATAGGGTCATGTTGGAACATATTTCAACCGAAGCAATTCTTGAATTTTTGAAAGCAGGCATACATCTCAGATAACATCAAACGTACACAGCTCTAAAATTGGGGAACTTTGCCAAAATTACGCAAATGTTGAGGCCCCTTAGTAGCTTTTTATTGTGCAGATTCGTAAGAAGAAAAAGAAGAATTTGTTTTTATTTGACCCAGACATTTGATTATACATGCAATACATTCAGGTCAAACATAAACATAATACAAATATATAACCTTGTGATAAACATGGTATACTGCATGGTAAATAAAAAAAAAGTAGGATCATGAGACTCCTGCAAGACTATAATAGTCGTTATCGAGGAGCCACCTTCTATGATAACAAATTTAACTGGATTAATACATCACCTGAATCAAATTAATACATAACCTGAGTCAAAATAAAAAGAAAAGAAACGAAAGAAATGTAATATATATATAACATGATATGAATATGAGCATGTATATAGTGTGAGCCAGCTTACATGATTATTGTGTTTGTCGTTTAGGCACTGTTTTGTGCTGTATCAAGTTGACAGGTGGTTGTCAGTTCTTAATTTTGCATACATATGTAGCAATTTTGCCTTGTGCATGTTACCTGATAATTAAAAAAAATATATGCCCAAGACATTTCTTTGCAAATTCATGTTTAATTTTATAAATGTATATTTTATTCTTGACTATTGTATCATGATTATGTACCTCATAGTTAAACATTATCCTCCAGTTTTGTCATTGTGTAAATATTTATAGTAACATTTTAATTGTTGTAATTTAAGGATGTCATCTATCGAGTTTTTGTGAAGTGGTTCTGTGTGGGAAATATATTTACTTAAGGTAATAATTCTCAGGGCTTTTTTTGAAGTTTTATTATTTTACTTGGTTGAAAGCCCCATGCCATGATGCAATAATGTATGTGTGGCACTATTAAAGAATTATATAATATTATTTTAATATGAAGAGGTAACACGTTTCAATTTGTTTAAAATGTAATTTTTTTAGAACAAGCATTTGATATTTTTTCAGTATGTTTTTTCCAGTTTAGATTTGTATCTATCATTAAACCCAACAAATTAAATTCCTTGACTTATTCAATATTTACATTGTCTATCTTCAGAGCGAGTGTCTGTATATTTTTCTTTGCCTTTTGAAATGTCATGTATTTAGATTTTGTTATGGTTAGCTATTTATTTATTTTGAGCCATTCATTAATTTTTTTAAGTTCTTCATTTATTAAAGGTTCTAATTTTTCGTCTTTTCTGTTATCACTGAAAGTGTTTAGTGTACTTGATAGAGTTGTATCATCAGCATAAATTTAAAAATTAAACATTTTACTGGCTTGTGCAAAATCATTGATATATATGATGAATAACAGGGGTCCTAAGATTGAACCTTGTGGTACACCTGTTGTTATTGATAACATGTTTGATTTTATATTGTCAATTTCCGTATATTGTTTACGATTTGTTAGGTAACTGCTAAATAAGTTCAGATGTGTTCCATGTATACCATAATATTTCAATTTGTCAATGGTTAATGGTATCAAAGGCTTTGGAAAGATCTAGGTAAATAGTTATGGGTATTTCATCCTCATCCATTTGGGTTATTATTCTATCTATTAATTCTAAAGCCGCGTATTCTGTTGAGTGTTTGGGTCGAAATCAACACTGATGGTAAAACAAGTCTTTTATACCCTGCTGATGCTCAATGGCAGAACCCTGAGCTCGTTTGCTATACAAATTAAACAAGAGTGGATGTAGTTGGAACAGGTCATTTAATAATTGTACCAACAGGAATTAAATCACATACACGATGAGATCAAGCAGAACAAATCATATTCTCATCGAGGTACTACACAAACAATTATCAAATGACAATCAGATTAGCAAAGGTGGGGCGGCCATTTTCCCCCACCATGTACAATCTATAAATTGGACAACAGTATAAAGTACTATACTGGAATCACGGTAGGTAATACATCAAAACCTACTTTAAACATGCCTCTCAAACATTACGACAACTAAAACAACTACTTATCAATCCTACTTTATTTTTTCCGCCCTAAAAACCCTGCGTACACTTGCTGCTGTGTCATCAATAAGGAGGAAAAAGCCTTCAGGCAAAACCTCGGGTACAATATATGAGCAGGGAAAAGCGTCACAGAAAAATTACCGGTACATAGACCGTATCACAAAAATTAACATTGAAAACAGAGTATTACAATGTGATTACATGTTATACAACATTAGCAAAATGGTGGTAGAGAGGGGAGGAAGGTGGGATGAATTTAATCTTCCTTTGTGTTGAAAAACAAAGACGTGTTACGCAGTCGAATTCCAACACAAAGGGAACGGTCCCAGCTCGGCCTCGTTTTGAGTCCGGGTAAGTATTTACGTAATCCGGACCGTTGTTAGACTATCATTGAACAAAACGTTTATAGGCATCTTCGCCTCACATTGCATAAATACAATTTTTACGTATGTAAAAATAATCATTTAAGTAAGATGATAATTGGTCAAAAATATTGTTTGTCAAATACTTTTGAAATAGCTCGTAAAGATTTCACTTTCAGGAGAAAGAATGAGCAAGATAATGTTTCTGCAATTAATCCAAATGCGTGTTCGTAAATACGCACATATTATATTCAGAGAACAAAACATAGACATTAAAATATTTTAATATCGCCTTAGTTTTTTAATGAATATTGTCATGTATTAGGGTTTATTTAAACTTTATTTAACTAATGACGATAACACAGGCAGTCAGCATGACATTGCGGAACTCGAACTGAAGTGTCACATGCGTAGTGATTAGAGAGCCACGTTGAACGTTCGAGGTACTGGAGGCAGGTCTGTCATGACGGGAAGAAGATAACCGTCGTTCATCTTCCATCCCCAACATGCTGCTCTCAAGTGGCTTACACACCCACTCCTGCGCTTGCTGGTACAACCACATGCTGCGATATAGCGTGCGGCAGCAAATGTCGGAAGTAAGGTATGTGCGAAATCTTGACTGCCATCTTCTCATATAACTTTCTGCACCTCAATTAATCCACACTGTCTTCCAGTTTCCGTAATAAAGGCATACAAGCACCATCTCACCTTCTGCTACAAAATGCTCGGTTGAAGTGTTGTGCGACCCAATCTATTCAGCTTGCCTCTGGTGCTGGTTGGAGCCAATTTTCTTCCGGGATGCTCCTTTTCCAAGACCGTTTAGCCGGGAAGTGGTGTTACATCCTAATATACCATGGGTGAAAATGACGTTGTTACACACATATTTGCCTAGCTGGTCTGTGTTCCCCACACAGTCCTTCTTTGTGGTTGATTTGCCTCACTAGTATGAACAAGTGGGCATTTGGGTCAGCATGGAAGCAGAGGAGGACAACCAGATATTGAGTCACCACCAATAGAACAATGTTATCCGTCGTTGCAGTCTTGACTGCTGTCTGCAAAATCAGCTGTTCTGCATCACCCTAGGCAGGATTGGTTTGATATCCTGTGCTACAAGTATCCGCCTAACAAATTGATGAAATTGTGCTTGTTGTTTTTGTTTGCAAGAAAGACACCCTTACTTGCCGATATTCTCATATCATCGGTGAACGTAAAGTCTGCACCAGGTTCCCCCCACTCGTCTCTGATGTGCGTTTGCTTAGTGGATGGATTGTGATATCCATCGAAGACAATGATGGATTGATCAAAGTTCCATGTCAGATAGTTGCAGTACAACATACATAGCTCTCGATCCAAGGGATGCAATGGGACAAAGCATCACCATCCAGCACATACTGAACTTCACCTATTGGACGTACAATGTCGAGTGTGAATCTAGATGACCAGATGACTTTCAGCAAGTATATATTTCTGGGGTTCTCGCAGCATTTATTTTCAAACAGGGCCGATCGGTGGCTGAATCGAACTTGCTACGACAATTAGACGACGCTTAAAGTGGATCTCTTGGTTCATCTGAACCTGGTTACCGCCAACACGCACGGTTTATTTTGACTGAAGTATGACAACTTCAATTTTTTTCATGATCCAGTAATGGATTGTTATATAACATATTCTCAGGACACCATTCCACACACGTAAAACAGTACGATTTGAAGTTTATAGCGGGTTGGAATGAGCACGTTAAGCCATACAGAGAAGCATCAATTGTTGGCACACTGTATGGCAAGATTGTGGCTCTCATCACAATGCTATTAATGCCAATGTCATACGTAGATCACGTTCTCAACACAGAGCCGTTCGTTTAGTTAAACGCAATGAAAATACTGTTGAATAGAAACTATGGCTGCAGCATTACTTGGTAATAAAAATAGAGATTTCTGGAAAGACGATGGTAAAGTTACAAAGAACAATTCTGCACTACCAAACGGTTGATGAGTAACAGGTGACGAACATATTTCTTCTTTGCTACTAAATATAATGACGTATATAATTCAGTAGCCTCTAATGAAGAGGATATGGCGTCATTGTTACAAAATATACGTAGTATAGCAGATGTACAGTGTAATGACTGCGAACGTGTTGTTACTGTTGATGATGTTTTGAATGGTATTAACCATGTTAAAATAACAAATGTGATGGATATGGGTTGGTATATTTATATTATATGATTTACAATTTAACCCGTCAAAATGTCATCTTATTAAATATGGCAATGGTACCGATTGTCCATTTTATTTTGATGGTATACGAGTAAAACACAGTAAAAAGGGTTGCATGTAGGATATAGTATTGGCCCAGCCATTCACCAGACTATGGTAAAGGATATGTGTCATGATTTTATATGGCGTGTAAGTGCAATCTCTGCTAATTTTGGATTTTTGTAATATAAACACAAAACGTCAATTATCTATGTCGTACTGTACATCTTTCTATGGTGTATGTTTGTGGAATTTACAAAACAAACGTGTTTATGAGTTTTTACGTGGTGCAAAGGTATAAGAAAACTGTTTAATCTACCAGTTTGTACTCACTGCAATATGGTGCCACCGTTAGCAGATTGTTTACCAAATCAAAGACAGATTATATATCGAATGGTGCGAATTATACCGAGTTGCGTAAAAAGCAACAACACTAGTTTGAAAATGCTCGCTCATCTTGCCCTTCAAGGTAATGGTTCGTATATGTCTAAATGCTTCAATTACATATTGTTCAAACTCAAGCCTGATGCCATTCAAGTTCTGTAGTATGAAGTCTAACCATTTTTATGATATCATTCAAGAGCACTACCAGGAGGGGCTAGCGTCTATTCAGCCACATGAAGGTGATAGGCAGCCAAGGTTTGTATATGAAAGTATATTTTATTTGATGTAGCACCAAATCTAAGATTGTTTGTGACCGTTCACAGGGTAAGAAAATAATAACTAATTATTGAAAATACATATAGCAATGTAATAATTAAGTAACATTTTATTAAAAATATATCTAATGCAGCATGGCAGTAGGAAAACAAGATAACATTAACAAAACAACTGTGCAATGCAGCCTATTATTTGTAGATTACAAGCCAACTGTTGGTGGAATGATGATGTTTGGGACAATACAAATTATAATGGTGGAAACTTTTTAAAAGTAGGCATGTGTTTGTGTCTTGTTTTAAGGGCAGACATGGCAGGTACATTGGATTATTTTTTTATTTATGCAAATAGTACAATTATTCTGACGAATGTATAGATTGGTTCATACTAACAAATATATATTTTTTTACCCAGACCTCTGTTTCCATGGTAACAAAGAAAATGTCTGCTATTCACAGTGTGACAGATGCGACACTTTGAGGGACAGACTTGATTAAAGCAAATCACTGATTAATGAGTATGTATCTGTCAATTGTGTATGGGTCAAGCACTGTATAGCATATTTGTTCTCCTTATTTTAAATGGTGTGTGCCAGACACAACCTAAGAGGGCATATTTTTAAAAGTTTTCTTATAATAATTTCTTTGTGACTTATACTGTTTATTCAATTTTTGTCTATAGATCTACAGAGAAACGGTTCTGCGACAGAAACATATTTGTTATGTTAATTTAGCTAGTTACACAGGCTACCAGGTAGTACAGGTACCACTCAAGAGCTACCATCTTCTTGAAAAAAATGTCAGATATCACCCCAATAACTCGGCAATGGGGTGGAGTAAACAGTTAATTTGTTCATCCAAATATACCTTGGAGTATATAATATATATTCAATATAAAGAATAAAAGGAGGCCTCAAAACATTCCTGTAATTTTTGTTTTTAGGTTTGAAATACTAGCTGCTTCATTGTTTTAAAAACAATGATGATTACAATTTACAACATGGGATCTTCCCAATTTACTGACATGTGCTGCGTGACAACCGATCGAGTGAGCGGGAGCCGGCCGTGAGCGGATACAATTTCACAGGCGACACACCATTAACTTGTAACTTTTGTCTTTCATCGACGCTCGCACTCGTCGTAGTATGATTTCCTAGAAATTTAACATTCCGTGGGGTGTAGTTTACCCAAAATTGTAATGAAAACGCCATGGCCCATGCCTGTAATCGAATTCCGGACAACGAGTAGCCTCAATTATCCAGCCGCCGTGAGGTGGCAGCATTGGCCCGTCACAACGGCCTGGATTATTAAGCTCCAGCCATTGTTACCGGTAGGGGGCTTTACCCAAGATTCGGGTAAAGACGATGATTGGCTCTCAGGCCAACCATGAAATAACAAATTCAATAAGGATCACTTTTATCAGATAATACTATACTATAACAACTATTCAACATTAAACTTATATTGAAACATGTCATACACAAAATAAACCGATATTACACTTTTTTCGTAGTTTAATGCCTTTTAATCACATGCATATTCACTAGGTGGCAGCTCTCATGGCATGACATTCAGAAGAGCCATTCAGAGCCATACTATCGTTCTGGCGAAGTCACGCAGCCAGGCGAGTGTCGGTTAAGGGAGACTAGACAACGAGGTGGGTTCCGGCAGTGTGTGATCTCGTTAACTATCTCATTAAAACGGACCGGAAACGATAATCATTTGCGTCTCCTGTTGCTAATGCCATTTCATCCATTGGATCAACATCTCGCTGTTATAGCTAATCGTGTGTATTAGGAAGGGGGCATGTGGGATCTGGAGAGTAGGAGCCCAATCAGAACTACATCTAACGAGGTGTGCACATGCCGCTCTGGAAATGGCCTTTCCCCTCACGATGTGCCCCGGTGTATTGATGCATAGATGAACTATAGTATCGCAACTCCTTCAATTTCAAACCAGATCCAGGCTTTGGGTGTCCTATGTTCCCAAGAGAACTCAACTCTTTGTGGAAGGCGCGCCCCCGATCTTTATTATCGCTTACATTGTTATTATAGTTTGTTTCCATAGATAAGTAAAAATACGCGTACATCTTTGTTTTTCATAAGTACAATATCGTGAGGGAAAGTGTTAAAATCAATTTGACTGAATATCAATTATTAAATGGAAATGTAAACAATATGAAAGTGGCTTACACAGGCCGTCTCCGCGTGCGTGCTCTGTGTTTGCCTTGCAGATGTCAGGCTCTGGCTTTTGTTTAGATATAATATATAATTATTAATATTTTATTATGATTATCATCCCTGAATTATAATAAATTACTGGTAAAAGACAAAGGTAATGTTAAGGGTACGTAGAAGATACTGTTAATGGTTTCAGTGATTTCTTCGTAAATGGGCCAAATCTTGCAAACAACGTAAGTGTACCAAATGGAAATACAAGAGTGCTTGATTATTTACCAAATAACTCCAGCTCTATGTTCTTAGCCGGAGTAGAAGAACAGGAAGTGACGAATATTGTTAGAAGTTGCAAAATTAAAAAGTCTTCAGGGTATGACAATGTTGATATGATAATTATTATATAACACATTCTTTAGTAGTGGTGTATTTCCCAGTACAATGAAAGTTGTCAAAGTAATCCCTATATTTAAAGCTTGTTACTAACGATAGACCAATATCTCTATTTCCACAATAAAAAAAATATAAGAAAAATTATTTAATAGATAAATTCATAGAAAAATATGATATTTTAAGTAGCAATCAATATGGGTTTAGGAAAAAGATGTCCACTTCAATGGCCCTGTTAGAACTAACTGAACATATTATTATTGCCTTAGACCAACAAAATTGCACAATTGGTGTATTTATTGATTTGAAAAAAGCATTTGATACGATTGATCAGAATTTATTACTTAGAATTTTAAAAGCTTATGGTATTAGAGGGATGGCCTATGAGTGGCTGAAACGTTACTTGCATAACAGACAACATTATGTCAGCATTGACTACTGCAATTCGGATTTATTACAAGTGTTATGTAGGGTACCACAAGGCTCCATTCTGGACCCAAAACTATTTATACTATACATAAATGATATATGTAATATTTCAGAAATAATAAAATTCATTCTTTTCGCTGACGATACAAATTATATATATAAATATATTGTTCTGGGAATGACCCAACCCAGCTAAGCAAAGTTGTCAGCAATGAACTACAAAAGTTACATGTCTAGTTTGCAGTGAGTAGAGTATCTCTAAACGTTGCGAAGACAAACTACATGTTGTTTACCAACTGTCATACAAAATCAACTATTGATGTAACAATTGATAACACATCCATTGATAGAGTATATGTTACAAAGTTTTCAGGAGTCTTAATAGACAATAAGCTTAACAGGAAAGATCATATAAATATGATAAAATCTAAACTATAAAAAATTATTGCCATTATATATAGGGCCAAACATCTGCGTGATACAAAATCGCTTGTTATATTGTATTCTCTATTTCTCCCGTATTTATCGTAGTGCTGCGAAGTTTGGGGAAATACGTATAAATAATTTACTAATGGCGTTTATATATTACAAGAAAAAAGTTGTCAGAATAATTTATAATAAGAATTCATTAACATATGTTGAATGTATTGTATGTTATGTTCTACTGGAAATAAAGAATTGAATTGAATTGTACTGGTGAATCCTACAGTGATTCCGTTTTGTCCATGACCATAGGCGATTTTGTGTTGTTATGCACTATTCTCGCAGCCAATAACATCGAACATTTAAACCTGTTCAATTGCCCGGTCGAAACCAACTCGCACCTATTATCATGCTTGATTTCGGCCCAAACGAACAATTAACTTGACAATCAATGATTAAGCATATTCCAACGTTTTCCCCAAACAGTATCCAGACTGCAATCAATACCAAACCGGAAGAGCAGTAAACAAGAATAATGACACGTGGACGAAACGTCAGTATCACCAGTTCAGCGCTCACGTTCAGGCACAACATCCGATCGCCTCTCTCGAGTCACCCACGGGTAGTAGTTGGTCAATCGAAGTAGACGCCGTGGACAGTGGCGATGGCGAAGACTGTGTCATTGACATACTCAGCGCTCGCCCAGTTGTCGTTGACCGGGTCCCACAGACACCGACTGGCCATCTGGACGCCCTGGTCTTGGCGCTGACCGACGATGACGTTACAAATGAGTTTGTGACGCTCAAAGCCGAGACCCTTCACTTTGTGCTGAATCATTGTGCTCAGCTGACACGCCAGTGCCTTGGTCTGTTTCGGATCATACGTGACGTCCTTGAGATGGATCCGGAGAACGTCCTCGACGGCGCTACGCACGGCTGATGGTTTAAACGCGTGACCATCGTCTGGTTTCGTTTTGTATGTGTTCTCAAGTTTCGGTTTCGGTTTCGAGTCGCGCCGGAACAGGCTGCGGCGGCGCATGCCCAGCATCATACTGACCGACTGGACGGCGTTGCGAAGGCTACTGCGACGGCGCAAGGTTGGCTTGACTGGCCCACTTCCGCCTGAGTCGGACGTCTTCCCCGACATGATGGAGACACGGCGAGCGACGGACCCGGGACGTAGGCTTTCCTCCTGCAGTGACGCCGAGTCGACAGCGCCTGGGTCCTGCAAAGGAATAACCTGTGAGTGAGTAGGGGTGTGGGAGGGAGGTCGTCTTTCGAATAAGTTGAAAGTAGGTGGTGAACTCTAAAATGATACGGGTGGAGTTTGGCCCCAAAACAGGTTGAAGTTAGGAAGCTGGCTACAAAACCAGCTTGAAAAAGAGATGCTGGCTCTTGGAAAACAGGTGAGAGGCAGGATGTTCAAGGTCGGTTCCAAGACAGGTGGAAGATGGGAAGTTAGGACGTCTGATACAGTCCCTTCAAGAAAACAGGGAAGCTGTGTCTCCAAGAAAGCAGAGAAAATAGGTAAACAGAAGAGGGCGGTATAAGGAGAAGATGAAGACAGAATTTAAATTGGCTAGGTAGTGTCAAGAGAGATCTCCAAAAGACAGAGGCGAACCGCAGATGGTGGGAGAAAATAAGAGAGGATCGTGATAGGTGAAGATGACTCGTCAATATGGCGGAACAGACGAAGTGATGTGTTGCCCACCCGCAAAGGATCATGGGAAAGAGGAAGTATACTTTTTCAAGTAATGTGACGTTTATGGATACTAGAAATCAAGTTATACTGTGCATGCTCTTAGCTAGCGTAGTTCTTTGTCGAAAACAATACATTCCTTATAAATGCAGATGCGACTTGAGACGTTTACTGTTATACTTATAGCGATCCATGCATAAGTCAAAGATTCGATTAATAAACATAGCTTTTAAGAGTACCTATGTATATATATATTCTAACGGCTGATTGTACTTACTTTTGTGCCCGCCATGGCGCCTGCAACAAAAAGACGACATCAATAAAATTTGTATTCAACATGTTAAGACTGCTATGGAAGAACTCTACAACATTTATATATTAGCAGTCTTAGCATCAGATGGCGCTGCCTCTTAGAGATATTTCATGCTATACCGGATAACCGAATCATGTTATGTGCCCATCTTGACGTGCACTTTGGATTACAAACAATTCCAGTCAGACCTGTATTATTCCTAATACAGAACAAGTTTTGCTTTAAACATGCACGTCTGCCAAACCCTCTTTCTTCTTGTCAATCGCTGTTGCAATTGTAATAAATTGAGTCCTCTTTAGGTCGGGTTTTCTTGAACACGTAACGTCCACTGCTTGAAAGCTGTAAGAGACAAATGACCTGCCCGTCTGATAATGATTTACATCGGAAGCAGTTCTATGCTCAGAGTACGTATGTTTTTAATATATTCTTGCTAGCGACCTGTCCATGTTATACCCTCGATAGATCCGAAGTATACCATGTGTAAGGCATGCAACATCATAACTTGCTTTTGGTTCATTGTCCACGTAGTACGCACTGTGGTTACCACATTATTATAACAGTCGTGTTAATCAGATTGCACAGAGCGAATCTTCCACAAATGCTTGGGCAGTAAATTTTCCAATTCAATTTTTGAAGTAGCAAAGCACTGATGATAACTTGGATGGTACAGGACTATCGGGTTTTCTTCTTTTTTGTATTAAGCCCCAATAGTTTGCTGTTTCCCCGAAGTGAATGTATTTGTTATCTTCTGCATGCATTCAAGGTTGGCGTTATACCATGCAGAACACTGTTCATGAACTAAACCAGTTCAGTTCTAGTTTGAACAGGTTGGTATATATAACAAAACGCGTTAATGTGGTAATTGTTGTTGAGAAAATATAATCTTGTGGAATTTTTCCCAATTATAAATATTACGCACATATCAACTCGTACACAATCCCATGTCCACCCCCACCCACCCACCCCAAAACACATACACACGTGTACACACACACGCGCGCGCACGCCCACACACGCACCCGCACCACCCACACACATTGCTCACAGTTTGCCAAAGTTCACATTGATCAAAGTTCTATTATTTCAATGAATATTTCTTCGCATTTGACCACACGCTTTTAATTAATATTACAATACAAAATGTAGCTTTTGTAAGGAATTGTGGGATATTTCCCTGTACACAGATCACCACATTAATGTGAAGAAGAAGAATTTTATGTCATACTATGGTTATTCCAAAATAAAAAAATAACCCTACCGAATCTATCCAATAAGCGGGTTTAATATTGAACGTGTCTTCGTGCAGCAACAATGTCAGCCTTTCTGCATCTCCAATGCCCTGGACTAGTTGGTGAATAAATCCAAATTGCTTCTACATTTCAGGTGTGTCTTCGGGGTAACGCTTGGCCACACAGTCTGAAGTACACTTCCTTTACGGGGGGGGGGGCGTGTTAAACTAGGCAATCGCACCAACATAATTGCACATTTTAATCCCATCTAATAACTCTATTACTACAAAATTGTGATCGTTAGCAAATTGTGAGTTTATATAAATAATTAGACCCATTGACCACTAACCAATGATTATGTATCAACCAACGCGTAATTGTAGGACATTGAATTTTAACAAAAAGAGAAACTCACAAATATGACACATGTTTTGAGTTTAAGTTCGTATTTTTCGCTTGAAATTCCATATAAATCCGTCTAACATTGGTTAACTGGCCTATAATATTCCTGTTCTTATCGAGTGTCGACACCTACCGGGCTACAATAAGTACCTATATAACTCTTCTGGGTTTCGCCGGAAAATATTGATTACCACCATCTATCAGGCTCATTGCAATCAGATCATGGTACCTCAAACCGAATCCTCTACGTTTTGTCAGAAAGATGTGTTATATATATAGCGCGGTATCCAGTCCTTAGGATTGCTGAAAGCGTTTTACACTTTACTCCCTGACAGACCTGTTCAATCGGACACCATCTCGACTTCTCTGGGAAACATTCAGCCACGCTGCAATCACGACACGAAGACTAATCATACACGAGTATCCACCACGCCAGGTGCTCATTCATACAGCTGAGTGAATTTGGGAATGTAGAGTGAACGAACTTGCCGAAGGTTCGAAGCAATATCAAGAGGATTCGAACTCCGAATCTCTCGATTGAGAGTCCGACATTTTAACAACCACGCCACTGCGCTCTCTCCTTACTTACACATAGTAAAACTGCATTCTCTATTTGAATTAATATGTAAAACATTGTGTCTAGCATACACTTGGGATATTTAATGTTCGAAATTTAAATCTGTAATTTTTTCCTATGGTTTCTTCCGGGTTCAGAAATTTGTTTCTGTGATGTCACTCAGTCATGGACTGAATGCAACCTGCCCGCCGGTTTGGCTTAGAGGGAGTAAATAGTAATCGGCCGATACACAATGCACTCCTTCTGTTGCCTATATCGCCGTGTTGTGTGCCACGTACAGAGCTTGCCTGCACGCTGCTGTTGATACGCAGGTCGATTATATAGGAGAAGCTTTCTTGGAGATTAACTTTGCGGGAATCCGGTGGACACCACGCGTAAGCTGCGATTTAATTAACGGTCTCACCAAGGCAAAGTTTACGACACGGCACGACATTTCGCACAGGTTTTGTGCATATATGCGGCGGGCACAAATACGCATGTATGCAAAGCACACTCACAAGCACACACGCACGCACGCACACACACACACACACACACACACACACACACACACACACACACACACACACACACACACACACTAAATGCTGTAATTATTAACATTGTCTGTTTAACATTAAATTATTCGTGCAGAACATTAAGTACATAATATCCTACCTATTCACACGATTCTTGTCTAGACATGTTACCATAATATTTGAGGCGTGTCGTTGGTTTTTAGTAGGCCCGATCACGTTACACGATACTACGGTATACACGTGCGCGCTCACGGCAGCCAAACATAAATAATTCACCGTGTCACAGTGAAAGCAAGTACCATGCGACCATATTGTCACATGACCACATGATGTTTTATAAGGATTGTTTCCTGCGAAACTGGAGCTATAATGGTCAATACCGCTACAAAGCGTAAAATGTAAGTTCTTATAAAGCGTGGTATCCATTCCTTGGCGCTTTACTGTTCACAACGCGACTTCGATGGAAACAATCTGCGCGAAAGCTATTCATCCACATAGTATCCATCAGTATATATAGCCTACGGCAACGCGCAATGAACGAAAATTCTCATATGCAGCAATAATATTCGAACCGGGATTCTCTCGCTTAAGAGTGCGTTACTCTAACGATTACGATACAGTGCCCCACATGTAACATTATTGACTCGTTTGCCGACTTAACTTTCCATACCTCGTTGGCCGACTAACGAAGAACTGGATTGTTTCCGAACGATCAAGCTGGACAGAGTGTCCATATCTTCACTTCTTCTCCTTCCTGTCTTTGTGGCGTGCTAATTCCTTCTATAGTCGCCTGTCAAATACCCGCTGTTCTCTCTCGGTGTTCCAACGTCGCAATTCCTTCGTCGTAGGCCTACCTCCGTATACCTCGGACGTTAGAGATAAGTCGACATCATGGCACTATGCCACGACAACACGAGTTGACAAGCCAATGTGCCGGTAGAGCATTAAATATAATAAATTCACACAGGAACGCCTCGAGTATATGCTTACAGCTTATCGCAGTGCAATCAGGGAAACCATATTTATCTTGTTGGATCGAGTGTGTTGACTATTGATCAGTATGAAATAGTGGCAACATTAGCAGTGATGCTTAATTAAATCGAAATCCAAGACATTTTTTGTATGTTCTCGTTGGTGCATGTAGAACGTATTTTGATATGTCTATGTATATTAATTGACAAAAACGCGAAGGCTACGTGTAATTGATTGAGACTTCAAAGTTGTGTTGCATGCAAAGAAATATATAAACAGCCAGTTTCCAGAGACCTACCAGTGGATGATAAGCGAGTGAAATTGTTACCCTAGCCATTGGCGTCGGAACGTGGCGTCGCAATATTGGCGGTTTACACCTCCAACTGCCGAAGCGCATCAAACACATCCAACTGTACTGATAATCATGAAGGACAACCAATTGCTCTCCCTTCAGGCATCACAAAAACCTCAAATTGCACCCCCTTGAGACACACCAAAACAATCAACTGCATCCAACTGAGGCTCATCAAAAACCTCCAACTGCACTTTATTTAGACTCGCCAAAACTGTCAATCGCATTCCACTGACATTCATCAAAAACCTCTAACTGCACCCCCTTGAGACCCACCAAACATCAACTGCATCACATTGAGATTCACCAAAACTTCCAATCGCACCCCCATTTGAGAATCACCTAAAACCTCAACGGCACCCCCATAAGGTTCAGCAAAGCTCTCAATAACATTCGTAAATGCGGCTATTTGGGAATAGTAATATTCCGTTTTAATAAACATTTGCTTTAAGTGGAAAAATCAGTAGAAAGTACAATGTCTTTATATAAAATCGAACGACAACTTATAGCAGTTGGGAAGAGAAAATACATTCGATGCTAAGTCGATTCATGGCAAAACGTGGCGGATTTGGTTTTAGTCCATGCTTGGTTTCTGCTATCAGACCAGATGGTAACACTTGATAGATTCAAACGAAACCTTGCCGATTGTCCATGTATGCATATGTCATGTTCTGATATAATTGTTGCCACATGATCGGCATTACACTGGTTGGTTAACCAGTGCAACATCTGGTAGCATGTCGGCGAAATGTTCGACGAAAGAGTCTACTACGTCACCCGACACCCAATATTCCATGCACCACCTGTACGAATTTGTTTTGCGAGAGCTCCAACGGTTTGTCTTCCAAAATCGTGTTTGATTGCTTGGCCAACATATAATTAGTTATGACTAATATATCCAATCCATCGGAATTTGTTTGATATATGATGACATCTGCGTTAAGTCTTCTCTGACTTTTTTGCGAACTGAAATTTGTTTGGTCTTTTAAGAGGTAATTTCGTCACGAAGGTTAAATGTAGCCACGGGTGACCTATGCATTCAATATGTAGTTCACTTACATATTTAAATAATTTACTTTTGAAGTGCACAATGGGAATGAGCTCAAAGCAATTATGTCGACAAATTCCAAACTTTCAAATAGAACAACCGCGTAAGCTCTGCAACTGTTCTGAGCAAAATGTTTAACTAGTTACGAAAGTGATCAAATATAAATATGCTATAATTAATATATCTCATTAGTTTCCCGCGAAATTATTATGCGTACAGTTTTATTTTGACCACATTATTATAACAACCGGTTGGCACAAAGTCTGCAAATAACTCTGACGCTGTGTGCCTGGCCACCTCAGAATCTGTAGTTTGAAATCAACATAAAACTGTGTACAAAGAAAGCGTAAATTGCTCACCTTTCAGAAGAGTTCTTGAGGGTGACCTCTTCTACCGTCTTCTACGATGCTACCGTGGAAAACGTTGACCAGAGGCGAATCTAAGACGTGGCCGACTGAGACACAAGTGACCCGCTGCCTGGCGAGTGACCGACTGGTGCCTTTGTCTATTCCCTGACACGAGGAGAACTGTACAACACTCTCATTTCAATAACAAATCCTTTCACGCATATTCGGCCCGCGTGACTTTGCATGCAAACAAACCCAGTCGTGACGTCGGGGGACATGTCACAAGGTGCAAACACTTTGTTATTACTGTGACGACTGTAAGCCACGCAGGTATGCTTTTGTGTAAAACTGGGTACACCCGACCCCCACAGCGGTATATAAATCGCATGATGTTGCGTAGTAGACGGGTGTCGTAATTACGGTATTATATTCATGAACTCGTTTGAACAGGCAGTATTGTAAGTTTTTGACATTCCGAAATGTTCATTCGGTCAATACCTGTAGGAACATGCACTACATATAATTCGATAATGATTGCTTGATTACTTGAACATTCATATTAACAGCACCATTTATGACACTTAGACCGAATGACAACCTGCGCTCACATAACGATACACAAGGTATGATTATAAAAAAAAGTGTAAAATAGCGTAAATAAAAAATAACAATTCACAGTACAGTTGTGCTAAACTGATAAAATATTTGACTGACGTAGATCTCTCTCTCTCTCTCTCCCCCTACCTCCCTCCCCTTCTCTGCGTCCCTTCCTTCCCTTACACACCCTCTCTTTCACCGTATCTCCCTGTCAGTTGTGATTGCAACTGTTCGCTTTTGTTTCACACTGCATGAGTGCGCTCCGGGGTGGTCTACCCGTCGCAAGGGTTTGGAGACAATACAATGTTCTTCAAATGTTGCTTTATTACAGTTTCCAAGCTAAGATTGGGACGGCCTCTGTTTTTTCTAGAACATTCAGACAACAGCGAGAATAAAATTGATTGAGGACGGTTGTTGTCAGTGTCGGATTTACGGCAGGACAGACGGGGCACAATATATTGTTTATAGGGGACACCACAAAATGCTTTTTGGGTAATTTCTTTGGGATCGAAATGTTTTAGACGTAACTATAAGGTAGGCAACTTCTTAATTTAGTATATTTTATTTGTGTAATTGCCAAAATAAAGAGGAAATATGTATTTAAAGTGTTTACTGTTGCTAGAAGATGAAAGTGAATTATGAACGAAAAGTTGCAAACAGATCAAACGAATTAAACACGTAAACTATAAATAATAACAATTAAGGCATCTAACGTTTTGAATGGACACACCGCATTTACATATTAATAAAATCTGAGTGACTACAAAACATTTAATAAACGCAAAATCTTATTTGTTTTATGACATGTTGTGTTAATCTGTATGTGTTACGTCAGTTGCGTTAAGTCATTGCGATATGAGTGAGCTTCTATGTGTAGTGTTCAACTGGACAATAATGGCACAAAACACAAGAATTTAACTATTCCTCGTTGTTAATTGTCGATTGCCTTAAACACACCAGGCCGTCTATGTATCTGTCAGAGCACAACTGACGGAACAAACTACAATGGAATATCACTATTAAGGTCTGGGCAAAAGTAACGTTAATAGTGAGGTCGGTCACCTCAAGACCAATTTC
>OZ023218.1:31393033-31423033 GCA_963995525.1 Escarpia spicata
GTCGTCGATGACTCCAGGCGAGAGAGTTTGAACTGGCAGACGCCACCAGCAATATATCCTCTCGCTGGACCGACAATTAATGTCTATTCAGCTTCTGCTCGGCGACGTCCAACCGGTTTTGTTGTCACAGACTCCCGCAGGGGCGCGACGTGTCACATTGACTCAATTTCCCTGAATTGTTGGACGAAACTTTGAAAACTGTGCGGTAGAAGTGGACAGGACAAGAGGAACGACGATCACCTCATACTGCGTCAGCCTCGGTCATCCCTCGAGGGCCACGCTGATTAGTTGACCAAAAGACGCGTGGTCATTCTAGAAACGACTATGCGCATGCGCCAGTGCATCAAAGAACGCTTTCAACCAAATAATTAAACCACCTATCCAGACACGAAAGGTGTGAACGTACGTAAGCTAATTTAGAAGCTGACACATCCACGGTTTATAAGTGACTGTGAACTTGTTAAAATAGCCAATTAGTCGTTGAGCCCGAATCCAGAAGGTCGTCCAGAATCTAGTTAGTGGAGAAAGAGGCGAAGATGGCAAAGTGGCACCCAAAACATGGGAAATCATCTGTCATGGGCCGGGTAGCTGTCCGCACATTAAGTCCTATTCCTGCTGGATTCAGCCTGGGAAACACACATGGCGAATTTGCGCTAGGAACAACTATGTCAGAAACGAGAACTCTCAGTCGTGAAATTGAGGTAAGTACCGATAAAAATAATAAAAAGTAAAAGTAAATTATTATATATTAGGAATTTCGTTTAGTCTAATATAATAATTTTGGATGCGCGCGATAACATGATACACGGATGCTTTAGACACAATGGAAACAACCTGAAACTTTAACATATGTAATTGTAATAAACTCTGATACACTAATTAAATAAAGAACATTATTTTATATAGTAGACTAAATTGACATACTTTCGTTTCGTTGTGGTTTCAAAGTCCAATCAGATGTGATAATAATTGATATCACTTAGACTTTGCGAAACGTTGCGTTACCGTAATAACAGGAGCAATTGGCGAATGTTGGCAGATATGAGTTGTATTATGGATAAACGATTGTATTAAAGCAATTATTAAAGTTAAACCTAATGCTCAGGTAGGGTAAATTATAATTGTTTTAGTTGACCTTTTTGAACATTTATTATTTCGTGAAAATGCACAATAGGCTAGCAAAGTATTATCCCGAGGTTCTGATCTGCATTCACTTCTGGATACGTTCAAGGATTTTTTAAACAGTTTTGATGAAGAGTTTTATTCGAAAACTGTATGACTATATAACCAATAACCATCAATATATTTTTTCTCACGATTTCTTTACCAATGATAAATATAAAACTTCACGATAAACGTTGCTATCATAACACAATTCGGGCACTTGTTAAACGTAGTTTTATTTTTTAAACTTTCTATGATAATAATTGCATGTTGGGCTTAAGTCATCTCTTCTTGTCCTATGAACATAGACGTAAAATATGATTTATTATTAAAATTATTATTATGACAACTCCGCGTGGTTACGTACTCTACACAAATGTTTCGTATACATATCCCAGACATGCGGAGACACGGTGGCGTTTGTAAGTGGTGTATGGAAATGACTACGATTGAGATTTAGGCTCTTCACAAAAGCCATCAGATTAATAGATATAATTTACCTGCTAGATCCTACTATCATTGACATAAATCACCAAGTAGTAGTTCCAGCGACGCAGTGCGTGTCGATATATCACAGTGCGTGCGAGCGCCAAGCCGTCAAATACCAGTTATTCCGAGTCTATGCTCTAGACAACGTGGTCCACCAATACATGTTGTTTGTATAAACATATCTTGGCATATTCTTTAAATTTATTAATACACGTGGCCAAATAATTCTAGCTTGCCATCTATATATATTAATACGCTAACTGTGTGTAAGTACGGCTGTATCGCCTCCCAGGTGCCGACGTGCATTAGCCTCTTTTTGTGTTCATACCGCTCCCTTGAACCTACTTGAATCAAGCGGGTGTCATTATTGCGCAGCTTTCGAAATGAAAAGGTTAGCGTGGACGAGTTTATTAAAAGATATTGTTATGACATAAAAATGTCCACCACAATGAGCATTGGTCTCAAAGGGGCAGACATGCATGGCGGACGTGTTAAATGTCCCTCTTTCGCGTTCAAAGCTCAAATACAAAATGCTGAACTGTTTATAACTTCTTGTGAGTTTATATGATATGTACAGTTTCTAGTGAACGTAGCATTAACTAGAATATATAACGTTTGTCATTTGCTATCTTGTAGGTGTTATCAGTACGTCACGCTTAGGGCGGAGGGAGGTCTCCGGTTAGTTTAGTCATTTAGGACATTGACAAATGTCAGTTAATAGTTTTGTTAAGGAAGGCAGGTTTCACAGTAGTCATCTACAGCCGATATCATACGAAATATATAGGGAACTGACTACTGTTCCGCGTTCGTCAAACAAAGAGACTGGGGAAGGGAAACGGAGAGAGAGAGAGAGAGAGAGAGAGAGAGAGAGAGAGAGAGAGAGAGAGAGTGTGTGTGTGTGTGTGTGTGTGTGTGTGTGTGTGCGTGCGTGTGTGTGTTTGAGAGAGAGAGAGAGAGAGAGGGGGGGGGGGGGAGAGAGAGTGTGTGTGTTTGAGAGAGGGATAGAGAGAGAGAGAGAGTGTGTGTGTGTGTGTGTGTGCGTGTGTGTGTTTGAGAGAGAGAGAGAGAGAGAGAGAGAGAGAGAGAGAGAGAGAGAGAGAGAGAGAGAGAGAGAGAGAGAGAGAGAGAGAGAGAGAGAGAGAGAGAGAGAGAGAGAGAGAGAGAGAGAGAGAGAGAGAGAGAGAGAGAAGAGAGAGAGAGAGAGAGAGAGAGAGAGAGAGAGAGAGAGAGAGAGAGAGAGAGAGAGAGAGAGAGAGAGAGAGAGAGAGAGAGAGAGAGAGAGAGAGAGAGAGAGAGAGAGAGAGAGAGAGAGAGAGAGGAGGTAAAGAGAGGTAGAGAGAGGGGGTGGTAGAGAGAGAATGAGATAGAGAGACCGAGAGAGACGGGGTGAGAGATGGGGAGGGAAGAAAGGAAGATAGGGAGGCCGGAACCGGTGGTGGGAAGGATGGAGAAAGGGAAGAGAGATAATGTTGTTGTTGAGTGTTGCCGTTAGATATTGCTTCTAGTCACACCATACATCATTGTCTGAAGTCACTCTGCAGGGGTGGTTTTCAAGACCACTCATGTTTGTATGGGCTTTGTTGGCGATACCCTTGATGTGACCCCTCGAAACTGTGCACAAAGACACGCTTAACGACTCAAGAGTCTTCGGTCTTCTCGGGGCGGGCGTGAATAAACTAGTCCGCTTTAAATCACCCCGAGTGAAAGGCAGAACCTACGGCGATTATACGCAGAAGAATAATAAAATCCATTGTTGCGCCTTCAGTACCGTTGATAGCAATTCACTATTGTTCTGGGAATAAATATTTAGGCACAACAGACGACGAGGATTTTGAGTGGTCCGCTGTTATTTCTATACGGCGCATTCAACCCAGCATCGGCACGACAAAAACCATTCCGGTTGATGAAAAAATATTACTGACATGAGAACATATTACTAAAGAACTTCTACGAATAATGTAAATCACACAGAACACACGTACGAGTAGCATGTTTGTAAATAATGTTATCGACATGCATTTGACACACTATTGGGCAAGAATGTAAACGGTTTTAGAAAACGGGTGTTTAATATTGACAATGAAATACGTTTAATTGTGCAGGCAGTGTTGACAGGCCACCGGCCCATGTGGACTAGGTGGGCAAAATCGATATTATAAAATGGTGATTTTTATATACTATTTTTACATATTTATTCAATTATTTCTTACAATTTGTATAACTGTTTTAATTCTTAACTGTTTTTAACTTTCTTAAATTGTGTTACCTATTTATAATATTATTTGTTTATTTTAAAAACCAGATGTGTCTTTAATACCTATTTGTATGTTCCTATGTTCTCCTGCTAGCCTCGATCGATATTGGTCTACGGTCGTTTTTGTTTCCTTTTTTCTTGTATTTTCTGTAACAGTATATTTGCTAGGAACGTGTTCGTCTCGAAATTACAGCAGGGATAGATTAAACGTGAAGCGGTTTCAATCCCTAACACTGGTCGAGCGCGGAAAGTTATATGCCGAATACCCTAAAATTATTCGAAAGTAAATTTTTTTTTAGTCCTAGATGTTTTATATAGACACAATAAAGACATCAAAAAATGTACCCTTTTGCGCCCTTTCACACAGAGAGGGTCGAACCCGGCCGGCTAAAGCCTGGATCCACTACTGTGCGTGCTTCATGTAGTGAATGCATCATGATAAGTAGACTAATTTGGAAATCCAATAAATCGGGTTGACAATTAGCCAGGTACAGTGAGTACATTCCAAATAAGAATTGAATATTATATTTAGTTTTTAACTCAACTGTTGACAGGTAGTGCTTAGAGATGGCATAGTGCAGCTTGCCATACGTCATCACCGGTACGGGGTGAATGACAGGAAATCACGCGATTGGACGCTGCACATCGAGGCGGCGCGCGACAGACACGAGCAGAACGTTGAGGCCGTGTTGACGTCGAGCAGTGATGTCACGTACCGAGCGACACGAGACATCGCGCGAGGGGAGCACCTGTTCGTGTGGTACGGGGAAGAGTTGGCGCGACACATGGGCGTTCCCATTCTCACTCCGGATAACATTCGAGGTACATACTAGCCCCTGTGTGACTTGTGTGCATAATCGAAACAAATGATCATATCGTCATCCGTTTGGTGTATACTGTATAGCAATAAATCTTATTCGCCAATGTAAACCTCAAAACTATATTACATTTTGGTTAAATTTGTACGATGTCATAATAATGAAACTTTACCGCGATCGATTGTATAATAATAATAATAAGCTAACTTCTATTGCGCCTAAATCCTTGGAAACCAAGCTCAGAGGCGCATCAAAACAAAAGGATTGGTCAATCTCAAAATCATTAAGCAGTATTCCAGTTGTCAACATATGGGTCAAGGCGCTAGGGAGCTACGGTGGATAAGCAAGGTTGTAAAGATAAATTTTAAATGACGACGGAATTTTTTAATATTTTCAACTGATCTAACACTAAGAGGGAGCATATTCCAAAGAGTTGGTGCAGCAACAGAAAAAGCCCTAGTTCCAAAGTTAGTGTTGACTCTAGGAACAAAAAGTAGGTCAGAACTAGATGACCGAAACTGATTAAGTTTTATTACAGGAGTAAGCATTGAATGCAAATAAGACGGTTGCTTACTGGACAGTGCCTGATATGTAATGGTATAGATCTTAAATATTATACCATATCGTACAGGAAGCCAATGCAAAGATTTCAAAAGTGGTACAGAGCGAGAAAAACGAGATCTTGTAACTACTCTTGCTAGACAATTTTGGACACGCTGAAGTTTTGTGATATCCTTGCTAGCGATATTATAAAGGAGGGAATTGAAATAGTCAAGTCTGCTGCTAACAAGCGCTGTTGCAATAGTCTTAGCAACAGAAAATGACATATACCGGCGAATACGGCGAAGATCACGAATATGATAAAAACAGCAGCGACATGTTTGAGATATGTGTTGTCGGAAATTGAAGTTACTATCAAAGATCACTCCTAGATTCCGCACCGAAGTTGCTGGCGTGATATACCGATTCAAAATACGCGTAGGGGAAAAATCATCCAGTTTACTACGTTCCATTGGAGTACCAATAATGATCAATTCAGTTTTATTTGCATTTAATTTCAACTTGCTGTCAGTCATCCAGTAGAAGATATCTTGAAGGCAATCACTAAATTGGTTAAGGGAGCGATTTGTATCCGGGGTAGCCAACAAAATGTAAATATGTGTATCACCAGCATAATTAAAAATGATGATCCAAGTTGTCTTTGTATAACAGAGCTTAGTAAGAGTAAAAAGCAAAGGCCCAAGAACAGAACCCTGAAAACGATTGCCAACTAAATGGAACCAAATCAAACTCCACATTTAACGGAAGTTAGTTAGCACAAGTTCTGACCACAAGGAAACAAACTGTAACCGAAACAGTAGCTGAAACTGTAATACAAACTGTAATACAATTCAACGTAAACGCCATACAAGTAAGCTACACATTAATATACTAATTATGGGTCATTGTCAGTGTATCTCATCCCAGGAACAGAGGTATAATCGCCTCTTTTTATGTTCATTGCTTCTTTGGATCACTAGCACTTGATCTACCAATTATTGGCAAAGTAATTCAGTTGCAAAATTGACTTGTCAATAATTCCACAGGTGGCGCAACTGTGGAGTAGATTAAACTGAATATCTGCTGCACGCAAAGCCGCAATTGGCGACAGCAGAAATTAATTGGACATGGGAACAATTCAAATATTCAGAATAATGTAACGGTTATAATGACGGTGTTGGAGGGTGTGAGTTAGTATTTAATTGTGTCTTAAGAAACTCTGTTTCTCCGTGCAGGTGACCAGCTGTACGTGTGTACGAGATGCATGATGTGTTTCCAACATCCCAACACATTGAAGTCGCATCTTCTGTGGCATTGCCTACAGGTGTCGTCCTCTCCCGCCACAATCAGTCAACGTCCCAATCAGCCAATCGCACCCCTGGCGATTCACTCAGCGCTTTCATGCAGACACATAGCGTCGGTCGCCCCTCGTGTGTTCTGTCCGCCTCCTCGACATATTGTTCGCTATGACGGGATGGTAGCTACGATGGAGAAACTTCACGCCGCGCTCCGAGAGCAATATCTAAGGAACCAGCACAGTCCACTGTTGACATTTGGCGACGTTCCTGTGTCTGTCCGGCAGTTCTTTCTGCCCGTGCTTCCGAGTGATGATTTACACGGGACAGACTGCCACTACAGCGCATCGACTACATCACCAGGTTACACCAGCGACTGTCTATGTATTCATCGCCAGCGTCAACCACAACCAGCATGTGTACCAACGAATCACTACCGAATGAAACGGCTGCCCATGGAGATGCTAGAAGCGACGTCGTCTGGTTATAAACCGAATACGTCCAGACTGTTTCCGGAGAATTACGACCAAGCCGTCGACAACTCTCTGCGCCCGTCGGATGCCTCTCACAAGCGCCACCTATGTGTCTACTGCGGCAAACTGTACTCGCGCAAGTATGGGTTAAAGATACACCTGCGGACTCACACTGGTTACAAGCCCCTAAGGTGTCGTGTTTGCGAGCGTTCCTTTGGCGACCCGAGCAACCTGAACAAACACGAGCGCCTCCATGCGGCCGACACCAGCGCCTCCTACCGGTGTCCGCACTGCGGCAAGACTCTGGCAAGACGTCGGGACTGGGAGAGGCACATCCAGTCCAGACATCCCACCGAGGCGCGAGTCAGTCCCGTCAAAGGGACGGGAACAGATCGACGGATGCACGATGCAGACAGCGGCGACTGGCGGATAGCCATCAAGCCTGACAGTTTGTAGTCTTCATTAGTATGTCAATCATTATGGCAAATGCAATGCGTACGTTTAATTACTGAACGTGCGGTGTTTAATACATACTGTGGTCCGAAGACAGAATGAATGCTTACACTACGATGTTCATGAATATATTTCCAGAACAATAATTCTGTTACCTAATTAATGCCGCTCTACCCAGAAGTGACATCCCAGAGTCCTACCGGGCCAGTAATGAAGTGCAACAGCTATCCCACCATTCCCAATGAATGAATACAAATGAAATGATGCAAGGCCACACCAACTTAAAACAACGTGTAGGCACGTGTATATTACCTATTAGGAGTTTAATCAGTAGACCGTTTACTCGAAACAGGTCATACTGGTATTAGATTATTATACTGGATGCAGGTAAGAACGGCGACAAATGAAAACGGAGACAGACCAAAGCTGCGACAAATTAAATAAAAATCATCGTGTATATCCTTCTGCTACTATGCGTTGTCCAACGCCATTTTAACACATATTTGTCGCCGTTTTGAATTTTGCCTTGTCGCCGTTTTCGTTAAAAAACGAACCGACTGACCCCATTTAAGAATGCGTTGTCCCATGAATTATGTATTCAACAAAAATGTTGAAGTGGACGTATTATGCAAATAGGTCAATGCAATTTTTTTTTATCACATGACACATGTAATAACAGTTAGATATACTATAGAAGTACTTGTTTGTATTATCACGCACAATAAATAAATGATTTTGAAATCGAAAAATGCATGTCCCGATGTTTTGTATCGACTCTGACAATGACCACAAAAATCTATGCTGATACCGAGGTGCCCGTCACTTCACAAGAAGTTCACAAAGGTTCGCTAGTAGCGATGCCATGCAGACCTGAAACTTTAGCTGGCTGCTCTCAGCACATCAAAAGCATTTCTTGGTTTTGGTTGTGCCTTAGGCTTAATGTTAAGGCCTGTACTGCCAGGATCAGGCATACATGATACCATGGTACAGGTGTATCTGAACGGCGATACCACGTGGATGATTGACGATGTAAATAATGCGTCGGTGTGCGAAAATGTTAAAGCTGTCTAGAGTCCTTGCTCTCGTTCCGCTGTATTACAAGATCCACCGCTGCAGGCATGGTCTTTGGCAACGCTATCAAACGTCTGACAATATAACAAATTTCCTTGATGTCGTTCTGTTACGAAACATCCACTAGCATTTTGTCATACAAGCTACTGTCGTGATCACCAGTCTTCCGTAGCCAAAGTGTAACAAGACCGCTTGTTGGGTGAATAATTAATAACACCCGCCATTTGCCAATCATGCAGGCGGACAAATGAGTTCGGCAGTGCATACATGTCATTGTATACGCATGGTTAAATGTTAATCGCCGTTGTTTAATTAGTTATAGCAAACATATAACAAAACAAACGTTGATTGACATATCAAACAAAAAGATTAGGCTTTAAGGTCATCCCGTTTTGCTAGGTAGGGTCGGGTTACCGGAAACACGACGGTGATCAATCGGATTGAAACCAGAGGCCCGTCGGGCCAGTAAAATATGAAAACTGGTGGCCCGAACTGGCCCGATAGCTTAAAAAAAGGCGCCGGGCCAACAGGCCAGTGTTAATGTCGAGGCCTGGACTAGCATCAGAAAGGTGAGCAAACAAATCCCTCTTCCAAATCAGTTATTTGCTTTGTTCTGTCCAGCATGCCAATATAGGCGGGTATATTTCATCATCATTGCTTAGCACAGACATTAAATGTTAATTTTTTTGAAACAATTAAAAGAACCGGGTAAGTTGATTGTAATATAATAAAATAATTGTTTCCGTGACTATTTTAAATATGAAACTGATCGTACATCTACAAGCTTATATAGATATATCAAAACGAGTCCAATCGTTATGTAGATAACTATATTTATTTGCTAAATAGGAAATTTTTTAAAAACATATACATATATAACGAAATGAACCACCAAATGCAGTAAACCTCATGATAGAGGAAAATGGTTCGTCAGTTCATAAGTCAGTGAACCACCACATAATATTATGGTAAACCTCCTGATATAGGAGAGTGACGGTGTCATAATTTAGGTAGGGTCATATGTCGCTCTGCTCTTCCCGCCACAGGCCCGGTTGTCTTGATAGTAGTTTGACCGCCGCCCGTCTGCATGTATTGGCCGGGGCAATCTACGGTGTCGCCTTATATTAAAGAATCTATCCAGGCTTATGAAATAAAATTAGAAAGAGAAGCAGATTGCGAAGAAGCTGTTTGGTGTAACATAGTTACAGGAAACTCAACGTTAACAGTTGGGTTAGTTTATCGAAGTCCAAACATAAGCATAGAAGAGAATGAAAAAATACAAAACGCTATAAGGGAAGTAAGCAAACGGAACTGTATTATTATGGGGGACATATACAATGGAAATCTCTACAGAGTATGGGGAGTGAGGACCACAAGTTTTTAGTTTTAGTACAAGATAGTTTCCTTTCTCAACATGTGCTAGAACCAACCAGGGGAGAGAATGTGTTAGACTTAGTTTTGTCCTCACAGAAAGAATTAGTTGACAATGTCAAGATATGTGAGCCACTGGGGAGTAGTGATCACAACCAGATACATTTTACCATCAAAGTAAAATCAGAAAGGAATAGTAAAAAGCAGTATAGGAGAAATTTCCACAAAGGAAGGTATAAGGACATGAGGAAATATTTAGCAAAGATAGACTGGAATAACACACTGAAGAATAAGACAGCAACCGAATGCTGGAATATCATAAATAGTGAAATTAAGTGCATAGTCGATAAATTTGTACCTGTCAAAAACAAGGGAAACGGTCTAAAAAGAAACACTTATCGAAAGAAGCCATTAGAAAAATTAAGTATAAACAAATGATGTGGAAGTCATATAGATGTACTGGAAATGATGAAGACTACAACATTTATAAAGAAGCACTTAATCAAGCCACAGCTGAAATTAGAAATTCAAAGAGAAGCTATGAAAAAAAATTAGCTAGTAATATAAAACATGACAGTAAGAGTTTTTATGCGTATATTCGAAGCAAACAGAAAGTTCAGGATAAGGTCGGTCCTCTAGAAGATAGTGCTGGAAATACAATATCAGAGGGATTCTTAATGGCAGAAGACCTGAATGAGTATTTTAGTTCAGTGTTTACCAGGGAAGATATTAGTTCACTGCCAGTACCAGAGGCTAAGTTCAAGGGGGCAGATTCAGACTATTTAGGACAGTTAGTTGTAACCTCGGAAATGGTAGCTAAGAAAATAAGGGCTATGAAGGATAATAAATCACCTGGAGTGGACGGGATTCCGCCCAAACTACTATTGGAAATTGTAGAACAAATTAGCGCACCGCTTGCAACAGTTTTCAATTTGTCATTAGAAGAGGGAGTGGTTCCTTTAGAATGGAAAGAGGCAAACATTATACCGTTATTTAAAAAAGGTTCGAGAAACAAGTCAGAGAACTATAGACCAGTGAGTTTAACATCAGTGATTTGCAAATTATTAGAAAGACTAATTAAAGATCACATGGTGGATTTTCTTGTTAAACATAACTTGATAAACCCATCTCAACATGGGTTTTTAAAAGCGAGGTCATGCTTAACAAATATGTTATGTTTTTTGGAAGACATCACTAGGTGGGTAGATGAGGGATCACCAGTAGATATCATCTATTTAGATTTTCAAAAAGCTTTCGACAAAGTACCACATCAAAGATTACTCCTTAAGCTAAAGGCCCATGGCATAGGAAATGGTATAATAAACTGGATAGAAAAATGGCTGAATGACAGAAGACAACGTGTAGTAGTTGATGGGGAGGCTTCAAACTGGAAATCGGTATTGAGTGGG
Source organism: Escarpia spicata (assembly GCA_963995525.1). Classification (NCBI taxonomy): domain Eukaryota; kingdom Metazoa; phylum Annelida; class Polychaeta; order Sabellida; family Siboglinidae; genus Escarpia; species Escarpia spicata. The sequence goes on from OZ023218.1 coordinate 31,404,371, forward strand.
GTACCACAGGGATCAGTACTAGGACCTATATTATTCTTAATATATATCAACGATTTGGACGATGATATAACAAGCAAGGTGTTAAAATTTGCGGATGATACAAAAGTTTTTAGAAGGATTAAAAGTGATGGAGACAGACAGCATTTACAAGATGATCTTGATAGGTTGATCAAATGGTCTGAAAAGTGGCAAATGCTGTTCAATTTTGGGAAATGTAAATGCCTCCACACAGGTCATGGGAATGAAGAGGTAAAATATAAAATGGGGGGTACTGTTCTAAGTACTACTGTAAAAGAAAAGGACTTAGGGTTAACCATTAGTGCTGATATGAAGGTTTCAGAGCAGTGCGGAATTGCAGCGTCAAAGGGAAATCAAATCCTTGGATTAATTAGGCGAAATATAGCGTATAAGAAAAAAGAATTAATAGTACCACTGTACAAAACAATAGTGAGGCCTCATTTAGAATATTGTATACAAGCATGGAGGCCATATCGCAAGAAGGACATAGATATGCTAGAAAGAGTACAGAGGAGAGCGACTAAAATGATACCAAATCTGAGGGATCTTAGTTACGAAATACGCCTAAAAGAATGTGGTTTACAACACTAGAGACCAGGAGATTGAGAGGAGATCACATAGAAATGTTTAAAATATTGAATGGTTATGAAAATATTGATAGAAACATTTTTTTCTCAGTTAAGAAAAATAGAAGGACCAGAGGACATGAAGCTACATTAGTAAAGGAGCAGTGTAGATTAGATATAAGAAAGTTCTCATTCTCACAAAGGACTGTAAATGAATGGAACAGATTATCTCCTGATTGTGTTGGTGCTAGTAGCGTGAATATGTTTAAAAATTAAATCGACACACACCTTAAAAAGGCGGGATACATGTAGATAAAAAGTATTGGACTCTCGATAAGCCAAAAGGCTTCCTTGTCCAACTGCCAACCAGAGTAATTTTCTGGATGGCAATCTTGTTAAATCTATACAAGATCATAATTTACTAACCTTTTTAATTTTTGGTCAAGTTCGCAAGTAAATAAGAGTCAGTGCTACGTGAAATTAGAATATTAATGTTAATGTTGATCGGCGTCCCCAGCGGTTGTCTGAGGAGCCTCATGTCGCCAATGGATAATGCACTGCCGATGGAAAGCCGGATGACACTCCGGGTCGACGATGGCCCACTGACGGTCTATGGGCACCCCGGAGAAGCGCAGACCTGCCAAGTCTCCTGGGTTAGTATGTTTTGTAAATTTGTTTTATTAATTTGTGTCATCCCTTTATCAATTTTAAATATTTACCTACTTCAAACAAATTATAAATAATTAAAATTATTTTTAGATTCGGTGAAACATATTGTACATGCTGCAGAGTGGTGTGTGCTCACAGCCGGCTGGTCGTGCTCGAAGCGACCTCAACCACCTTCACCACCATGCTCCTGACCCACCACTGGTGCAGCCGTTCCTGTGTCCTTGTTCGTACCGATCGTCGCTTCGGACAAACAACTTGCACAGTATCCAGCATATGCACGTAGTGGTGGACGGAGCGAAGGTGATGGGGCTGTGATTTCCACCGGCGCCCGAGAAACCTCAATAGGCGGCGTCGCAGGTTTCGAAAAGTGTACAATAGTCACCGGCGTCGGAACAAAATTAATATTAATATAGTTCAGCACTCCTCCGCTGTTGTTGTCGGTTCGGTCAGACATGACACCGGAAGAAGGGAGGGAGGTGCCGTTGACAATTTTTGGCGGCGACGTTCATAATTTTTGAAGCTCACCAACAACCTTAATTTACACCCCCCCCCCCCACAAAGGTTCGCCAAAACATCACCTACAGGCTGTCCAAAATTTGCACCAACGCCTAAGACAGTGACAACGAAAGCAAAGACAAACAACCAAAACGACGGTGACACCGTAGGACGCCGGCCAGAACGTGGATGTTGATGGTAATACAGCTGCAACGCAAGAAACAACGACATTCATCATTGTCAATGTGGTATTCATCGGCACACATGTGCTTGCAGGTTTTCGTATGGGCCCATTTACATTTTTGCACAGATGCGTTTATTTATATTTTCCTGAAAGTTATAAGTTAATGTGCAAGTTAAGCTGCAATGCAGACCAGGACGTACGGCGTCATCGACCGGACCAGCGCTGGATCTTGAATGGCATCATCGGTGTTTCTGTTACAATATGTTACATATGCATCCTGTACTGGCGGAAGAAGATTGCCAGTAGCCGGGTAGACCATACCTGGATCCGGATTCTCGTCGGTTGCGGACTTTCTCCCACCGAGTTTTCACCTGTGGCTTCAAATCTAATGCACAATTACGTAGAATTGGTGTCAGTAGAAATTGTCGCTAAATCAAAGATTTGGAGTAAGCACGTTTGCAATTTAAGAAGAATCGATTAAACGTAACATGAATGTTTCAGTTAAACTTTATGATGGTCCACACCATAGCATAGGCGTATTTGTAGATCTGTAGACTGTACTGTCTGTAAAACCTCTACTCTAGATCGTTTAAACTCGTCTAGTAGAGGGATAGGCGACACAAATTCATAAATAACTGATACTGACTGATAGTGATAGTCATGCTTGTATATAACTTATAAGTGTCAAACTTCAGCAGAATCTACGATTAACAAATATCAGTATTGAGTAAGTTTACTAATTACCTAATGACAGTCAATTTCTGTCAGTGTCAGTGGGTGTCAGTGAGACGGAGCCTGGCTTAGAGAGTTAATTAATAATAGTACACATGTATTTAGGCTATTTTAGGAAAAACAATCACACTCACGGAAACAGATGTCTACAAAATAATCTCTAAATTCTGCATCTTGTAACACTAGGCTGCTATAGCCTATAGTATAACACAATAAAATAGTTAATATAAGTAGGCCATAGCGCTAATTGAGGCGCCACGTATGGTCGACGTGACTCTGGCTATGCTCACCGTTACTGTGTTACTGATAACTTAGATTGTTGTAACTTGTATGTGTACGTTGTCGCGCTTACATTTATCCGGGCGTTAAATAATATCCGGGTGACGTTTCTGCGCGTGCGCGTATCTAGGGGAATGCATTTAGCACCAGCTACGACTGTCGTGTTTTCACTTATCCGGTCGTTATGCATGTTTATATGTATATATATATATATTTATATATGTGTCTATATATATACATAAATTATAAACTGTTTGCTTCTCACAGACATAAAAAATTATATCGTAAAACAGTTTCCTCTCCACGCACACGCCACGTGACATACTCTTATACTTGGTTACAAATCTGAAACAGCAAATTATTATTATGTACTCTAACTATAACGCTCGTATTACGACAACAAATGAAACATTTTAACTACTGAATATTATGTATCACTACGTGATCTACTGGTGCCAAATATTATGCCTTACATATGCATATAAACATCACCCGGATAAAATTTAACGCCCGGATAAATGTAAGCGCGACAACGTACGACATGACATTGACATGAGTCATGATGATGTGTCTGACTCAATCATACTCACACAGTCACAAGTCATAGCCGCCGTGTCACAGCGTGAATTTTCGAATGATTGCGCACAGTTACACAGTTTCTATATATCCAAAACACACTGGAATTAAAATCAAAGTACAGGCTTTCAAGGGAATCACAAATTATGTCGAAACGATTCATAAAGCAAAAAATATGCCACGTCGATCGCGTTTGCCCCGACCAAGGTCAAGGCTGTTCAGCGTCGGCGGGATCTGTCATTATTTGTATTATAAAAATGCCCTCATTAGAAGGGATGCCTTGGTACTCGACTGTCGCAATAGTGATATATAAATTTACCAAATATTAGAAAACATACAGCATCGTTACGTAAACACCACAACGCGCTCGCAGATACACATTGACGTAATGACCTTAGGGGTTTGCCAATTATTATATACCGTAGACATCTATAGAAATAGGCACGCTCAATTCCCGTATAGTCACACACAGAAACTAGCGGCTAGACGTCGTGAAATTCGAGAGCACGCATTTTGAAATGTGACGGTCAGCGACCCAGTGACTAGATGTAGCTATATATACACGGAGGCGTAGCAGTGCTATCGAAAGTGGTCCAGCCAGAGGTGAGGCATTTTAACAAAATTCTACCACAATGGTGCATTTTGGTTTATTTATTGTTTAGCCTTAGAAATAAGTATAATATTCCCACCCCATTTATTTACATCATACTACATTGATTCACCAATATATGCGCTGGCATGACTGCAGTTAATTTGGCTAATTGGATCACTTGTGCCAGTAGTTATTGTTGATGTGAAGACAGCGATAACAAATATGCTAACATACTTGAAAGTGTCACGTTTACCACATGTAGAACGTTATGGGGCTTAGATGTGTCTCCAGCTCTTGCAGACATGGAAACTAATTTTGAATTAGTCTTTGTACGCGTCTCCACCAGCTGCTGCTGACAAGTTCATGTATGTACTGTAGATGCGTTGACTGAATCTATCTTTGATAACGACACAATGAGGTGCTGAGCCTAATAATATAATGGCTAGACCGTGGTCTATGTATCGATGTTTTGGACTGGCCGGTACGACCGGAGCGGTTCCTACACCTATGATATACCAAAGAGACACGCTCGAGACGCGGTTGAGTTGCAACTTTTCTTTTTTGGCCTCGAAGTAACATTGTTCACATTGGAAAGTCTAATAACTGCCTAAAAATCAAATTGTGTAGAGTCATTTCATTTCATTATATATATATCGCAGTTGTGAATGAACTCATTTGGTGACCAAAAGAAGTGCCGATGGTAAAATGACTCTACATAATTTGATGTTTTATGTGTTCTCCCTTGGGTTGCGTATCAGGTTAGGTTATTCAGACAAATATGATGTAATGGATATATAACTTAATAATTATATATATTTATATTGTACGGTAATATATTGTAATTATATATGTGAAAAAAAATTGTGATCTGTCTAAATAAATAAAAATTAGGAACATCGTTATATATAATTACCATATTTAATTATTACTACAAAAATATAAAATATTTATAAACTGTGCATCATAGTATAAAAATGATTTGATTTATATTATTTCGTGAAAATATAAACAAAAAAGTGCCAAAAAAATCTAAGGTTTGTTGTCAGGCTTGAACTGACGTAAAATAGATGATACCAAACCAACGCGTCTACCAACTGAACTACCGACATCGACGGAAATTAACAGACTGATGTAAGTTGTTACGATAAATTGTGCAACTCCTCCTTCATATATCGATATTCTAATGATATTATGAGATTACACACGTTACTTTCTGTAGCTGGATACAATATATGTTTGCTATGTATGTTAATTCATTGATGGTTTGCAATCGATATAATTATTCTGAAAACGAGCCGAAGCTCAACGAAACCTGGTCGAATTGTAGGCCCATTCGCATTCATTGTTTTGAATAAAATTGGATTCATGTGGAACTGTAAGATTACTGCTTGTTCCTCTATGATGACTAGTGTTTGTATTACATCGGAGTATCGCACAATAACTCATTCTGATGCTCGTTTCGATCCAAAAGCTACCCTTATATACATGCTCTGAATGCATGGAAAGGGTCGGCCTGATGCGAATATGGATTATATGTGAGGTCACATCTCGGCATCCCGAAAAACGCGCCAAAAATATGCATACTCGAAAATGTCTGGATGCACAGCATAAAATGTGGAATTTCTAATTAATTTAATTATTTTGATTTTTTTGGCTTGGTGGACATGGAAATAGATAGCAGGATGTCATATAATATGAATTCAAGCAATAGGTGTTTTTATTCCCTTTAATCAACGAAGATTATTCTACATTCCATTTGAAGGCATTTGAATGACACACGTCACTCTACTGTCACTGACGATGACTTACGTAGTCTGATCAAGAATACTATATTAAAATAAAATATTTTTGGTCTGATCAGGTTCCGGGAAAGAAAGCAAAAACTTAGACTGATAGTATCCGGTAGATGTCGCTACTGTTCAGTGATTGCTAGATTCCCTCGATGGATTCTAATGAAGGCTTAGATGGCAATATTAGAGAGTAGAGAGTGTCTGCAAGCATACCGATCTCGATTCTCTTCCCTGTCCCTGACAAAGACCGTAGATCAATATCCAAATAGAGACTCCTTGATCCCTAACGCGCTGTGCGTACTACGCCATAGCTTTTTGACCGCCATTCGGGAAGCAAGCGCATGCGCCTGCGGGACCGCACCATGCGATGTTAGCGTATTTGTTTTGTCACCTCATTTCATCAGAATAATCACCATGCTGTGATGCGTCATATAAAATGAAAGATATTTAAATAATCCTTGAAGTTTTTACCTATCACATTTCAAAATAATGAAATTTGTAAACAAATCAAGTAGAAACGTTGCACTTATTTATTGAGCCAACTGAACTTCGTTGTGTTTCATCAGAATAATCACCAGGCTGTACCACTTCTCATATATAATTAAAATATTGAGGTTATCGTTGAAAATGTTGAGCAATGGTAATGCAAATAACTGCATTTTCTGCACGCGTATGTTCTGGCTTGACGCAACTCCAGAATGGCGGACGAACTGCTTACGTACTTCCCTCGAACAATGTAGATAGCGCGCGCTGCACCGTCTTGTATTGGTATACGGTCTTTGGTTGTGTGTCGATCGTTTAGGGAAATACGTAACCGGCAGCGGTGATCGGTAAGCGCAATCCCTATCCATTTACGTTCAAATTATGGATGAATCAAAGTAGACAATATGACAGCATTATACATACAACTGGTTTGACTGATTAGCCGCCTCATTTAATATTGCTGTTGTGTTTAATGCATCAGAAAAAACATATTTTTAAGATCTGTCTCAGCATGTAAATGTAATACATAACAGTGCCGCGGCCGTGGGGGCACAAATAGTGCGTGCAATCGTTTTGTTGTTTAAAAAAAACCTGATCAAATTCTTCCGTAATATATATATGGGCTAAATCTCTAACACATATTTGTACCAATAAACTGTTAGAAAAATGGTCTTGTATTGGGTGACATACTTACGAATATAGACAAGCAAATCCAAATCCCGTAAAAATAAAAAGGCGCTGCGTTAAAAACCGTATCCTACCTTCGATATGATGTGCTTTTGTACATAATTCCAAAATGATTTAGATTATGGTCTGTCCATTTGAGCTTGTGATTAGGACCACATATAATAATATAATAATAATCTTTATTTTATATAGCGCCACATCCATAACGTTCATAGCGCTCTACATAAAACTAAAATATAAATAGTAAAAATTAAACAAATTTAAATATAAAAATAACTTAGAATAAAAATGTTTCTGTGACTGTGGTATTTCAAGCAGTGTACGCCGTATTGAAAAGGTGAGTTTTTAAGGCTGCCTTGAAGGATTGCAGGAAGGTTTTGGGGCCAACAGTAGTTGGTAGACCATTCCATATTGTAGCGGCAGCGTGGCCGTGACGAATGCGTATTCACCAGCTTTGGTTCGGGCACTCGCAACGACAATATTGTTACCCTCAGCAGAACGAAGATGTCTGACTGGTGACTGCATATATGGTGGCGAGAGTTCAGCATTTAACGCCTTATTATATAGGTGATATGTAAGTTCTGCTATTTTGTAGATAATCCGTTGCCGGACAGGCAGCCAGTGGAGTTGGCGCAGTAGTGGTAACGCATTGTCGCATCGCGCACGCCGAGTTATTAGACGAACAGCAGCATTATGCAGTCGCTCCAACCTGTCGTTGTTCTTGGCAGAGTGCCACACAAGCGAAATGCAATAATTTAAGCGTGATGTAATCATTGTATTGACAACCCGTTCTGCTGTCGATTATGGCAGGTAACGGTGAATTTAGCCGATGTTACGTAAATGCGGTGAACAGGTACTAATGGTACGAGAAACCTGCACCGTCATGCCAATATGTTTATCTAAGTAGACACCAAGATCTCTCACACATTCGGCGGCATAGACGACTTCAGATCCAACGCGCACATGCAGCCCAGCAATCAAATCAGATGCCGACCTGGGTACAACCGGTAGAACCTCGGTTTCATCATTCATCAGCAAGTAGTTGAACGTCATCCAGCATTTGATGTCGACACGATGCACAGTGGTATTAAGAGAAATGACATTCAAGTCAAAATGACATCACAATTGTAAGTCATCGGCATAATGGTGATACATCATATTCAACTGAAAAGGAGATAAATATACGATACGTAGGCGGTACACTCCTGATGCAGACACTCCTGACGGTTACGTATCTCCAACAATCGACACCGATCGCGCAGCGCGTTAGGGATAGTGAAGGGAATCGAGATCGGTACGCTTGCACACACTCTCTGGTGTCTGCGAGCGCCCCGATCTCAAAAAGTATCCCTATCCAGATCGCGCTGCACGTACTACGTCACCGCTTTATGCGTGAATGCGATCGGTTAAGCGTAAATCGGATAAGTGAATCCCCATCAGGCTTGCTCGATCGGTAAACGCAATCCCTATTCATTTTACGTTCAAATTTAACAAGATTGCCACCCAGAGAATTAACTCTAGGTAGCAGGTGGACAAGGAAGCCCTTGGCTTATCGAGAGTCCGACCTTTTTATCTATGTGTATCCCGCCCGTCTGAGGTATGTGTCGATTTTATTTTTAAACATTCATGCTACTAGAACCCACACAATCAGCAGGTAATCTGTTCCATTCATTTACAGTCCTTTGTGAAAATGAAAACTTTCATATATCCAATCTACTCTGCTCCTTTGCTAATGCAAGATCATGTCCTCTAGTCCTATCTTTCTTAACTGAGAAAAACATATTTCTATCAATATTTTCATAACCCTTCAATATTTTAAACACTTCTATCTGATCTCCTCTCAATCTCCTGGTCTCTAGTGTTGTTAAACCGCATTTTTAGGCGTATTTCATAACTAAGATCCCTCAGATTTGGTATCATTTTAGTTGCTCTCCTCTGCACTCTTTCTAGCATATCTATGTCCTTCCTGCGATATGGCCTCCACGCTTGAATACAATATTCTAAATGAGGCCTAACTACTGTTTTGTACAGCGGTATTATTAGCTCTTTTTCCTTATACGTTATGTTTCGCCTAATTAATCCAAGGATTTGATTTCCCTTTGAAGCTGCAATTCCGCACTGCTCTGAAATCTTCATATCAGCACTAACGGTTAACCCTAAGTCCTTTTCTTTTACAGTAGTACTTAGTACAGTACCCCCCATTGTATATTCTACCTCTTCGTTCCCATGTCCTATGTGGAGGCATTTACATTTCCCAAAATTGAACATCATTTGCCACTTTTCAGACCATTTGATTAACCTGTCAAGATCATCTTGTAAATGCTGTCTATCTCCATCACTTTTAATCCTTCTAAACACTTTTGTATCATTCGCAAATTTCAACACCTTGCTTGTTATTTCATCATCCAAATCGTTGATGTATATTAAGAATACTATAGGACCTAATACTGATCCCTGTGGTACCCCACTCAATACCGATTTCCAGTTTGAAACCTCCCCATCAACTACTACACGTTGTCTTCTGTCAATCAGCCATTGTTCTATCCAGTTTATTATACCATTTCCTATGCCATGGGCCTTTAGTTTAAGCAGTAATCTTTGATGTGGTACTTTGTCAAAAGCTTTTTGAAAATCTAAGTAGACGATATCTACTGGTGATCCCTCATCTACCCACTTAGTGATGTCTTCCAAAAAACATAACATATTTGTTAAGCATGACCTCGCTTTAAAAAAACCATGTTGAGATGGGTTTATCAAGTTTTGTTTAACAAGAAAATTCACCATGTGATCTTTAATTAGTCTTTCTAATAATTTACAAATCACCGATGTTAAACTCACTGGTCTATAGTTCTCTGACTTGTTTCTCGAACCTTTCTTGAATAACGGTATAATGTTTGCTTCTTTCCATTCTAAAGGAACCACTCCCTCTTCTAATGACAAGTTGAAAACTGTTGCAAGTGGTATGCTAATTTGTTCTACAATTTCCAATAGTAGTTTGGGTGGAATAACATCCACTCCAGGTGATTTATTATCCTTCATAGCCCTTATTTTCTTAGCTACCATTTTCGGGGTTACAATTAATTGTCCTAAATAGTCTGAATCTGCCCCCTTGAACTTAGCCTATGGTATTGGCAGTGAACTAATATCTTCCCTGGTAAACACTGAACTAAAGTACTCATTCAGGTCTTCTGCCATTATGAATCCCTCTGATATTATATTTCCAGCACTATCTTCTAGAGGACCGACCTTATCTTGAACTTTCTGTTTGCTTCGAACATACGCATAAAAACTATTGCTGTCATGTTTTATATTACTAGCTAATTGTTGTTCATAGCTTCTCTTTGAATTTCTAATTTCAGCTGTAGCTTGGTTAAGTGCTTCTTTATAATTGTTGTAGTCTTCATCATTTCCAGTACATCTATATGACTTCCACATCATTTGTTTATACTTAATTTTTCTAATGGCTTCTTTCGATAAGTGTTTCTTTTTGGACCGTTTTCCTTGTTTTTTGAAGGGTACAAATTTATCGATTATGCACTTAATTTCACTCTTTAATATATTCCAGCATTCTGTTGCCGTCTTATTTTTCAGTGTCTTATTCCAGTCTATCTTTGCTAAATATTTCCTCATGTCCTTATACCTTCCTTTGTGGAAATTTCTCCTATACTGCTTTTTGCTATTCCTTTCTGATTTTACTTTGATGGTAAAATGTATCTGGTTGTGATCGCTACTCCCCAGTGGCTCACATATCTTGACATTGTCAACTAATTCATTCTGTGAGGAGAAAACTATGTCTAACACATTCTCACCCCTGGTTGGTTCTAGCACATGTTGAGAAAGGAATGTATATTGAACTAAAACTAAAAACTTGTGGTCCTCTCTCCCCATACTCTGTAGAGATTTCCATTGTATATGCCCATGGTTAAAGTCCCCCATAATAATACAGTTCCGTTTGCTTACTTCCCTTATAGCGTTTTGTATTTTTTCATTCTCTTCTATGCTTATGTTTGGACTTCGATAAACTAACCCAACTGTTAACGTTGAGTTTCCTGTAACTATGTTACACCAAACAGCTTCTTCGCAATCTGCTTCTCTTTCTAATTTTATTTCATAAGCCTGAATAGATTCTTTAATATATAAAATAACTCCACCTCCCTTTCTTCCTATTCTATCTTTTCTAAACATTACATATCCTGTCAGTCCCAATTCAGCATCTGATATATCGGTGGTGGTCCAGGATTCGGTTATACCTATTATATGAGGGTCAATATCTTCTACCATAATGTTTAGTTCATTTCTTTTGTTTACTATACTCCTTGCATTTAAACAAACACATTTATATCCAGCTTCAGAAGAGTTTTCCAGACTGTTATTTGTTGATTTATTTGTGCTGTCTTTATCTATGCCTCCATTTTCAGGCTTTTCTGTGAGTCCCCCCTGCGAATCTAGTTTAAATAGATGCAACCTGTCCCACTGTCAACATATTGCAGCAGATTCTCTGAGAAAACTGCTGCCCCTTTCCACTAAGATGGAGGCCATCTCTCATGTACATATCTTCCCTCCCAACAAAGTATCCCCATAAATCTGTGAATCCCACCCCCTCTTCTTCACACATCTGCTCAGCTAGTGCATTGATCGCCATCCTCTTGCAGTTTCTATACGTTGCCCCCCTTCCTCCCATTACTGGCAAGATTCCTGACAAAATAACTTGTTCGACTCTCGTCTTCTTTAGCTTCCTCACTAACTGTCTATACTTCTGTACTATCGCAGTTGTTCCCTCCCTGTCTGCATTATTTGTTCCTACATGTTCAATCCTAGCCCCCGGTAAACAAACAACGATGTCCTTCCCCTCGCTCAGTGTCTTGTCCGTCTTTCTCATAATGGAGTCACCCATAAACACCCTCTCTTTCCTCATTGCCCCCTCAATCACTGCCTTAGAATAGCTCCTTCTTCGGTTTGCATCTGTCTGGTTGTTGTCTTTCCCCCCTGCCGTCTTCTCTCCTGTCACATTCTCTTCCGATCCATTCTTTCCTGTCGCTTTTTCTCTTGTCACCTTTCCTCCTGTCAGCGTCCCTTTTATCGACTTCTCTTCTATCACATTTGCTCTCACTTCCCTTCGTCCCTTCTTCTTTCGTCCCGTCTCATTTTCCTCTCTCCTCTCCCGTTCCATCTTCCCTCCCTCCTTCTCTACAGTCGCTTTCTTCCCTGTCACCTTCACGCTTGTCACGTTTTCTGTTGTCGATTTTCCAATTTCTTCCCCTCCAATCACCTTCTCTCCTCTCAATCTCCTTTCCTCAGTTTTCTTGCCACTGCTATTCTCCTTCAGTCTTGCAGTATCCTCACCTCTCTCCCTGTCGTCTCTCTCCATTCGACCTGCCTCCTTGCTAATTCCCATCTCCATTCCCTTCACAATATCTGTCAACCTAACTATCTCCTTCTGCAAACACTCCACCTTCCAACATACAATGCACTGGAAGGTGAATCCTTCCTCCATGGTTTCTGCCCATGACTTTCCACACCCGGACGATGCAAAATCTACCCAGCTGTGGCAGTGATCGCACACAAAGTGTCGCTTTGCCTTGACTTGCCGCTTGCAAGGCGCCATATCCCGATCAGAATTTATTTAATAACTTAACTAACTTAGTCTTTATAAAGACTGTTTCCTTTCCAAAAATTATGGTTGAATCAAAGTAAACAATATGACAGCATTGTACATACAACTGCTTTTGACTGAATAGCCGCCTCATTTTAATTGCTGTTGTGTTTAATGCATCAGAAAAATTATTTTTAAGACCTGTCTCAGCATAGCCCTCGCCTTGGCTATGATACGCAATAGGAGTATGAACCCAACAAATACAAGACATCGAAGGCGCAGCCACATAGGCGAAGGAACGAATAAATTAACGGATGCCATAAATTAATGCTTATGTTCATATAAACACCATGTATATGTGTGTGATTCCAATAACCGTTTCCCATTTCTTGTGGAAACGTATACATACATAAAATATAAATACAGAGTACATGATACAATTTATTTTATTTTATTATTACATTTACGTTACCAGGTATAAGGATGACACAATAAGCAGCAAGCACGTATTTCCATTGTGGACCTTGGACAGACATTTATAATACATGACACATAAATTATGAGAAAACAACAAAGACTAAAACAACACTAATAAATAAAATCACAATAAAAATAATAGTAATAAAGTCTTATATAGCTCCGTATCCAGTCCTTAGTTCTGTTCAAAACGTTTTACAAGAAAGTTCACAATTGTATGTCACAATTGTATGTTTAGGTAGTGAAAGCGATTTTAAAAAGGTATGTCTTCAGCGCCATCTTAAACAACGCAATAGTGTCACACTGTCTGACTGACTGACTGACTGACTGTGGCAGATTGTTCTAAAGTACAGGGGCCGCTTTGGAGAACGCACGGTCTCCGAAAGACGTGAGGCGTGTGGTTGGTACTGTCAGCAGACCAGCAGAATTTGATTGGATGGAGCGTGTGGGCTGATATTCAACAAGAAGCTCGGAAATGTATTGGAGTGCCTTGGAAGTGATCAGGAGAATTTTAAACGTAATTCTTTCTTGGACTGGAAACCAATGGAGATATTTCAGGACTGGTGTTACGTGCTCGTGTTTCCTTGTTCGTGTGATTAGACGAGCAGTCGTGATCTGAATGAACTGCAGTCTACGTAGCTGGCATTTGTTAATTCCGAACAGCGGCGAATTACAACAATCCAGTCTGAACGTTATAAATGAATGGATGATTTGTTCGGCAGCTCCTGGCGTAAGGAATTTTATTATTTTATCCACATTTCGGATTTGCAGACTAGAAAATCTACAAATGTCACTGACTTGTTGATCCATTGTCCAGCATCGAACATGACCCCCAAGATTTCTGACACATGTACCGGGGGGTCACTTGGGTGTCCCCAACATCGATCTTTGTTGTGTTAAATATCTTTCTGCACCGCGCCTCTGATCCCGTGAACAGAACTTCAGTTTTTTCACCATTTAATTGAAGTTTGTTTGCTGTCATCCAACTGTTGATGTCAGCAATGCATGTTTCTAGCTTAGATATGGCAACATATGTGTCGGGGATGTTGAATGTTGTGTAGAGCTGCGTATCGATCGTCAGCGTACATACCAAATCCAAACCATGTTGTCGGATTATGCAACCCAGTTCACCAGCCGTGTATATAGTAAACAGTGACGGTCCCAAGACTGCCCTTTGGGGACACCGCATGACAGCATGGACACTTTCGAGATGGCTTCTCCAATCTTAATAGCTTGTTTTCTGTTTTCGAGATACGAGGTAAACCAGTTTAGTGCTGTGCCCGAAAGGCCGATCTTCTTAGACAGACGTGACACAAGCACCTGGTGGTCAATCGTGTGAAAGGCAGCAGACAAGTCAAGGAGGACTAGACACAAGACACACCGATTATCCGCAGATAGCAGTAAATCGTTCTGAATTCTCAGCAGTGCAGTCTCTATACTGTGGCCCTTTCTGTATGCTGACTGATTCACTTAAAATAGGTTGTGCTGTGTCGTGTGACGTGACAAACGTGACGACACCACCTTCTAAATTACTTTGGACAGGAAACTCAGATTATATATCGGTCGGTAACGTATAAGACATTCGGTATCAAGGGACGGCTTTTTAAGAAGCGGAGTCACACGTGCCGCTTTCAAGTTAACTGACACATCTCCTGGGGCCAGCGAGATGTTCCCAATCCTGGTAATGACAGGGACACGTGCGTCAAGGTAATCGAGGAGCAGATGATGTAATGGTGTTTCTGACCTCATCCTCAGAGGCTGGCGACAGACTGTCCAACGGATGACTTCCATCGTGTTCATAAGTAAGGGTCTGGGCAACACGTTGTGCTCCCGCTCGGCGATCCAGTGCACAGTGAATGCTTGCAGTTTTCTCTTGGAAGTAATTTCGGAAAACTTGAGCCAGAGCTTCTGGAGAGGCATGTGTTGGCAGTGGCGGGTCCACCCGAGTGTGCATCAATGTTTGCACAATGCTGTAAAGTTTATTTTGGTTTCATTCAGCCTCAACAACCTTGTTGGAATATTATCGATGTTTGGCTTGACGAAGATAGTTACCGACCGTGCACACGTGCCTGAACATCTAGCGATGAATTTCAAGTACAGATTTCCGACATAGACGTTCATGTTTCCGACGTGTCTGTATCTCCTTGCGTAACTCTTTTTTGTACCATTTCACGTTGGGTCACACCGTGATCGTCTTCTGCCTTACGGGAGCATGTTTATCCTACAAGCCACGCAAGACCGAATCATACTGGCGAACAAGTCCATCCAAGTCATCAGCTGGAGCAGTGTACAGATCTGACTGAGAAATGTCTGCCAGCATTTTCACGGATATTTAGTAGACGTGCAGTTATTGTAAGTCCCACACAGTTAGTTACACTACTACCTATTATTCTAATTATACTAAAAAGGAGAGAGATTACCTCCTGCGTATTAAGTAATTTGAAAACCTACTAATGCCAGTTATAAATATAAACACTTACAAAAAACTGTTTCCCTAGACATTTAAAACTGATTCTTGTTCTGAGCACATTGCATGCTACATGACAATTCATCCCATGCCTGCATACATGTGTAATGTAAAGAAGTGTTACCAAATGATTTGATATATGGCACATGAAGAGACAAAGCACTATTTTGATGGAATTTCTGTTTTCTTTTTACGAATTCCACAATGTCAAACCTAATATTTTCACATTGACATGTGTTATAGGCTAAAACAATCCTTTGGTGAGTGTTATTGACAGAATCATAGGTAAATATTTATTACAGCGAAACTGTTTTGAGGTGATATATTAGTTTCCAGTAGAAGGCTCCATCGGCGAAGATACGTTGGTGTGTGAATCGCCGCGTTGCAGACATTCCAGACGATCGCAGCGCGATCGGGATAGGGATACGTTTCGAGTTCGGGACGCTTGCAGTCACTCTACTGTTTGCGATTGCCGCCGGGTTTATTTTCGAGTTTTTTTATTAAAATGAAATGTATCCACTGCACAGCTTTTGGCGAACTGATCATGGTTATATAAGATATAATCATGATAAAATTCGTTATCCAATATCATATAAATACAATGTAGACCTCTAATAAACATTGACAATTTAAGAATATATATGGGTCATTTCGCAGTAACACCGGAATTTTGTGCAGAATAAAAATTGCATTTTTACTACATGTTTTCTTTATCAGTTAGATAGATTAATATTGTTTCAGACTAGTTCAATTGGCAACAGTGACCTATCTGACTGATTTGTATTTTATTCTTAATTTAAATATAATGACGTCATACGTGAATGTTATTTACGTCACGAAACATACCCCACATTGGTTTCAATTTATTTGTTTTCTCTAACAGTATTTTCATATAATATGTGACGTAGATGATACACCGTGAAGTAGATGGCATTTCCACGCTGATGATACCGGATGAGACAAATGTTCATGTTCATTATTTGATTATACTAACACCATTGTGTGCCTTAACAATTATAACAGTAAAATAAGCAAAGAACGATTCAAATGCAACTAGGTTTGTATGCGTTCAAGATAGGGGAAAATAGTATCAGTTGAGAACCGTTAGTCACCATCATCGACGGTCCCTCGGAACGAAGGTGGCGTCGGTCAAAGATCTGCTGTTTGTCTGTAGGTGACTCGGGTGTCTGATTCTTGATTTGTGCCGTGTGACAGTAGGTTGCGGACGAAAGTGAGTTTGTAGTTTTTGGTCCCGCTCCTTTTCCGTAATTCGCTGCCGCTTAATTTTTTCCCTCATTAAATAGGCAGTATGACTTAGAATAGACCGTAGCCTGTAGGATTCTGGTGCGCCAAAGTGGACGGTCGGCGGCCAGGTCCGCCCAGTGTTTGGTGTTGACGTGGCATTTTTGGGTAGTTCTTCATAGTATAATAATAGCATACTTCTATGGTGCATATATCTCCAGGAATCTGACCTGAGAATTATTAGGCGTAACCTTGAACAAAGACGTGTAAGGGTCGATTAAAGCAAGGAGACGCTAAAGATTTAGGGTGGGAAAACAATTTTAAACAAATATGTCTTGAATTTTCCACGATAGGTTGCCATGTAGTTTCATAGGATCGTCAATCACTTTCTCTGTTCGTCACGGATTATTCTCGAACCATGGCTTAGCTGGAGAAGTCGTACTTTTTCAGGGAGGCTGGAGTTTGGCATTATTGTACTATGGCGTTTGTTCTGCAGCATCTCCTTATTGCCGGTTCTTTGAGAACACTTGCATGGGTGCGATGGACTTCCCACTGGGTGCGAATCATTTCCTAAGGCAACATTGTTTGATATTTTCTAGGGTCTTTATACATCGACAAGAATACCAGGCGTCACACGCGTATGATGAAGCAGTAACATAGACGGCTTTGTAAACCATAAGATGTCTCTTTCCTGAGGTTGTGGTCGTCGAACATTCGGTGGCGCTGATTCGTCTTCGGTGGTTGCCTCCTGGGACAGATGACTTCCCAAGTGTGGGAAGTCTTCGACAATTTCTAGGAGTCTTTCAGATACTTTTATTTTGGGAGGTCCTGTCCTGTTGCCTGGAGTAGGCTTACCAAAGTTTAGTACTCTCCAACAGCATCAATCTTCCATCAACCTACTCAAAAGTTCTCAGTATAACACCCATAAAAGTAAATACGTAGTACGACGGTATATTAGTTATAAAGTGAGATATTCCTTGAATGCATGCACCCTCAGTGAGCTTTTCTCACCGACTTTTTTTTAACCGACTCTCGCCTGGCTGCAGGACTTCGCCATGAAGATAATCTGGCTCAGAATCGCGTTTTGATTGCTCACTGCCAGTTAGCACATCTATCCCCCAGAATGTGTATATATTATGTATGTTTTCGATAACGAAATGAAATTACGAAATAGTGCCCGAAATGGTATTGTACAAAATTTAAAAAATTATCTTAAACTAAATGAACTCAAACAAAAGTATCGAGTACTCTGGGGGATTCAAACCGAGGACCCTAAAAGTAGATGCTCAACACGCTACCGACCATCATGATCAGCACGTTTTGGTTGTACTTTGGCGACTACATATATTAGTTAGTAGTCCGACTGTTGTGTGAGACGTCGGTTGCACTTTGTTTAGTTAAATTTGTCCTTGTTTGGTGTTTATATTATGCTTATTCACACTTAGTCTTTTGTTTCTGCTCGAGCATAAGCAAAGAACGTCAATACGGAATCTTCGACAGCCACGAGAGCTGCCACCTAGTTAATATGCATTTGATTAAAATGCACTAAACTACGAACAAAAGTTTAATGTCGGTTTATTTTGTGTGTGACATGTTTCAATATAAGTTTAATGTTGAATAATCTGATAAAAATGTATCCTTATTTAATTTGTTATTTCATAGTTGGTCTGAGAGCCAATCATCGTCTCTACCCGAATCTGGGGTAAAGCCCCCTACCGGTAACATTGGCAGGAGCTTAATAATCCAGGCCGTAGTGATGGGACAATGCTGCCACCTCACGGCGCCTGGATATTCGAGGCTAGCCTTCGGGGGG